>JAZEWT010000019.1:10099144-10112900 GCA_036362905.1 Mordacia mordax | reverse complement strand
GTTGGTCTTTTATTCATGAAGGGCTTGTGAACCGCTCTTAGTCTGGCCCGTCACCTAAGACCTGCTTGCCATGGGAGACCCTACCAGGGGCGTAAATCCCCCGACAACAAAGCTCCTCGGATCATTCGGGCACACAAACCCCTCCACCACTGTAAGGTGGCGGTTCAAGGAGGGGTAACAGAGACCTGCAACATCAAAATGATTTTCTCACATTGAATCAGGCCGTACCGCGAGACTTTGCATTCCATTAGAAGGCTGGTTCAAATGGTCATGGTGGTGGCCTAGCAGTTCTCCACCACGTGTCTGCCAACATCTGACCGATTTCGTTGCCGACCTTCAATTCATTCGAGCATATGTCTCTGAATTGGAGGTTGGCCCAACCTGTGAAGTTGGTGCTGTTCTACCGCCCACCTGGAGCCTCCACTTTTGTCAATGAACTGTCTGCGCTGCTTTCTAAGATGTGCTTCAGTTCTGAAAGGATTCTGATTCTTGGCAATTTCAACATCCATGTCGACTCTCTAAAAAGCCCTCTTGCAAGGGATCTCATGGCCACTCTGCCCTCACTTGGCTTCACTAAACACGTGACATCTGCCACTCACAGATGCGACCATACTCTAGAATTGGTTTGCTCATGGGGCATATCGATAACCAACTTGTCTATTACTGACCCTGGTTTGTCTGATCATTCCGTTGTGGTCTTATCTTCAAAACCCCCCTTCCATTTCCATCACTAAGTGCCATATCCAATTTCGAAACCTTAGTGCCCTCACTCCAGATATTTGCCACAGCAAGCAATAGTACTTCACTCTCCACCTCAGCTCACTCTGCATCTGATACGACAGGAGGATCTGACAACAACGTGCTATCAAGCATAGTGATGATTTGGCCCCATTAAAATCACACTGTGTCAGGTAGAAAACTATCCCCCTGGTATACTGCTTAAATCCAGAATCTCAAGGCGAATGCACGTAGGGCCGAATGTACTTGAAGAAAATCTGGCCTCACCGTTCGTGGTCAAATTTTTAAGAAATAGCTTCTCTGCTACCGGAAGGCACTTTACTGTGCCCGTACCGGACATCTTTCCAGCATTCTGGCTGATACCTGCGACAAGCCCAAGATTCTTTTATCGACCATTAATCAGCTCTTTCGTCCTACCAGTCACTCGCCCTCACCTCCTTTCACTAATAAAGATCAGGTGGATCACTTGATTCAGTTTTTCTCTGAAAAAACTGAAGCCCATCATATCTTTACCCAGCCTCAATCAATAACCAATAAATACCTCAATAATTGTTCCCCCACCTTCCTTGACCACAAAACTCCTGAAATGTTCCGAGTTAATGGAATCTGATGTCTCTTCTTTAGTTACCAGATCCCGGCCCACAAACTGCTCCCTGGATTCTTTCCATTCCAAAATCATCTGGGCAAATATCAAACTCATTGCCACGTTCGTCAAAAATCTGTTTAATAACTCACTTCACTCTGGTATCGTTCCCCCACTTTGCAAATTTGCTACAATTACTCCCCTGCTTAAAAAACCTGGCCTCGATTACAACATCCCTGACATTTATCGCCCCACCTCAAATCTACCATTCATCTCTAAGGTCCTTGAACATGCCGTAGCCGAGCAACTCCAGAAACACGTTCTTAACAATGACCTCCTCGATCCCTTCCAGTCTGGGTTCAGATTTGGCCATAGTATGAAGCTGCTCTGATAAAAGTAGGATATGACCTACTCGTTGCTGCTGATGAAGGCTTGCCAACAATTCTTGTCCTCCTGGACCTAAGTGCTGCATTTGATACCGTTGACCACCCAATTTTATTTGAGCAACTGGAGGGTATATGTGTGTCTGGCTGTGCCTTGCATTGGCTGAGCTCCTATCTGTCTGAACAGAAGTAGTTTGCTAGCCTTGGAGGACAAAACTCAGAGATCCATCTTGTTTTGTCTGGAGTTCCTCAGGGTTCAGTATTCGGCTCACACCTCTTCAGCATCTACATACAACCTCTTCGCCATACCCTGTGCAGCCTCAATCTCAGCTACCATTGCTATACTGATGACATCGAAAGCTATATCCATGCAAAGTCATCCATCAATGCCTCTTATCTTTGCTTGTCATCCTCACTGTCAACTGTGAAGGCCTGGCTCAATTAAAATTTTCTAAAGCTAAATGGTGACAAAACAGAAGTTTTGCTTGATGGAACCCCGCACCAATTGTCCAAGGCTGAACCTATCAAATTGATGCTTGACGACCAGACCCTTGAAGTTGCTAAGGCAGTCCGGAGTCTAGGTGTGACTCTTAATTCTTCACTCACCTTTGAGATGCACATCAACAAGGTGACGAAGGTAGCCTATTTTCATCTCATAAATATAGCCAGACTGCGCAACATCCTGTTACTTGCTGATGCTGAGAAGTTAATACAGATCTTCACCTCCTCACGAATCGATGACTGCAATGCACTACTCCGTGGCACCCCTGCCTACCTGACCAATCATCTCCAACGTGAGCAAAATGCAGCTACTAGTCACCACTCGCACACCCATCCATGATCACATCCCCAGTAATGATGTCTCTCTACTGGTTACCTGTTAAATACATGATTCAATTCAAGATCCTCCTCACCTACAAGGCTCTCTCTGGCGCTGCTCTGACATACATCCGTGACCTACTTCAGGCACCCTCAACACGATAACTTCGATCCTCTAATACAGGCTTGCTGCATGTGCCCAGATTGCACCTTCATTCGATCGCTGACAGAGCTTTCTCGTGCGCTGCTCCCAGACCCTGGAATGCCCTGCCATTGTAGATTCGTTCAGCTGAGTCCTTGGGCATCTTCAAATTTCGTCTCAAGACTCACTTGTTCCATAAAGTTTTCAAGTCCTCCGGCTAGGACTATTGATGTGGCTCAGTGCTGTCGTGCCAGGATGATGGATTACTTCCGACTTGCGCCTGTTCAGGAACATTTATTCCTTTCTTGTTGCAACTTTTTTTTATCATTATTTTATATCCTTCTAAAATGTGTTGCTACTATTTGACTTTCTGTTGAATTGTTCTGATGTTGTTGACATGCGGTTCTCTCCACAGCTCGGATTTGTAAAAAAAACTGCGCCTGAGGATGCCTCTAACGTGTGAGGCGAAACGTTGCGAGGTGGGGAGAGGAAGCGAACGACGCGGCTGTCTCGAGAGAGCAGCTTTTCGAAGCAATCATAAAAAAAACTCCAAAAATAAACCCCGTTATTGCTGATTTGCCGTTCTTATGTCGTTGAAGATGTGCCATTCTCGCCACAGTTCTGTGCAGCGCTTTGTGACCCTCGGGTGATTAGCACTCTAGAAATGCAATTATTATTATACGATAAATGTTACATTAAACTATTTCCCAATATATGTATTATTAACACTGATAATTTTGCATTTTTAAATTATAGTTGAAAGTCAGATCATATTTTACATGTTGTTCTGCAGTGTTGTGTATATTTAAAAAAAAAACCCAAAAAATGTTATTGTTGCTAATTTTCCGTTCTGATGTCGTTGTTGGCGTGCCGTTATCTCCGCATCTCTGTGCAGTGCTTTGTGACCCTCGGGTGAAAGGCGCTATATAAATGCAATTGTTATTATTATTAAATAAGTATGTGTATATATCCCATAAGCCAAACATCTATTCTGGGAGTGCATAAATTCAGCAAAATTGGTTTAATGCAAAAAAACTTTGGATCAGTTTGACATTCCTTATCTCACAGCAGTCAGGTTTGCTTGAACCAATGCCGGTGAATGGCCACAAGTTTGTACGTCCTTGACACGACACATTGTTTTATAGTATTTATATATTTTTTATTTTATAACTAATTTCAGTGATAATAATTATTCTGTAATCATATTGAAGGTACTCACAGCACTCGTGTCCACACGTTTGTTTATTCTTGCACTGATGGAGGCAGCTTCTTTTCAAACTACATGCAGAATCATCCGAGCCAGCAGCATGACCTTTAAAGCACATCACAGTTCCGTGGATAATTTTTCATTGCAAACATATTTTATAATATTAGAAACAATTCTTAACGCCCGCAAATTCCATGAATGGTTATAGATGAGAGACACATTACGGACTACACGTTATGTTCCAATAACACACTTTTGAGGAACATAACAGTCAGCAGATGCTTAAGTGAAACAAGACAATATATACTTGTAAAACATCATTTTGTCCAGAAGCAGCTCGAGAAACGTTCCAAGGAGCGATAATAGCCCAGAAATTTAAAGCTTTTCAGTAGGTCGCTATGATAACTTAAAATAGATATTTAATATATTTTCTCTGAGTACGAAATGACAATTATAGCGGTCTCAAGGTAGAGGGGTGTGGGGGAGTGATTGAAAGCCATCCTTTGATCCACCACTGTGCTGATTTGGAATTTTTTAGTACAAACGCAAACTTGGTGCGATTAATTGCAAACATTACTTGGGAGCAACTATAAATGTTAACGGTTTTATAAGGAGTGTGTGAATATGAAGTACAATATTTTAGATTAGTTATATGAAATCACACATACCGTTTCTATAAACCGATTTATCTAAAATACATATAGGAACCGAAGTGACACAAACCATTGCTGGCTGCTTGTGGTACTACTGAGACAGACGACTTTGGTTCCTCGCAGGTAGAAGAACGCAAGGATTGGGGTTGCTGATGCCTCTCATTGCTGTAAAACCTAGAGGGACCTGGGCTAGAATAGAAGGGTGTGAACTTCTGGTGGATGTCCATGCCAACTGGAAGAGCATCAAAAGCACATGTTTACCACGACAAACGTTAATATTTTTCACCACTTAAATTAACTTTTTTTCAGCCAAAACATACAAAAATATGAGGTACTTTGCAGTGGGCATTGATCCTGAGATCTAGTTCTCTTTCTAGTGTAAACTCTGTAGGATCGCATAACTACACCTGCATAAATCCCACATCAACCATTTCCTTATCACAGCTGCTACGAAGACCATCATCTATACCTTCATCACATCCTGACTCGGCTACTGCAACTCACTCTACGGCATTCCCATATCGCTCATCTCCTCACATCGATGTGTAGTCGATGGCAGAGGTGGCAGCCCTAAAACATACCATACATAGAGCTGAGGAGGTAAATGTTGAGCTCGTCACCCTTTTCTGGCCGAACGACTTCAACCTTCTTCATCCAACTCCCCGTTTTTAACAGCAAGAAATCTCTGTAAATTATATCATTGTATATGTATGTAGCTTTCACAAGTGATTATTACTACAGGTATATTAATAATAAAATATGCACTGTTTTGCAAAGACGTCAAAATATCTTAAGTTATTTGAATTATGCGAATCATTATTAGGTGTTTTACACAAATGTTTTTACAACACAAAGGTGATCTCGTCTCGATTACTGCGAAGTGAAATTTCAGCACACGTGATCATTTGCCGACAGATGAGGTTGTTGTCAGCGTCTCCCACGAGCAGTGTGCAGTAATGGTTATCTGGAGCCGTGCAGTGGGATTGCAGGTCTGCACGGTTCTTCAGAATCACTGTGATCATCACATCAGCCATAATTTTGTAGAACTTGTTACCCTGAAAAAAATCCCAGAAATATTCTTAAATAGTGAAATGTAAAGCTTCCCATTTATTACAATCAATTATGTATAAAAGTGGTAAAGACAACATTGAGCTAATTGCTTTATTTAAAAGGTAATGAAAACATTCAACAAATTACAGCAAAATGCATCTGCTTACTACATTTATGTGGCTGTACCAGGACACTATAATTACAAGCAATAAATGTAATTTCTTCCTCAAATGAGCTAATCTCCCAATTACAATTCTGAGCCAGTGGTGGAAAATTTACATTCCAATGGTGGGAACAAGTATATCCTTTAGACATCTGGAGGAATTATGGGCTGAGGCAATTCCCAACCAGGATTTGAACTCGCAAACCTGCTGATGGTCAGTTACTCACTCTACCGTTGAGCCTCCTGCAATGGTTTTATCGGGAAAGTTCTAATTGACTTTTGTTCGTTAAACGCGTATTGTTTTGAGTACATTAAAATTAGTAATGCACTGAACGAAAAGATGTTTGCACCCAAGGCATGTGCCTATGTATCAGTTGTTTTATCAATGTGGCTGCTTTGGTGGGAGTCGGATTTTGGTCTTGTGCACCTGCTCCACTGTGACTTGGTACTTGGGTAGATGGTGCACAGCCTCTTTTATCTGGTTCCCAAACGGAGGGTGTCTGTTTACTATCTGTACAACACAGGAATATACCACAAGTAAATGTCATTTAGTTTTGTTAGAATTTTGTTTTCATACAGAAAGCACATAGATAAATGGCAAGTTTGACTTTTTTTTTTATAGACGACTGTTTAGCCAGAAAAGACTCTCTGAGTCTCAAGAGTCTTTATTTCAGGAAGAATCATGAAAATGTTTTGCAGTAGGAAGGTGACAATTGCAATGTGTGTTTTCCAATTGGGTGGCAAAGTGAGTAGTGCTGTCGCCTCACAGCAAGAAGGACCTTGGATCCATTCCAGGCCCGGGTGCCTTTCTGTGTGGCGTTTGTGTGTTCTCCCCATGTTCGCGTGGGTTTTCGCCAGGTACTCCGTTTTCCTCCCATCTTCCAAAGACACGCTGTTACCTAGGTTAATTGGCCTGTGGAGTCAATTGCCCCCAGTGCCTTGCTGTGTTCTTGCGTCACATCCTGGGTATAGCCCCACCTTGTGCCATCTGTCTGCCAAAATAGGCTCGACCCCCCCCCCCGCGACCTTGTACAGGATTAAGTAGGTATTGATAGTGATGTTTTCTCATAGAGTCATGTTCAAGTAACTTTTCAAATTTGTCATAGGACCATGATACTAGCACACAAGGGGCTGCTCTTCTTTGAATTACATCAAGTTGTTTTTAACGTTCACTGTGAAGAAGATGGTGTATTGCATTTTATGGTAAACAAAGCCACAGTATTGATTAAATAGGGTGGTCTGTTATATTCAAACTGTGAACCTCTGCAACAATCACTATGACTCGGCCAATGTCATTTTTAGTGTGGATATTGTATCATTGTGCTGGAAAGTTATTTCAATGGGGTGGTACGGTGGCCCAGTGGGTAGCCCTGTCGCCTCACAGCAAGAAGGTCCCGGGTTCGAATTTTGGCTCGGGTGCCTTTCTGTGTGAAGTTTGCATGTTCTCCCCATGTCCACGTGGGTTTTTGCCGGGCACTCCGGTTTCCACCCACAGTCCAAAAAAAACCATGCTGCTGCGTAGGTTAATTGGCTTGCAGACTAAATTGCCCGCAGTGCCCGGTGATGGACTGGCGTCCCATCGTTGGTGTATCCCTGCCTTGCGCCCTGTGTCTGCCGGGATAGACTCCGGCTCACCGCGGCCCTGAACAGGACTAAGCGGTTTCTGACAATGAGATGAGATAAGGAGTTCTTTTAATGCCAGCACAAATACATGTTGTGGAGATTATAACCCATTGCTGAAAAGAACTGCTCTTTCGAGATAGTCAGCTCGACGATCGTTCTTCCTTTCTGCTTGATGACATGTTGTCTCCCACATTGGAAGCATCATCGGTCAACTTTAGAGGTGAAATATTGCAAAAAAGGAGAAGAAATGCTTGACATGATTATCCCGACAGAGAATTTCTTTAGACCAACTCTCATAGATAAGCCCTGAAAATCTATATCTGTACACTATACCCATTATCTCACCATCTCAATTTCCCGTGAATGCGTGTTTTCAATCTTCGCAAAAGATGTCAATCCAGCGTTGACAAGCGTGCTGGACAATGAGAAACCTATAGCAGAAAAACCGAGATTAAATAATGTTGCATTTCATGGTTTTCTGAAATGAATGTGCCAAGGTAAGTTCGTTGTATTGAACTGTTTTACATGCAAAAAAGGACTAAAATCACCAATTTTCTCAAGTTGTTTAAAAACGTGTGGGGAATTTTCCCAGAGTTTTGCACGAAAACATGTAGCAAGGTGGACTGCATTCAGAACGGCCTGGAAATTATTCTGCTTATCCTTTTTCTGCAAAAATTCGGCAAGACCTACGAACACAAAACGGAGATACAATGTGCCATCCGTTCAAACCATTCGCTTTCGAAACAATGTACACATATATGTGGTTGATTAGTGCAGTTTTAATTTACATTTTGTAAGTCGGATTCCAGTCCTAAAGATTTTGGCGGTATCTTGTATCAAAGTGAAATCTTGCACAGGTATACACGCCAGCTGAGCTTGGATAAGACTAAAAAACAAAGCATTGTACCATTTTACTTGTGTAGAAAAACATGGTTCTCCAATTAAACAAATGATTTTTGCAATATAGAAGTTCAGTGTGATGATTGCTTCGAAAAGCTGCTCTCTCGGGACAGCCGCGTCGTTCGCTTACTCTCCTCCCCTCGCGACGTTTCGCCTCACGTTAGAGACATCCTCAGGCGCAGTATGTGTGTGTAGTGCCTGTTACTCCTATATATATGTGGGTACTATGTCAACTGGACGACAGAGGTAAGAAACTGTACAGCATACACCTACGCTTAGCAGAAACACTCACCAGAGACTTGTTCAACAAACTAGATGATATAACACAGGAGAGCAGAACGACAACATACTGAATGCACACCAAGACTGCAGAAAAAGTATGAACATCCAACAAACCATAGGCAGAAAACAGTACAGTGTTTGTCACCTCAACGTGTTGTTGTTAATTTAAGCTCAATAACACTCACACATGCAGTACAATCCATTCTGGCGAAAGGCTTTAACTCTGTTCTAGCACCACGGAATATACCCGTAGAAGAAATAGTCACAGGAGTAGAATGTGCAATTTTGAACAGCAAGCTCCCAGAAGTAAATGCTGAAGAAATCCGCCAAGATGCATGCAGAATCATACGCAAATCTAAACCACCCAAATCTAACTGTACGACTGAAGAACGGCGAGAGCTTAACAAACTCAACAAGAATAAAGACATACTCATTTTGCAAATGGACAAAGGAAACGCTACAGTCATCGTCAGCACATGATTACAAGTTGAGGATGCACCAGGAAGTCAGCAACACTCAAACGGGACCCAACCAAGAAAATCGAAATCCGAACAAAGGCCATCATCAAGCAGAATATTCAAAGTGAAGAAAAAAGAATTGAATCCACAAGATAGCAGAATTCCCAGACTATACGGACTACCGAAGATTCATAAAGAGGGGACCCCGTACCGACCAATAGTAAGTGCAATAGGTTCACCAAGCTACAAACTCGCCAAATACGTAGCTCAAGAACTACAACCCACAATGGAGCGCGCACCCTAATATATCAAGAACTCAAGACACTTCATCGAAATGCTGAAACAAATCACACTCAACGAAACGGACCTGCTCGTCAGTTTTGATGTGGTCTCCTTATGTACAAAAATACCCATTAAAGAAACCATCAAGATGATTGAAAAACAGTTTGACCGGAGGTTAGCAGAGCTGGCAAAGGTATGCCTGACAACAACTTATTTCAAGTTCGACGGGGAGTTTTACCAACAAAAAGAGGGAGCGGCGATGGGATCACCAGTCTCACCCGCAGCAGCCAACCAGTATCTAAGCAGTTTTGAGGAGGAAGCCATAAACTCATCTACACTAAAACCTACCCACTGGTTTCGATACATTTATGACACATTCATCGTATGGCCACACGGAAGACAGAAGCTAGAGGAATTCCTTGGTCCATACACCATGGAAATAGAAGAAAATGGCCAAATTCCGTTCCTGGATGTACTGATGAAGAGAAACGCAGAAGGGATGCTCAGCCACACTGTATACAGGAAGACAACACATACGGACAGGTATTTACACGCGGAGCCTCACCATCACCCGAAATAGAAACGGGGGATACTGCACACCTTAGCCCACCGGTCAGACACAATTTCAGACATAACATCTAAGAGACGAGCTACAACATCTACAATAAGCACTAGCGAGCAATGGATACACAAAAACAGAATTCAAACGTGCCATAACGAGAGAACGTAGACAGAAACAGCAAGAAAATGAGGAAGATATCAAGACCCGCGCTTTCCTGCCATTTGTGAAAGGCACAACAGACAAAATTTGCAAATACCTAGATAAATTTAAAATAAAAACAGTCTTCACAACCCACCAGAAGATACAAGACGTATTCAAATCACCTAAAGACCGACTACCGTTACAGACAAGGCGTATATTGCATTCCTTGCAGCAACTCTGAGGAAGTATACATCGGACAAACAGGAAGAATAGCCACAAGAAAAACAGAACACGAGGCAGCAGTACGTTTGCTGCACACAGATAAATCAGCAACAGCAACACATAGTGTAGATAAACAACATAGAATCGATTTTGATAAAGTACGAGTACTAGCAACCATCCGCCATAAAGGTCCAAGATTAATTCGTGAAGCAATTGAGATTCAAAAGATAAAAAAGATAATGAACCGAAAACAATACATTAATATAAAGCTTAGCCAAACCTGGAGGCCAGTTATTGAGTCAGTAATGCACAGATATAGAGCTATCAGAGGGCGATCACAAGGTGTGTGGGATGTTCTTTCATGAGATGCAAATTAGGGGACTAGCCACAGACAAAGCAGTAGGGGTTATCACAGTTGCGGGATGTGAATAGGACAAGGAGATTAGTGTTAATGTGATTCAGATGTAGACCCCACACAACAAAAGATGACTCGACACATACATAATACCCACATATATATCGGAGCAACGGGCACTACACACACATACTCCACCTGAGGATGCCTCTAACGTGTGAGGCGAAACGTTGCGAGGGGAGGAGAGGAAGCAAACGACGCGGCTGTCCCGAGAGAGCAGCTTTTCGAAGCAATCATCATGCATTGAGCTGTAAAAACCTACATCATTACAAGTTCAGAGTGTTAAAATAATATTACTAGAGTACCTGCCAATACATTTTGAAAGCCCTACAATTAAAATGTGTGTTCCGTAGGATTATATTATCTGAATATATGCGCGTAATAAATTCTAAATGTAAAATTATTATTATTAATAATCTGAAAATATGTGCAGTATTAAAAGCATAAACACTAAGTAATGTTGCTAACTGTAAATAAAGTTAACAACCAACTCCACATTTATCTACGCGTTGTTTAAACATAAACTTTTCTTGAAAGTTAAACTTACCAGTTTACTTTCATTTCATTGGTTTTTATTTTGTTGGACAATGGAAACCTGAAATGTAATGACAGGCATTTACAATATGTAACTCACTCACAATGGTTTATCCAAATTACCAGCTAAAATGTACTCATACAGACGTAACAACTATTCGTATTTCCATGCAACGTTTAAATACATAATACTTGAAAACAACTATTGTCTCTGATGAGTGCTTCGAAAAGCTGCTCTCTCGGGATAGCCGTGTCGTTCGCTCCCTCTCCTCCCCGCCCGAGGATGCCTCTAACGTGAGGCGAAACGTCGCGAGGACAGGAGAGGGAGCGATCGACGCGGCTGTCCCGAGAGAGCAGCTTTTCGAAGCAATCATCATGCATCGAGCCGTGAAAACCTACATCATTACAACTGTTGTCTCTATTGGCGGAAGAGTGGCACAGTGATAATTTCTGCGCCTCAGAAAGATGGTCCTGTCCGAGGCAATTTGATTCCTATCTCTGGCGCCTTTGTGAAGTTTGTGTGTTCTCCCCTTGTTCAACATGGCTTCTCTCCCAAAACAAATAAAAAACGTATTCATGAATTGGCCGCTAACTACACCATACATAGGACAGTGTCCGGCAAATGTTAACATTGGCTGGCTGTGTGGTTACCCTCCTCCTGCCTCTCTGCGGTTTCATCGTGCCTTTGTATCTGTGTCTCGTCCATGACCAGGCATGGAATTGCAATTGTTATACATTGTATCATTATTATGTCTCAAAACGTATATTTTTCCGTATTCCACGTTTTTTAAATTAAATCATAGCATATAATTTACACCGAGGAAACCTACATTAAATTTTTAAGATGAGCCGATTGTGGTTTAGAGATTTATTTAAAAAATTACATTAATACAGCAGGTAAAAAAATACCTAATATTCTTCACATTGACCAAAGATCATATGAAAGTTTGCAATTCCTTGGTAGTTGACCAGTATTGTTAGGCAAACCTGACTGCTGATGAGACACTGCGTGTCAAAACCAGTGCAGCGTGTGCGTGTGTGAAACAATTGCTGATAAAATTATGCACGATCATAAAGCCATGTCTTTCATAAGATAGATAAAACATTGTAATGATGTAGGTTTTCACGGCTCGATGCATGATGATTGCTTCGAAAAGCTGCTCTCTCGGGACAGCCGCGTCGATGGCTCTCTCTCCTCTCCTCACGACGTTTCGCCTCACACGTTGGAGGCATCCTCAGGCGAAGGATGCCTGTCCCGAGAGAGCAGCTTTTCGAAGCAATCATCAGATAAAACATTATTTTACGTGGAGGGACACATATGTGAAGGGGGCATATGTTACGCTCTACCTATTCATTTTGTTATATTCTGTATAACGAATTTTATGATTATTGTCATTATTATATGCGTCACTGTTACCTTATGTGCTGTTTAGCCATGCTCAGTGTGTTCAAGGTTTTCTTTTCATTTACGCGCAGAGCGATGTCTTTATACTCTTGACAACTTGAGATGAGAGTCACCTGTAATTAATTAAAGCTGAAGATATTATCATGTCCAATGCATTGATGCCAATACACCGCATTGCCAACGCATTCCAACGTCCGCTACATCCCACATATGCTGCACAATAGACACGCAGTTAGCTCCCAGATCTGCCCTAGCATTAGTTAACATATTGATAGAGGGCTAGAGCGCAGAGGGATAGAGGGCAGAAAGGTAGTAGCCAGTAGGGTGCATAATGAGGGGATGGACGTGGATTTCAAAGGACGGGGAGGGAGCTGACACATGAAGTCTGAACACCATAGGGAGTTGAATGTGAAGTGGTGGGAGGTGACCGGAGTTCACTTAGCAAATGAATGGATCAGGGGACATTTAAACAGATGCTTGACAGAGGCTGGGCTTCTTTAAGCACTGGGAAGGACGAGGGAGGCAGTGAGGCCAGCATCGGGTTTGGTACGAGATGACGGTAGGAGGGCAAAGAAAGAAGACGGTTCGCTAGGCGGTGAGGTATACTGTAGTGCCATGGATCTCACAACCAACACCCAACAACGATGTAGAGGCCCGCCTCGGTGCACCCCGAGCCCACGCTATGGGTTTTAGACCGGTACCCCCCATTGGTGGGGGGGGGGGGGTATACATTGCAAGTTTTCTCCCAAGTTGTGGAATTTAGTTCAACCGGGGGCACCACCAAGGGCCAGGTTCCAGCGCAGTCGCACCTGGAACCAGGGTAGCTGCCATGTCAGAGACGACGACTGACCACTAAGGAGTAAGAGTACTGGTGGGGGGAGAGTGGAGAGAAGGGCCAATGGGGACGGGATTATAGACGATAGGCTGGACGAAACGAGAGGGCAGAGGGAGACTTCCGTGAAGGAGGTGGGAGAGAGGAGGGAGCATGTGGCGCCGCTGATGAGAGAGAGCAATGTTGGCTGAGAGGAGTTGACAGGTGACCGTTGGAAATATGGAGAGAGAGAGGAAGAGATATGGGGAGATACACAGAGAGATGGGAACAGTGATAGGTGAGAAACAAGATAGCTGAGGCACAGTAACAGGGAGACACGTGTAGACAAAGGATATGGGGGAGGCAGTGGCCACTGTTCGGTG
>JAZEWT010000019.1:10080965-10099113 GCA_036362905.1 Mordacia mordax | reverse complement strand
GTGCAGGTAGGAGCGGCCGGAGAGAGGGAGCCTTCGGGACACAAGGGCACATACCAACGAGGGCCTAGTAACGGAGGTGAGACGTGTGGAGATGCAGGAAGGCTGGTGAGACACCGAGAGACACGTAGGCTGACATACATCGAGAGATAGGGGGGAGGGGTCACGTGGTGGGCGAAGGAGCAGCCCTACAGTAGGAGAGAAAGGCGGGAAAAGCGACCGCGGGAAGGATGGACGGGAGGTGTGAGTAGTGACGGACCGCATCAAGGAATAAAGTTCGCCTTTAACATCATCCACGTGTGTATCCACGTGTGTATGGTATTTGTATCGCTGATAAGTGTGGTGCAACGCGGACGCGTTGTGGAGTGGTGGGGCAGTGGTTGGCGCGCTGTGTGTGTGTGGGGGGGAGCGGTGGTGCAGCAATTGGTGCGCTGTGTGTGGGGAGCTGTGGCACAGTGGTTAGCTCACGTGTCTGTGTGTGTCCGGGGACCAGTGGCGTAATGGTTAGTATGCCGTGAGTGGTAAGTGCAGGAGGGTGTAGAGGAATGGGTGGCTCTCGCCAGGCAGATAGAATTCTCGGAGACAAGGATGGAGGGTAGAGAGCAGGCAGGTAGAGGAGCCCTGCAGGGGTCTGCCGCAGCAGGACCCCCATCTCCTTGTGTTGGGTCTCCCTGAGAGGCCCGGGAGCCACAATGGGGTGGGGGCAGCAGCGGACATTCAGAACCCTCTACTCCTTTCTCCGGCAACTACCCCACTCGTTGTGGACACGACAGGGATTGAGGGGGCTAGTGAGAGTAACCCCTATCTGCCTAGTGGCAGTGACCCCAACAATACCATTAACCATAACCATTGTCGTGTTGCTTATCCGAGTCTGGTTCGCAGAGGCTACAGGATTATCAAAGCAGGCCTTTTTCCTAGCAACCTCCTCTAGCTCTTGTTGGGGGATTTCAAGGCATTCTCAGGCCAGGTGAGAGATACAATCCCTCCAACTGGTCCTGGATCTGCCCTGGGGTCTCCATTATGGGCATCTCTACAGGAAGATACCCACGAAGCATCTTCAACATATCTGAGCCACCACAACTGACTCCTCTCAATGCGGAGGAGCAGCTATTCTCTATGACCCTCCTGGATCATTGAACTCCTCACCCTATCAATGAGACTGAGCCCAGCAACCCTACGGAGGGACATCATTTCAAACTACGGGTACCTTTGCCAGTATACATATGTAAGAAAGAAAAAACTTTTACCATTTCTGACAATTATACAGGTGTTAAGATTTTAAAATAGTAAATAGTAACCTTTCACAACGTGTCCAATTGGCAAAAAACCACATATGCTTGTGGCAAAATATGCAAACAAAACAGCCTCAAAATACTTGAACTCCTATTTGGGTCAGCTGCTTACTCCTCATCTAGAGAGGGTAAGCCACCTTTTTTCCGGGTGAGATCCATGGCCTCATATTTGGAAGTGCTGACTCATCCCCACTGCGACACGTTCGGCTACAAACCTTTCCAGTGCACGCTGGCGATCAGAGACTGATGAGGCAAAGAGGATATCATCTGCAAAAAGCAAAAATGCCTGCCTGATACTCCTAAACTGGATACACTCCAGTCCTCGGCTACGCCTCGATATCCCTTCCATGAAAATCACGAACAGAATCGGAGACAAGGTGCACCCTTGGCGGAGCCCAATGCCCACTGCAAACGGGATTGCCTCAAAGCCAAAGATGCAAACACAGCTCTCACTCTGGTTGTATAAGGATCGAATGGTGTGCAATCCGTTTCACCCTCCCCCCAGGTTAAGAGTCTGGGTGTCATCCTTGACAGCACACTATCCTTTCAATCCCATATCAATAACATTACCCGGTCTGCCTACTTCCACCTACGAAACATCAATCGCCTCCGCCCCTCCCTTACCCCCCACACTGCCGCCATCCTTGTGCACAGCCTCGTCACTTCCCGCCTGGATTACTGTAACTCTCTTCTCTTCGGCCTCCCTCACAAATCCCTCCATAAACTTCAACTGGTCCAGAATTCAGCTGCCCGTATCATTACTCGTACTCCTCCGTCCACCACATCACTCCTGTCCTCCAACAGCTCCACTGGCTCCCGGTTCAGTTCCTCATTCATTTCAAAGTCCTGTTAACATTCAAGGCCATCCACAATCTCGCCCCCCATATCTGTCCGACCTCCTCCATGTTTCCGCTCCCTCCCGCTCCCTCAGATCCTCCTCCTCCTTACACCTGTCTGTCCCCTCTGCCCGTCTCACCACCATGGGGAGCAGAGCATTCAGCCACTCTGCTCCCCGTCTCTGGAATTCATTACCACCCGAACTCAGAAATGTCGATTCATTCCATCATTTCAAATCACAACTCAAAACACATCTGTTTAAAACTGCTTATTCAGTCTGATGCAAATTGCTCTGTCTTGTTGAATTGTTTTTATATGAATTGTTTTTATATTTATATATTATTTTTATTGTTGCTTCTTTTTAATGTGTTTTAATTATGTACGGTGTCCTTGAGTGCCCAGAAAGGCGCCTTAAATAAAATGTATTATTATTATTATTAATAAGGGCCCCAGTACTCAATGCTCTCGCAGTACCTCCTACAGAACCCCTCAGGGCACGTGGCCTTTAACAAGTCCACAAAACACATGTAGACTGGTTTGGAAAATTCCCATGGTCCCGCAAGAATCTGTGAGAGTGTATAAAGCTGGTCCATTGTTTCACGGCTAGGACAGAATCCGCATTGCTCCTCCTGAATGCGAGGTTCGCCAATCAGCCGGATCCTGCTTTCCAGCACCCTGGCATAGGCATTCCAAGGGAGATTGAGCAGTGTGATCCCTCATTAGTTGAAACCCATCCTCTGGTCCCCCTTTTTGAAAATGGGAACCACCACCCCTGTCTGCCAATCCACTGGTACTGTTCCCGACACCCACGCGACATTGAAAAGGTGTGTCAGCTATGACAGCCCCACAACATCTAGGGCCTTCAGCATTTCCAGGCAGAATTTCTCCATTCTTGACACGTTGCCACTGTGTAGCTTCTGGACCTACCTAAGTGGCTTCTGCCAAGGAGATGGGTTATGACCCCCCAAAACATTCTGGCTAAGCCTGCTCCTCCAAGGGTGCAGCTGTCGGGTTTAGAAGTGCCTCAAAGTGTTCCTTCCACCTTCCAGCAATATCCCCATTCAAGGTCAGCACTTCCCCTCCCTTGCTGATAACAGCCTGGACAATGCTCTGCTTTCCCCTCCTGAGCCGTCGGATGGTGTGCCAGAACCACTTTAAAGCCAGGCGAAAGTCCTCCATAGCGTCTCCAAATTTTTTCCACACTAGGATTTCACTTCTACAATCACTGCAACTACAGTCCTTCTGGCCTGCGAGTACCTGTCTGCTGAATCAAAATCCCCTGTGCCAACCAAGCCTGGAAGGACTCCTTTTTCAACTTGACAGCTTCCTTGACCACTGATGTCCACCAGCAGTTGCCACCATAACAGGCACCGACCACCATCTAACCACAGCTCCTAGAAGCCGCTTCCACGATGGAGGCTTTAAATAGGATCCATTTAGACTGAATGTCCTCAGCCTCCTCTGGGATGTGGGAGAAACTCCTCCCGAGGTAGAAGCTGAAATCGCTCCGAACAGGGTCCTCCACCAGTCGTTCCTAGCAAACCCTCACCACATGTTTGGGCTTACCAGGTCTGTCCAGCATCCTACCCCCACATCTTATCCAGCTCAGCAGCAGGTGGCAATCGGTAGACAGCTCTGCTCCTCACTTCACTCGAGTGTCCAAAACATATGGCCTCAGGTCCGATGAGACAATTACAAAGTCGATCATCGATATTTGGCCCAAGGTGCTCTGGTACCAGGTACACTTATGAGCCTCTTTGTGTTCGAACATGATGTTTGTTATGGACAGTCCATCACTAGTACAAAAGTCCAGTAACAACACTGCTCTGGTTCAGATTGGGCAGGCCATTACTCCCAATCATACCCCTCCAGGCTTCTCCCAATAAAACTATGGATTCACCAGGTGAAGTGTTTTCCAACATCCCACCGACTATCCCCAAGGAGGTAGTCTACTCTGAACTGATGAGTATGCACAGACATGATCAATCAACTGCTGAATGACTACCTCCCCAAACCATCTCACCATCAGTCTAATGCAAGTTATCTAGATATTACGTACAAAAACACATTCCTTTTTTTGTTACTTGATGAGCTTCTTTCATTTATAGTCACGAGTTTACTTAATTGATCTATTCTGATGTTGTTGATTACATGCCGTTGTCTCCACAGCTCTGTGCAGGGTTTTGTGACAGGTAAAATGTGCCTTAGAAATGTCTCATCTCATTATCTGAAACCGCTTAATCCTATATAGGGTCACGGTGAGCCGGAGCCTATCCCGGAAACAGGGCGTAAGGCAGGAATACACCCGACGACGGGACGCCAGTCCATCGCCGGGCATTGCGGGACAATTTTAGTCTGCGAGCCAATCAACCTATCCAGGAGCATGCTTTTGGACTGTGGGAGGAAACCGGAGTACCCGGCGAAAACCCACGCGGACACGGGGAGAGCATGCAAACTCCACACAGAAAGGCACCCGAGCCGAGAGATTCGAACCCGGGACCTTCTTGCTGTGAGGCGTCAGCGCTAACCACTGGGCCACTGTGCCGCCCCCTTTAGAAATGTAAACATTATTATTATACAACACTCACAGGTCTCCTCCCTGTGACACAGTAACTCTCTCATTCAAGACAAACTCGAACTGAGTGGCACCTATCCGGGGTCTGGTGGAAATCCCCACCCCCGTCCGATACCTCTCTCCCTGTGCAACTCCATAGTAGGAGAGTCCAACTCCTGTGAAGAAGTTTGGTTCCAGAACCGACACTGTGCTTAGGGTTGAGCCCAACTTTATCCAGTCGGAACCTCTCAACCTCCTGTACGAGTTTTGGTTTTTTACCTCCCAGAGAGGTAACATTCGATGTTCCAAGAGCCAGTTTCTGTTGCCAAGGTCTAGCATGCCTAGACCTATTCTGCCTCTGTCTGCTGCCCAAGGGGCATTGCAACGGACCATTATGATTTGCCTTGCAGGTGGTGGGACCACAACGCAGCGACTCCACATCAGTTTTCGGGCTGTGCCCCTGAGGTATACCAGCCCGGCAAATAAGTGATTAAAAAATTTCGCAATCCGAGAAGGCGGCGTGGTGTTTGGTATTGCGTATGATGCGTTAGTGCAGCGGTGAGTGCTGTGTGTGATTGAACGAGTGAGCGGACGCAAGACCGAACAGAGTACTATGCATGTGAAAGTTGTGTCTATGCGAGTGAGTTCTCACGGAAGCAGTTTCATGGTGCTGTGATTAGCGCTGAGTGTGCTGGCAAAAGGGGAGTGGTTCTGTTTGCCGAGGTGCCGGTTTCGCATATGGGAAGCGGGCGAGTGCTGGAATTGCGTTTGGGAGGAAGCACTGCGTGTGCGGGCGAAAGGGAAGAGGACCTGTTCTTTGTTGAGGTGTCGTGTGTGTGTGTGGGAAGCGGACTAAATCATGAGATAACGCTCGATAACGTCATCTGCACCATAGATGCATCACTTCAATGGTCATTTGCAGAAAAATGACTGACTTTTAACAGTAGCTGTTAAAACCCTCAGTTGACTTTAAATTCTTTCCAAAGTTATTCTTTCGGGATAGCTATTCTTTCGTGCACTCCTTTAGCCTTCGCGACATTTCGTTCCCCAAATTGAAGGAATATTCTGAGACTCTCAGCAGGACGCACGAAGATGCCTCTAACGTGGAGGGCCAAACGTCACAAAGGAGAAACGCCCAACACAACTATCCCAAAAGAACAGCTTTGGAAAGCAATCATCATACATTGAGCCGTCAAAAATTACATGAGTGCATTAACTATGCTTCAAATTGTACGTGTCAGTTGAACCTTGTGCCAGACACACGCCTACTGATATAAGGGTCAGCAACTATTGTGCAGGAATAAACATAATATAATGTTCAAAAAGTATGTAGACATGATGAAGACAGCCAAAGATTGAAATACTCTGACTTAATTCGAAGGCTTTGGTGACCAATGTTATCGATGAAACCCTCCACCACCCGACACGGCCTATTAGTAATTGACCGTGTCGGGTGGTGGAGGGTTAAACGAAACGATTATTTGTGTAACCTGACCCAGAAGAATGTATTTCAGCGATTGAAATACTGTATCGAAAATGTATCCTTAAAATTACACATTGTAATATCGCCCCCTAGTGCAAAAACTATGCGAGATCCCACTGAGAATCGGTGAACCTTTCCTGTTAAACAAATGCAATAACAACGCCATTTAATGAAGGTAATATGTAAAAATAAGAAATCAAGCCAATGACCTTACCAGTTCCACCATGGTTTCCGAGCCCTGTATTGTGCCAAACAACTTTATGGTATCAAATGCAATATAGTAGGAAGCCATCAATCTGCCAATATCTATACAAAGGAAACACCAGAATAAACGTTTTTCTTCTTTAAATACCAAAATATATCCAGTATTTAATTTTTTTATGTAAATACCAGAGCGCTATACTATGGTGGCGATACTACATGTCTCCAAAACAGCACTGTGTAGCCAGGGATGGTAAAACGCTCTACCCAACGGAGTCAACGTGACTATCCTCTTGAATTGCGAGGGTGTGGTAGTACGCAAAGTTAATTCATCTCATCTCATTATCTGAAACCGCTTAATCCTATATAGGGTCACGGTGAAGCCGGAGCCTATCCCGGAAACACAGGGCGTAAGGCAGGAACACACCCGACGACGGGACGCCGGTCCATCGCCGGGCATTGCGGGACAATTTTAGTCTGCGAGCCAATCAACCTATCCAGGAGCATGCTTTTGGACTGTGGGAGGAAACCGGAGTACCCGGCGAAAACCCACGCGGACACGGGGAGAGCATGCAAACTCCACACAGAAAGGCACCGGAGCCGAGACTCGAACCCGGGACCTTCTTGCTGTGAGGCGTCAGCGCTAACCACTGCGCCGCCCCGTGAGGGAACTGTAGGTTATAAATTCTACAGCAGCGTTTTGAAATGCAACTTGAGTGAATTACGACGCAATATACAACGAAACATTACATTATATTGCTCTGATGTCACGTAAAATGTAAACAGACATATTATAGCATAATGTTTAAGCAGGAGTATTGTTTACCTGTTGACTTAATCTCTCCATTCTGCATAAAAATGAGCTCATATGTAGCCAGTGAGTTCAAACTCTGTAAACATACGTCTGAAAGAAATAAAATAACACATTAACGTCGTTGTAGACAACGTAATAAATTAAATAAGGAGATACAGCTCCTTCCCATGCTTCTTGCCATTAAAATGTAAACTATTTTTACACATTCATCTCATTGTCAGAAACCGCTTAGTCTTGTACAGGGTCGTGGTGAGCCGGAGCCTATCCAGGCAGACACAGGGCGCAAGGCAAGGATATACCTACGATGGGACGCCAGCCCATGACCGGGCACTGCGGGGAATTTAGTCTGCAAGCTAATTAACCTATGCAGCAGCATGTTTTTTGGACTGTGGGAGGAAACCGGAGTGCCCAGTGAAACCCTACGCTGATACAGGCAGAACATGCAAACGCCACACAGAAAGGCACCCGAACCGAGATTCGAACCCGGAGCCTTCTTGCTGTGAGACGACAGCGCTACCCACTGGGCCACCATGCCGCTCTTTTAACACGTTCATGTCTAATAAAATTTTGTAGATCCTGGTAGTTTTCCAGCATTGGTGCAAGCAATCCTAACTGCCGATAATAGGTTGAATGTCAAAACCTGTCCAGATTTTGCTTGTGTTAAAACCAACGCTGCTTAAAATGTTCACTCACAGGCTGCCATGTGGCTGATTGGATGTGAAAATAACGAATCTGTTTTTTACGTAGACAGCCAATATAGGAAGACAACATTTGTTTGTTTATACAATTGAGACAGGCAATTTGTATAAATTTTAATTGATTGCAAATGATGCTGCATATAATGAAAACATGATAACAAAAACCTGGAATTGACAAACTGGCTGTTTACGAGGTTGTGTATATGGGTTTTTTTCTTAGTGCTTTTTTATCTAATAGTTGGCTGAGAACAGGTCTAAACACCGAAAACCTTGAGCGACCCACGGCAAGTAGCACTATCAATATCGTAAAAATAGATAAGCACAAATATGAGTCTTAAATTAAGTAAGGTTATAAGAGCCTGGGAAATGAAATTATGGAAGAGAATTCCAAAATACTGTAAAGGATCAAGGGAAGATGCAGAAAGAGAAGTGTTTCACCTACAATGTGGTGAACACAGTGATGTATGAATAGCACTTGCACATAATAGTTCCCCAATGTCAAAGTGTCTTATTATTACAGTAAAATCTCATCTCATCTCATTATCTGAAACCGCGGTGAGCCGGAGCCTATCCCGGAAACACAGGGCGTAAGGCAGGAATACACCTGACGATGGGACGCCAGTCCATCGCCGGGCCACAGTAAAATAACAGTATGGTATTCAATGCTTTAATACCATTGTACCTTGTAGAAGTTTCTTCTCAATGTCCTCTTTGCCCAGATCAGCAGGAAATTCTGTAGCAATGATGTATTCAGAGTAAGTGTCTGTTTCTCCATGTTACCATGTTATGCATCGCTAGCATGCATTAAAACCTAGAAAAAATACTGCCTCCTTCACATCTGTCCCTCCACATAAAAGTTAAATGTATTTTACTCACACCAATCAGCCACATGGCCTTTTTTCCAGTGCATAATTTTATCAGCATTACTGATACACAAGTAAAACTGTGAACCGGTTTTACAATTCAGTGTCAAACCAGGCTTGTATGAACCAATGCAGGTGAACTTCCATATGTTTGTAGTCAGGGACCCTCTCTGTTAAGTATGGGTTCTCATCTCATTATCTGAAACCGCTTAATCCTATATAGGGTCACGGTGAAGCCGGAGCCTATCCCGGAAACATAGGGCGTAAGGCAGGAATACACCCGACGACGGGACGCCGGTCCATCGCCGGGCATTGCGGGACAATTTTAGTCTGCGAGCCAATCAACCTATCCAGGAGCATGCTTTTGGACTGTGGGAGGAAACCGGAGTACCCGGCGAAAACCCACGCGGACACGGGGAGAGCATGCAAACTCCACACAGAAAGGCACCCGAGCCGAGAGACTCGAACCCGGGACCTTCTTGCTGTGAGGCGTCAGCGCTAACCACTGCGCCACCGCGCCGCCCCTACATTTAATGGATTATATTAAGTTACCGTTATAATTAGGAAGGAGGCTACAATAAAAATAATGCGTAAAATCACCATAACTTGATATTAGGTATTGCTTTTATTTCTTACGCGTTATTGAATACCTGGTGATTATATTATGCACACAACAGCTATTTCAGAGGCAAAGCTATGTTTCATTTATAATAAGAAAATGTGATGTTTTAATATCGAATCGTGAATGCATAGCTTACTGTAATGCTTTGGGTTTTTGAGTGCCCGGATGTACAGGAATGTAGATCGAATCCAATCCAATGCCACATTGACGTCTGTGATTGTGTGCAGTACAATCTCCGCATTGAGGTGCTCTGTTAAATTCTTGTGCAAACTGCAGAAGACCAAAGTTGTTAAAAAAGATTAACGCTGGATACTTTATAGCAATGAGAGCATGACAGTATCAAAAACGAAGCTGATGAATAGAAATTCACAAAAGGGAGAAATAATGCATATGGATTAATGAAAACGTTCAAGCAGCTTTCTGTAGCATAACTCAAACACTTTATTTCGACAGACATAGAAGTTCCAGGTGCCACGCCTGAATAAGTAAATAATGATCTTATACACTATGGGTACTTTTTTGCCAGTATAAATATATAAGATTACAACAGTTTTTACCGTATCTGGCGATTATGCAGGTGTTAAGATCTTATGCAGGTGTTAAGATCTTAACACCTGTATAATCGCCAGATATGGTAAAAACTGTTGTAATCTTATATATTTATACTGGCAAAAAAGTACCCATAGCGTTAACAGCTCCACCTAAGCTATAAAGTATTGATACCGCGTTGTCCTGAGCTGACTGCCTTTTGGCAACGGCTGACACCGGAAAATAGGCTTAAAAGGAAGCCACTGCCTGGTGAAGGTCGGTCAGTTGAAGGACAATGCATAGGTTATCAAAGCTACCTGTTTGCATACTTTGCCACTAGTATGTGTGGCTTTTGCAAACTGGACGCATTGTAAAATGTGTCTATTTTGGTGTTTGGGATCTTAACACCTGCATAATCGCCAGATACGGTAAAACCTGTTGTAATCTTAATGATCTTATAGAGTGAAACTTACAAATATCCTGAACCAGGTGGCATTATCATTGGTTGGTGTCGATGCTGACATTATACACGTTTGCAAATATGTACACTTTTATGCCCAATATTAATAAACAAACTGGCGTTATTATTCTACCTGCTTTCTAGCTCCTCTGCTCCACTTAGCATCCGTTCATATTTTTCCTTCGTTTCATTTCTTGTCAATATCACTGCAGTAGCTGAAACATCAAACTAAAAACGATATTACATTAGCTTATTCTAAAATTATTAACAGCAAAACTAATAATGTCATAAATTCAGGAAAACCTTAAGTGAGTCTTAGAAATATCATATGGGTCCTGCTTTGAAATATTTGGCGTGTATTCAGTATAAGAGGAAAATTGAATATCTGGGAAAACACACATGGGTCTACACATATGTATTTATAACCCACTTTCTGTACTCCCTTCTGTAGTGGGTATAAGAAATTTTTATACAATCCACCAACCCATGCTGCCACAGGCAGACACAACTACATCCAGCACGGTGATGACACACACCTGTAATTTTATTACCTCTCCTGTTATCCTTCGGTAATATAATTTTTCCATTTTACTAAAAAGCACATTTATATTTTTAAAGAATGTTTAATACGGCATAAATTATGATTACTATTAAAGCAGACGCCCTTATCTAAGAATAGTGTGACAGTTTGCTACATTTTGCTGAACTAGCCAGGTGGCTCAGGTAGAGCGACCTGCAGGTTGCGTGTTCAGATCATGGTTAGAGGTTGAATCACCCATAATCTTTCTGAGTTCAATAAAATAAATAAAATTTTGTGGGAAAGTAAAGATTGCTTGTCCTCGGGATAGACTTGCCCCACCACATGAATTATGACTATTCACTCCTGGCTGAGGGCTGTAAACATTAGATGAGCACCACATAAATGCTCATTTAAACTATAAATCTCTAATTACCTGTTCTTTGAAACATATTCTACATTGTCCACACGATTGTTTTCAACCGAGAGCATGCAATAAAGTAGCATAGATTTATGCTCTATGGAGTAATGCTAATACATTTTCAAAATGGAAATTTACTCTTAAAAAATAAGGGTGGTGTGGTGGCACAGTGAGTAGCACTGCTGTCTCAGAGCAAGAAGATCCCAGGGTTTGGTATCTGGCTCGGATGCCTTTCTGTCTGACGTTTGCATGTTCTTCCGGTGTCCGTGTGGGTTTTCGCCAGGTGCGCCAGTTTCCTCCCACCATCCAAAAACATGCTGCTGCCAAGGTTAATTAGCCTGCTGAGTAAATTTCCACAAAAAGTGCTCTACGATGTACTGGCATTACATTCTCGGTATAAATCCACCTTGCACCCTATGTCTGCCGGGATAGGCTCTGACACCTCGCAACCCTGTACAGGATTAAGCGGGTACTGATACTGAACTACTGAAAAACAAGGTTTGTCTATATGAGTCAATGTGGTCATAAAATCTGCATCCACCTGTGGCCTTCCTGCTCTGCCAATCATCTGTAGAATGTCTGTTTCCCCATACTCCTGCAGCATGCCTCCCCCGGTGTAGTGCATAGTAGATTTGACGATAACCAGGTGTGCAGGTAGGTTTACGCCCATAGCCAGTGTACTTGTTGAGACTGGAGACAAATCAGATAAAATCATTAGTACATTCGCTATTTATGCCATTCGTATATCACAAGGCTATCACGCAGAAAGGCGTTGTGTTTCACATATTGAATAGTACTTTCGCAGTTGAGACAATGTTTGGTGAGGAGACGGGAGAGAGCAGTCACATGTGGGGACTCGGGGGATAGAAATCGGAGGTGTGGACTCAGAGGTGTGTGCTGGGAGGTGGGGACACAGAAACTCGGAGATGAGGACAATCGACTTTATATCAGCGCTTTATGACCCGCGAGTGAAAAGCGCTCTAAAAATGCAAATATTATTATTATATATTTAATAATTTGGTATTTTACAGGAACATTTACAAATCTGAACCGTGACACCGGAACACAATAATCTACTTTCTTCGATTTACGTCACAGAAAATTGAATGTCCACTGCTCAGCTGATGGCACATAAAATGTTACGGGTAATCGACCTAGAGTATCCACCAAGGTGGCCTGCCAGATTCGAAATGCGAACCTCGGTAACAAGCTGCGAAAGCAGTACACCTTAGCCATATTACTACCCCAAGGCACAAAACATGGCCTACGTCATCATCATCATTATAATAATTTTCATTCCCTGATTCATCCTGTACAGGGCCATGGAGGGCAACAGACTATTGTACTGTAATAATATGCTGTGCTGTAATAGTATATTCTAGCATTGAACTATAGGACCCATGTCTAAGAGAGGGTTATGAGCATCATTATCAATGTCTGCTTAATCCTGCATAGGGTTGCGGGGGGGGGTGGAGCCTATCCCGGCAGACAGAGGATGCAAAGCGGGACTATACCCATGATATGATTACAGTACATTGCAGCAAGAGAGAGTGCTTGCCTGTTGTATACACATGTGAAGAAGGATCTAGTTGGTACATGCATTAAATAAATCTACATACTGTATAATGGTACAAGTGGTTTATGTGTGCATGTCCGTACTGAGCCTACTGGGTTCGATTCCTTCATAAGCACAAATTTTATCTGCACAACACCAAGGCACTCATGCATTATTTTAAGTTAGCTTCCAACACTTACTGATTATTTTTCTGAAACTTTAGAGATCTAGAAACATTCCCAAAAGGACGTCACAAAGAAACCCAGGTCAAAGCAGTCATATTCGCAGAAAACGTTATCAACAGAAGAACGTTTTAGAAGCTTGGAGCAATATCACTTGTACAGTGGGTAATCTGCTAATAAACATAATTAGAGAAAGGCAAATAATATTTCTTGGATAGTAATGAGAAAACAGGAGAATGGTTAAATGTTTAGACTGAGAACTTTCTAAGTACAAGAAGCTGGGGACAGTTCAGGAGGACCTCGCCGATCACGGGGATGCGTTAAATAAACATTTTGAAAAATTCAGTGAAATTGGGAGTAACTCATGCGAAATTCTTGAGTGATATAGCTGAGAGCAAAATAAAAGGCCGTGATCACCGACTACTTTAAAAAGCACACGCGAATTTTATACAACACATCAGCTTCACGTCCGTCTGGGAGTGCATCATTTCAACAGAATTGGTAACACAAACAAAACAAAACTCAAACCCAGTCCAGCTTGCTTGAATTAATGTTGGTGCATTCCAGATGATTATAGGCAAGGATCTTGTTAGATATGTGTCAATACCCTTGAAGTATGCACATATGACATGTCCTACTAATTTCACAAAGTCAAATGCAAGCTTGATGCACGCACACACATAAATTAACAATTTCCCCATTAATAGTATATTTACTCATATTGTACATACACAGTACTGGAAGTTCTCCTTGCAAAAAAACATCTTCAATATTTTTTCTGTCAGATGTTTCCATTCCTGCATGATGGTATCCGATTCCTTTCATCAGCAGATCTATGACCGTAATACAAATTCTGCACTGTTAATTTTGACATTTTGATGCAAATGGTATAATTCATCAGTAAAAATGGTGATGGCTTTAGAAGCTCACCTTTTAGCTTGACATCTTTTAAGAAAGAAGCATGTTTCTGCAGCCTGAAATAATAATGTATGGCCATTATATACCTGCATTGTTATATATAGCACGATAGACTTGCAATGCAGAAGTGACAAGTTTGAGTCCCCTTCCATCTTGAAAAAATGGTGCACGTTTGTTAAATCCCCCCCACCACCACCACATATGTCCACTCAACAGCAGCACACCAGTAAAACTGCTCTAGAGCAGGATTTCTCAAACTTTTGCACTCCAAGAGTCACTTGGCCCACTTGGAAATCGTCTCGACAGCCTGTTAGGTGGCGCTCGTGACCCACGATCCACAACCTACGGATTGAGAAACCCTGTTCCAGAGTTTGCTCTGGAGGAAATGCTTGCACCAGCAGTGCTGCGAACAAGAATTCATCTCATCTCATTGTCAGAAACCGCTTGGTCTTGTACAGGGTCCCGGTGAGCCGGAGCCGATCTCGGCAGACACAGGGTGCAAGGCAGGGATATATCCGCGATGGGACGCCAGTCCATCACAAGGCACTGCGGGCAATTTTAGCCTACAACCCAATTAACCTATGCAGCAGCATGTTTTTTAGGCTGTGCCCGGTGATAACCCACGCGGACACAGGGAGAACATGCAAACTCCACACAGAAAGGCACCCGAACCGAGATTCGAACCCGGGTATTCTTGTTGTGAGGCGACAGCGCTACCCAGTGGGTCAGCGTGCCGCCCTAATAGCAAAACCCCACTATCTAATCAGCCCAATGTCTATACCTACCTCTGCCTGTGTTGAAAACCAATCATGAATTTGGCATCTTTAGCTAGTGTGGTTGCAGCCTGCTGAACACTTCTTCTCGTTGCACAGAACTGAAAAAGAATAAATTACCTGTTTGCTTTATGTATGTCAGTGGACATGTTGAACACCCTTGCAAACTAAATGTTCCATCTGAAGGGATTTTGCACGTTAAATAAATTACTTTTAAAATGTGTTCAATTAAACAAATCATACCAGTTTGACGTAGAACAATAAATACTAATTATACAATTTATAATGTGCGCAAATTCCTCGCTTAGTCATCGATAAGAGATGAATACGGAGGTGCGACAAAATTGCAGAGGCGAGTAGGCCAAGTAGCTAGCCATTGCCAATCCACCACACACTGCTTCCTATATATTTTGATGTTATCGACCAACTCATTAGTGTTTTTTGTAAGGAAAACGGAGAATTTAGAATCAATCCACACAGAAGAGGGGGACAACACAAGCTCCACGCAGAAAGGTGCTTGAGGCAGGAATCAAACTACCTTGGGCAGGACTTTATTTCCGTGAGGTGAAGATGTTACCAATACTCACGATGAGTGTTGGTTTTTGCTCAGAATACGTTTGTATAATTCTTGCCAGCTTATAGTTGAGAGCCAAGTCAAATTTAAAGGCGGTCTGAAGGCCATAGAAAGGAAATCCCAACACTATTTTGTGAAGTTTTACAGGACGGTGGATTTCATCCAACTTTATGAAAATGGCTGGCCCATCCTTATCAGACAACCACTCAGCAATCTATAAAGAAAAAAGTCATAACACAGCAAGTGTTGTAGAGGATATGCAAATATGAATTGAAATGCTTTGAGAGGTTCTCATACCTCTCAATATTTTATTCATAAAAGCACACAAATGTTTGAGTATTTTCTGATTATCAAATATTACAGCATTATATGTTTACACAATTCCTGATAAGTATGCCAACTCACATCTTCTATATTGGGAATGGTGGCTGACAGAGCAATGATCCGCACTCGCCCACAAATGTACAGTGGTGGCAGTGCATCATTTGTGGAGGTTGAAACAACCGTTTGCTGGAAAAGATTCTGAAGCGTCTTCATTCTGCTGACCACAGCCTCCAAGGTGGCACCACGTGATTCATCCCCCACTGTGTGCACCTGCACCACAACCCACAGGAAAAAACAACAACACGACAACAGTATCTTATTGTCTGGTCTTTGGCAGAGGTTAATGTGGCGAAAATGCATGGGAGCTTCCTTCCCAAAATGAAAATCCCAGAGGGAATGCATTAAGCTTTTATGGTCTTTAAATTTTGATGGTTATTTTACATCTAAGGCATTTTCTGGGGCAGGACCCCTAGACTCCCTCCCGCCCCCGTAAGAAGACGTGAACCCCTGTACGTTCCTGTGATTGTTTTCCAATTCCACCGCTGGTCTTAGGTGTTCCTCTTGAGTCGTCGGACTCGTGGAGACAATTACAAGGCCTGTCTCGGCAATAGGCCCTCTCCCATCCTGTAGGCACGTCTCACCTGACATAACTATTTTCACCAACTCATAGCTATCACGATGAGCTGCCACGTACTTTGCCAGACTTTTACATTGCTGAATGTGTTTGCCACCAAATTCACAGCATCTGTTTCAGACACCATAGCTCAAATGCCAATAAATGATTTTTAAACTATTTACATTAGGGCCCAGCTATCCGAATAGCTACACAGATGACACTCCTGCCTCAATGAAGTCATCAATATATTCAGATAAGGTAAACATATAAATACAGTATATACTTGTAATTGGGGGAAGGGGGTGGTGACAAATCATAATCTTGAATGGCGACAAGTAATTCAATTGTTGGCGATATGACATCCATTCTAGCCAATGCAGAATCTAATCATTCTATGACTGGATATTCTATGAAACAGCTCACCCGTTTTTTTTTCTTCTCAAAACATAATACCAATATTGTATGTATAAATGTAAGGCACAGTAAAAATAATTACAGCTCATGTCAATTGAGAGTACTTGGTCTAGTCTTTATCGTTGACTTGATATGTTCAAAGATTTGGGCACACTCACACGTTGCTCCATCACACACAACCTGCCAATGGACTGTGGTGCACTCAACTGTATTACTAGGTTGACCGAGGTAGGGGGATTAAAGAAACATGTCCCATTGTTTCAACTATAGTGCTAGAAGATGTAATTGAACCTGCGGCTATTATATGAAAATCCAGCGTGCTAACGTCCACCTGGTTGTGGCAGCTGCCTACAAACATCGCACTGTATTGTGTATTTACCTGAGTCTGCTAAGGATGACCAAGAATAAGAATATCCTATACATTACCTCATCAATCAGAAACAGCCTCACGACCTTTACAAGAGACCTGTCGTGCCATTGTCTTGTTGTGCTATCCCATTTCTCCTGCAAACAAGTTAGGTCAGTCAGCCTGATAAACAGCATGAACTATAACATTACAAAATATCACAATACGATAGTCATGATTATGAAATACATTATGGTAATAATATTGATTAGATTTATATGGAGCCCTTAAACAATAGATCTCAGAAGATCATGTATATAAAGAAAATAACAAATGAGAAGCAACCAGTTATACAGAGGCTACAGAGACAAAGAACGGAGCATAGGAGGCCGTGTTAAACTGACAGTGAAGTCGATGGACTTAGAAGTTTCCATCGACTGCGAGTTTTTAACCTCCAAGGGCAGAAATTCTAGAGTCAAGGTTCCTGGGTGCTGTACGAACAAAAGCCTGGTCATCCCAGATTGAAGTCCAGGAGTGCAGTACACGGAGAATAGCAAATCACAGATATGAGTGGAGCTGTGGCCGAATACACTTAATGGAGTGTGTGGCTAAATTAACTTAGGGGCGTGTGTAGCTTAATCAACATAGTGGCGTGTGGGACTAAATCAATGTAGTGGAATGTGGGGCTGAATTAACTTAGTGGAGTGTGTGGCCAAATCAACTTAAGTGAGTGTGTGGTTGAATAAACTCAGTGGAGTGTGTAGCTGAATCAACTTAGTGGAATGTGCTGCTTAAAAGCCTATGGATATAGGATGAAGCAATCACATTTCAAGCCTTAAACACAAGTATGAGAATCTTAATACTCAATTTGGGTTTGAACTGGAAGCCAACGCAGACATGCGCACAGGTAAGATACGGTCCAGAAAATAACGCAACCGAGTACCTTGGCGGCCAGATTGTAGTCTACTGGAGCGGTTCCCAACATGTGGTGCGTGATATTATTGCAAATGATCCGAAAAATAATTATTTAATTCGTTCCTTATCGCTATACATTGTACAGGGTCGCAGGGGAGGCGGAGCCAATTCCGGCCGATAGAGGACGCAAGGCTGGTAAAAATCCAGAATGTGACGCCAGTTCATCGCAGGGCACACATTTTTT
>JAZEWT010000019.1:10066412-10080950 GCA_036362905.1 Mordacia mordax | reverse complement strand
AATTTACTCAGCAGGACAATTAATCTAGACAGCAATGAAATATCAATGATAATAATTAAAAATATAATAGTCTAAGATAATACTCTAGCTGTGTTTAATACTCAAATATATTTGATGTGCATCAACCGTAGGCTATGTAAATTATCTATTGTCTAAACGACTTGCGTAAGTTGTGGTCCGCAAAAACTTTTCTTGACGATCTAGTGGTCCGCATAAGGAAAAAGGTTAGGAACTTCTGTACCAAAGTTACGCAAGGCTGCAGAGGGCAAGGCACTGCAATATTCAATACGTGAGAAGACGAATGCATGAACCTGTATGTCAGCGTTTTCACAACAGAGATGGTGGTGCAGCCAGTCCAGAGAATTGCTTGTATTAAATCAATGCTGCTGAAATTTTATAAAATCGTTCGAGGTCACGTGGTGACTGATGGGATGTATTTAAAAAATCTTATTTTAACGTTGATGGACAGATCCGTAAATGAGGCGCATTATCAACCTATTTATTTTTCAATACTCACCGGTGTTGTCATGATTATTTGAGCATCTTGTATCTCAAAATAGTCATCGACATCTGTGTCTCCAGTGAGCTCTTTACACTGAATACCGAGTGCTCCAAACTTGTCTTTCCAGTCTTCGAATCTTTCCCGACACAGTGCCTTAATGGGGGCCACTTGGAGTGTGCATTACATATATGCTCTCACAAGGTCTACATCAAATATCTCCGTTGTTATATTAACGCAGTATAGGCAATTGCAACACTGTGTAATGCAACCATTAAGAGACATACTTACTATAAATAATTTTTGCATTGCAAGAGGGCCCTTGGCATTCCATTAGGAGTCGAATTATGGCCAACTCAAAAATAACAGTCTTCCCAGAGCCAGTCGGAGCACAAACCACCACAGGTCTGTTTGTGTACAGAATCTTAATAAAAGTGAAGATATAGTTGTTATATACCTTGTAATATCATCTACAATATTTATATAAGAATCTGTGGCAGTCATTGATATTTTAAAAGTTATCCAAGTGTTATAAACGCAGCATAATTAGTTACATCCAAAGTGATTTCCCGCTCAACTGAGCGGAGGCAGTGCCTTGCAGGTGAGTGTCTATTCTTATGACAACCACAAAGTGGTACACTAATCATTATAGTGTAATAAGGATGATGGGCTGAATCAACCCCCCACCTCAATCTGATCTTGAACATTTCTGATTATGAGATACTCACTCTGCTTCTGACCCACCTCATCATAGCAAGCATATCTTCTTATTTATATAATAGGGCTAAGCATGTGGCAGGTCACTGATAATTTCATGCCCTCCCATTGGTTGACTCACACGGCGCTGATCACATCATCGCCATGTTGCAGTCAGCACTATACAGCCATAGGCCGCCGTAAAGGCCAGTGCTTGTATATCACTATAACATCATCTACAGAAATTTAATTTTGAACGTTATACCCTTGTTATTGTTTCACTTAACAATGACCATCAATATCAACCCTTTTGGTATGGTCTTCAGGCAAAGTTACAATTAGTGAAGCAAAGTAAGTAGTAAAATAATACTGGTATGGCTGCATAAAATATCTTTAAACCAACGGTAAGATAAAGATTGGTTAGAGGGTAAAATTTTATATGCTTACGTCATCGATAACACGAGACTGAACCATGTTAAAGTAAGGAAAATCCTTGAAAATATTTCTGTAAGGCAATGCTGTAGACAGGTTTAGGATAACATACATTTAGAATTATAAATATCAATGCAGAATAACTGTAAAAAACACGCATTTTAACTTTTGTGTGAAATTATGAAGAAATATTATGTTTACTTTCTTTATTACCCAGGAGAGTTTCAATGAGTCCCAATACTTTTTCAGATGGGTCCTACTACAAAAAGTATTAACACATTTTAGTCATAACACACGATTTCACAAAATCTAGCAGATATTCTGATTATTGTGGTTTCATTGTTGTTATTGTTGGATATCTTTGATATATACATACAGCAGAAAATACTTGTAAGCGCTGGATGTCAGATATTTATGATACAACAGTATATAAAGTCACAGAGTAACCCAACAAATTGACAGTACTAAATTGTGCAAGGATGAACCCTTAACCACAATTATAAAGTAAAAAGTAACACACAGTATTGCACAGGACAAAAGTGACTACAAGTTCCAGTACATTAATAAGATACAAAGAAGTAAACAGATTAACAGAACGATGAGAATAAATAAGTTCAAAAGGCTTATTGTATAATAAAATGAAAGGACATAGGCAGCCCTTCAGACAACCTATTAATTATTGCAATTACATCGAGGCAAAAATGTTGCTTTTCATAGGGATTTAAGATGGCTCATCTTAGATCTATCACAGATTACACAATGGTAGACAAAGCACCAGACTAAAGAAATTTAAGGATCGTCAGGTTTAAAAAATAACTTCAGTGATTGCTCTAATAAGCACTGAGGCGGTACTCCTCCACTATTTACAGTTCTAAGGAAGTGTGGGGTATTCCACATTCTTATAGGACAACCAATGTGGACTTCCAAGCAAAGTGGCAAACATCTTATTAAGCCCAAAAGGATAAGGGGCGTAGTCAACCTTCAACCAGGATTATAATTTCACAGCTTTAAGGAGTATGAGCCACTCTGCTGCTGAGCAACCTGGCTGGTGCTTATTTAGGGTTGAGCTCTAATGCTTGACAAGCTATCATCAAGATGACTGCTAAAGGAGACACCTTCATGTGAATTGTGTTTCTCTCTCTTGGCACCATATCCTTACAGGACGTTGGTGACAATCGTCTTCCACAATCTCTCTTTAAACTTCTGAAAATGTGCACTGTTGACATGTTCATCCATCTGAAGGGGCTATTGGCATGTCAATCACTGTCGTCCACGATCTTTCTCTCTGTCCTTAAAAATTTTCAGTCATAACCAGATTTTCAATTTCTTCGAGCCTAAATATGTCTGGGAAACTTCGACTGTTTCCTTCTATTGTCGTTCAACATCTCCTTTCTGTGTCCTATTCTTGACAACATGTATTCATTTTAGGTGTGACTTGTCCAAGATACCTTCAAGATGAGTCTAAAGAACCACATATCAGTTGCTTCAATGCTCCCTACTTTTTGTTGGTGACTTGGTAATATTAGTGAATTGTATTTAATGTTCACAAATAAACATAATAGGAATAATAACGAAATGTTCAGCACAAAATACTCCTCCTTCACGTATATTTCCGCTTACTGAAAAAACAAAGGTCTTTATTACACACCCTATCAGCCACACAGCATTTTGCATAATTTCAGCAGACTCTTAATACAATCGAACCTGTGGACTGGTTAAGAGTCATCACCTCATCAGCAGAGCTAGGCTTGCTGAAATCAGTGCTCGTGAGTGACCTGCTAATCTTACAGGCAAGGAGCCTCTATTTACATTATAGATTCCATTTATACACGTTGGAGGCATCTTCAGGCGAAGTGTTCGTGTGCGGCTTCTATTGTCTCCTTATATGTGTGGGTGTGATGCGTGTGTTCTTTGTTGTGTGAGGCGAAACGTCGCGAGGAGAGGAGAGAGCCATCGACGCGGCTGTCCCGAGAGAGCAGCTTTTCGAAGCAATCATCATGCATCGAGCCGTGAAAACCTACATCATTACATTGGTAACTACATAATGTCAAAAAGGATACGAATTTCAGAAACAGATCGCATTTCACTGACACTAATATCTTCTGGATTTCCTGAAAAAAAGGAACAGTAACACCTTACTACTTGCATTCCTAACAGAGAAAGTGTGACAAAAAGAAAGCGGTGAATTAACTAAACATTAGAAACCTGGAGTAAGACAGACGTGTTTTTCCCAAAGATTATTTCACATCAATATCAGAAAACATTTTCGAAATTTTGAATTGGTAAAGGAAAGCATACAAATAACACAAACATGTTAATCATCTCAGCTCTTCTGGTGAAACCGTCTTTCCAACAATATTATGAAAATTATCAATAGGAATTATTGCAAAGCTTACTAAGGCCGTAAAGTTTGGATGTTGATAAGTCTGAGTGAAACTGACATATATAACCTTCCCTAAAGTTGTCAAGTTTCTTTTTATGAAAACGTGTTCAATTAATGTTTATTTTCTGATGCTATGTGCAGTAGAACCATCTCATCTCATCTTATTGTCTGAAACCGCTTAGTCCTATACAGGGTCACGGTGAAGCCGGAGCCTATCCCGGCAGACACAGGGCGCAAGGCAAGGATATACCGACGATGGGACGCCAGTCCATCGCCGGGCACTGCGGGGCAATTTGGCCTGTGAGCCAATTAACCTATGCAGCAGCATGCTTTTACTGTGGGAGGAAACCGGAGTGCCCGGCGAAAACCCACGCGGACACGGGGAGAGCATGCAAACTCCACACAGAAAGGCACCCGAGCCGAGAGATTCGAACCCGGGACCTTCTTGTTGTGAGGCGACAGCGCTAACCATTGGGCCACCGCGCACAGTAGAACCAAACTACTCTATTTTGAGCTGTATGCAGTACTGTATTGCATTCGCGTAAAAAAACGAAACATTGTTTACACACTCCAGCAGCTATGCAACCTTCTGGGAGTGTATAGTGTCAGTTCTATACAAGCCAATTTTGGATTAGTTTTGACATTCAGTGTCTCACCAGCAGGCAAGCTTGCTTGAACAAATGCTAATGAAATGCCAGATGTTTGTAAGCAAGGATAACCTTCAACCAATTAACAACTAGCCACAACGTGTACTAATGCATCAAGTCTAATGAGCTCACCTTCAAAATTGTCTCTTGTTTTTACGCTTTCTGATGAATTACCGCTCTTCAGATTTGTATGAAAGTCACCGGTAAACATATCTGACAACTCCACAGCTTTGCAAACACTGAAATATGCCAACGGTGGCAACAATAACAGGCCTTCACATCATATTGAACCAGGCAAAGTAAGGATTCCGTTTCATAGTTACGAAACTAATAAATAGTATCTTGTATAATGTAAACGCCTCTTATACACGCTGATATGTGCGCTTTTGTTGGCGGATCAAAATGTCGATGTTTATCCACATATTTTACTCCACTTTTCCACATGCAGGCAGTAATTTTTTTTTTGACAGTGGCAAATATCAAAGTTATAGGATTTGATCCAGGGCATAATCTAAAACAGCCTGGGCCTCCTCCACCAAGAAACGCATCAGCCTTTCATTTACATAAAGGTAAGAGATTTACAGTGAAGCTTAATCAGCGATGATCAATCCACTTCTGGATAAAGGCCTCTGCAATTATCTGCCGCGATCTCGGTCCTGCGATCTAGCAAGTTATCATGGCTACTACATTACAATAAATTAGTTACAGATATAGCTGTTGCAGTAGCATTTATGGCCACTGCCATAATAATTTCACTTCTCGAGTGCTTTTCACCCGAGGGTCACAAAGCGCTGCAGAGAGCTGTGGAGAGAACGTCATGTCTCATCTCATCTTATTGTCAGAAACCGCTTAGTCCTGTACAAGGTCGCGGTGAGCCAGAGCCTATCCCGGCAGACACAGGGCGCAAGGCAGGGATATACCCATGATGGGACGCAGTCCATCACCGGGCACTGAGGGCAATTTAGTTTGCAATCCAATTAACCTATGCAGCAGCATGTTTTTGGACAGTGAGTGGAAACCGGAGTACCCGGCAAAAACCCACGCCGACAAAGGGAGAACATGCAAACGCCACACAGAAAAAGCACCCGAGCCGAGATTCGAACCCGGGCTCTTTTTGCTGTGAGGCGACAGCGGTACTCACTGGGCCACCATGCCGCCCAGAACGTCATGTGAACAACAACAAAAACTGTAGTAACCATAAACAGATTACTATAGCAGCCATCGTTATTATTCACAGTAGCCATAATTGCTACTGCATGTACAATATATTGTTTTGTAAGTTTTATGCATATAATACAATTGTGTTTACATTACTGATTAAATATAAATGTTAATAATAGAAAGCGTGCCCTTTTTATATACAATACGTCGTTTTAAAAAATGAGGCGTTATATAAATCCAACCGTATCAACTATAGAGCACATCTCTGGATTTCTGCAACTATGGTACAACGAAGGTCGGGGTTTTAAACCCATCTCCAAGTCGTGTGTTTAAATACACAACTTGTTTTATCAACGAGCAAACGTGTACCTTTTAACTGTGTGTAAATTACAACACGCAGCAACAGCAGTAATTATTCTGAATGTACCCATTTAGGTTTTCGACGCTGCATGATCGCTTGTTGTATTTATACTGCATAGGGAAAACCTTGTGGCAACACAAGGTTAACGCAGCACTGAAAGTGTCAATTACACGCCCCTGTGACAGAGTCGAGTTCATCCATCGGATATAACCTATGTTGGGTATTTTCCTGTCAGCAGGAGGCGATGCTACTGTAGTTATAGGACCGATTTCTTGCCTTTCACTAGCATTGCTTCAAGCAGGCCTGACTGCTGATGAGACACTGAATGTTAACCCGCTTCGTGTGCTGAACTACTCCTGTTGAAACAACTGAGGCCGAGAATGGCTCGTGTAGCCGATAGGATGTGTAAAATATATTTTCATTTTGCAACACATATGGGAAGGAGGAGGAAGCGTATAGTCTGTTCATACACTTTTAAATAACCGTTAATTACTATTTTTTTCTCCCCCTGACTGGGTTTATGCTTAAGTTATCCTTGACTGACCCTCAGGTGAAACGCGCACTAGAAAAATTAAATATGATTTATTATTATGTTTATCCCTGACAATTTTGTTTTTATTCCGGACTATGTTTATCGCTGACTAGGATAGTGTCTGACTAGGTTTATCCCGGACGAGGTGTATCACACGTCTTACTGCGGCGTGAAGGACTCCATAACGACTGCAGCCTGGGGGCCGTTGCCGGGGTAACGGCGTCTCCCGCCAACGCCTCGCGCTGTTACTCGACGCGTGCATCGCCGCGCGCCGCGCGTCTCCCGCCAAAAGCCGCGCTATTAATGCTAATTACCTGTCACGCCAATTAGTGCTCACAGCGCCGATTAAATCCCACATGAGTAGTACTCTGCAAAGTGATTAGCGCTGCAGCCTCACAGGAGTTCGATTCCCCACTCGGGTGCTTCTCTTTGGAGTTTGCGTGTTCTCGTCTCCGTGTGGGGTTTCGCCGGGTGCTCCGGTTTCTTCCCACAATTCAAAGAAATGCTGCTGCCTGGGTTAATTGTTCTGACTAATTTTCACCTGGTGCCCTGGCATGTAAGCTTGCTTATCCTTCACCGCTGAGCAACTATTTAAAAAAGCTGCGTAGTTTAACGGTTCCTTCCAGCGTAAATAGAGACTGACTGCTGGCATCCAACCTAAAACAGCTCAGATTTGTAAAAAAAATAAACCCCAACAGCGTTACTGTTGCTGATTTTCGGTTATTGCGTCGTTGTTGTTGACATACCGTTCTCGCCGCAGTTCTGTGCAGCGCTTTGTGACCTCAGGTGATAAGCGCTCTATAAATGCAATTATGAAAACACCACTCGTGATTATTTGGAGCCGCTCAACCTGCACAGTACATAAGTAGAGTCTGCGCTCCTTTGATGGAGAAGGAATATTTAAACTACGCAAATGCATTATCAGTATCCGCTTAATCGTACACTTGGTTGCAGGGACCCAAGCCTATCCCTGCAGACAAAGGGCATAAGGCAGAGAAATACCCATGTCAGGGTTTCCACCTCTGACTTACAAAACACTGCGACACCAGAGCCATTTCTTAAAAAAAAAAACATACTGTACTATGACTAACCCAATGTGAACCACTTGGAGTAGTGATTATTATCTATAGGGCGGTCAGGGTGGCTTGTTACATTGAGATGGATACTGAGGGCGACGCGGTGGCCCAGTGGGTAGCGCTTTCTCTTCACAGCAAGAAGGTCCCGGGTTTGGTTCTCCGGCTCGGGTGCCTTTCTGTGTGGAGTTTGCGAGTCCTCCCCGTGTCTGCGTGGGTTTTCGTCGGGTACTCCTGTTTCCTCCCACTGTCCCCAAAACACGCCCAGGTTAATTGACAGCTGGTTAAATCGTCCCCCAGTGCCCTGCGATGGAGTATCGCGGGTCCTGCACGTGGCCTGGTAAAACGTGCAGTCGGTCACCTCGGCGACCACAGCTATGAAAACCCCTCTCGGGGTCGACGTCGACACGATGTCGATACAGAACAAAGAAGAAGAAGAAAAGAGGGATGCTGAACCGATTGAGGGATCTGACGAAAAACGGGGTATTTAATGTCTCAGAATGCGAATAGAAATGCAAAATATTATTTATATTATATTTCCCAGGAGTCACCTCAAAAAGAGAATAATCCGGGCAAAATTGGGACATGTGGCAACCTTACAATGATAAGACTCCAGCCTATTGCAGAGCACGGGAGGAAATTTTGAGCTATGTAGCTCTTTTAAAAGTTGTCCAGCGTGGAGGGCTAAGCAAGTTACAAGATCTGAGGGCACCAGGGGAAATGTGTCAAGACAATTAACCTAGGCAACAACATGTTTTTGGACTGTGGGATGAAATCGGGGTACCTGGACAAAACCCACGCAGACATGGGGAGATCATGCAAATCCTACACAGCATTGTATCCGAGACAGGAATGGAACCCAAGTTCGTTTTGCCAAATCCTTCTCGCCATGGCTAGCAGACCTCGACATTGACATTTATCTCCTGAAAATACTGTTACATGCATAAGAATAAAAAAATAACAATGATATTCACGAGGAGAACTTGATTAACTGGGAAAACTCCACTTTGATATATATATATCACAAGAGATGCGCTGGGGATTTGATATGTGAATCATAAGAGATGTGTTGTGGATTTCAGGACAGATCAGAACAAACACGAACACAATCGGAGAAGTTGGTTATAGTTGATGTGAAATAAACATCCACAGTTTTTTCTACTCTGAGTTTCGCAATGTGTAAGTTCATTTGCTGAGTAATGCCAGTGTTGAGGTCTGCTAGATGAAACGACTCCACACTAGTCCCTCGAGTAAAACAATCATAATAGATGGCGCTAGTACTTTATGCCGATAGAATTACAGGATTAATTCGATGTATGTGAAGCGAAACAGAGACGTTGATGGAGATTTTGTATTATTTATTGATAATGTGATGCGCCGTCTGGGTCATGACGCTTATCGCCGGCGTACACCCTTGCACTATGTCAGGAGATGTCGATCCTTCTTTGCCCCTGAGTGCGCTGAGCGACGGCACGTCGGGGTTGGAGCGAGGCTCAGCCCCCTCCGCATCGCGTACCAGTCTTGTCGATCGGTCTCCATCCTTCCACTCAGCGAGGCTGGTACACTGGTCTCGATTGAACTGTTTATTTACACAAGCAAGCCTATTCTCATCCAGCAGTAGATCCGCCCGCACAGAGCGCCAAGCCCGCCACATCTAAACGTAGAGCAGCCACACAGAGCGCTGAGATGCACACTCCCGATCGCTCCCAACTCTAGGACACCGCCGACACTCTCGGCACGCACATTATATCTTGTCTTCTTGCTGACCATTGTCCACTCCAAATCCACTAGACGATACGATACAATGCGAAACGCCTCAGGGCCAATAGCTCACGTCAGCGAACCATTCATCTCACTACCGGTTGAATCCCCTTTTATTTTCAAGGGCAGTACACGCCCACTGTCTGGTATGTGATCATGATGTGAGCTCTCCCCCTGGGCATTACAGTACACATCCACTGTCTGGTATGTGATCATGCGGTGAGCGCTCCACCGGTGGCATTACAGATCTCCTCTGGTGATTGGCCACGTCCCCGAGGCCAAAATTGCCACCTCAGCTAGGAAGTTCATGCTCTCGTTCTCCCCTTTTCCCGGGAAACCTACTACGGGCACTGGATCGTTTTTATTCCCCCCTGCGGCAAAGTCCGTACACCACCAGGCACTCGCCGGCAACAGCAACATCATCATCAGCATCAATATCATCGCTAACGATCGCATTATTTTCGCCGCAACCAACAATATCCACAACACCGGTCTAATTATCATGCGCAACTGTCTGCGATAGCATCCACATCATCAATCCTCAGTATTTTCACTACCGTCAGTGACATTCACGTGGAGACCCGCAACATCCACGGCATTCACAGCATCGCTGTCGGCAACCACATTATTCCCGCCGTCATTAGCCATAGTACCAACATAACCAGCATCAACGCGGTTCTTGGCGTGCACGGTATTGCTGATGCGATCATGATCAGTGTCACTGTTCACAGCACTTAGAGTCTCGCTCTCAGTCCCAGCCATTTCGCGACTGTTCGAGTCCATCGCCGGCTTTCTCCAGTTGTGTGTGACTGATTCGGTCGTCACACACTCCTGCATGTGGGCCGGTGGCTGCCTTGGTCGGCTGGCGCGCGAGGGCACCTGTCCGGGGGTTGCTCCAGTGGGTCGCTGGGACTCGTTCGAGGTCCGCGGAAGCCGCCAATCGGCCGGTGGCTGGGGTCGTCTCTATTGCCACTCCCGTCGTGGTTCCCTCTCGGGTTGCGGACACGGGGCTCTTTCACCCGGTGTTGGCTGCCACAGCTTAAATCTGCGCACATTGACCACGCGCACCTTGCTCCAACCCTTCCCCTGTATGGTCACCATCCACGGGGAGAGTTGCTTCATCACCGTGTGCGGACCCGACTACAGGGAGGCAAGTTTGCCCGCCTGGCCAGGTCGCACCCACAGCGAATGCAACCACACCTGGTGGTCTGTGAGCACCCATTCTGGAACCCCATGCTGCAGGATGCACGAGCGACTGTCTCTGCTTTATTATCGTGATGGCCACTGCCACGGGGTAGTGGGTGGAGTACTCCATCGTGACCATGATGTACTTATTCCCCAAGTGAGACGTGGTGAGGGATCCCATTAGATCGATCCCGACGAGTTGGTTTGCTCAGCTAACTCGCAGAGCTCGTAGGGGTGCAGTGAAGTGAGAAGGCTTCCAGGCCGCCCGCTGGCACGCTTGGCAGCCATACACCCACCTCGCCACGTCTCGAGCCAAACCCGATCAGAGGTATTTACGACGTAGGGTCTCTCGCGTCCGCTGCTCCCCGTCATGTCCCCCGACCGGGTGGTTGTGCATTACCTGCAACAGCTGAGGTTGTGTTGTGGTGGGCATGCAAATCTGCCCCGGTTCGCTGCCGGCCATCTTCTCTCTCACCACCCCGTCTCTCAACTCCAAACGGTCATACAACCCCCTCCAGCTTCCCGTAACTCCCGGCGAGCGGCGGACGAGTGCAGCCGTCACATCAGCCAGTTCTGGGTCACTGCGCTGGCTTGACCGCAGTTGCTCTACCGTCATCCCCGGGAAGGCGCAGCCCACTTCTTCTTGGACAGCCTCCTCCACGAATGGGGCATCCCCGGGCAAGCTTGCCCCGTTTTCGTGCCAGCGTCAATTTCGGGCCGACATGACAAGGTGTCGGCGTTGAGGTGTGCCCGACCCTCTCGATACTCTATCCGTAGGTCGTACTCTTGTAACTGCACTAGCCACCTGGCCATCTGCCCCCGTGGTTCCTTAAAATTCAGCAGGAACTTCAGGGCATAGTGGTCAGTCCGGACCCAATAACCTGCGCATATATGTATGGGCAGAATTGTTAGCAGGCAAACACAACCACCGCTAGCTCCTGTCAAGTTACGCAGTAGTTGAGCTTGGCTCCGCTCAACGTTCGGCTGGCATAGGCCACCACTCGCTCTTTCTCCCCGTTCCCCTGGGACAACACGACCCTTAGCCCATGGCTGCTGGCGTCGGTGTCGAGGAGGAACTCCTGGGTGAAATCGGGGAAGGCGAGTACCGGGGCACTGGTGAGATGGTCCTTTAATTCCGTGAACCCCACTGTACACTGCGCTGTCCACTCGAACGGTCGCTTGGTCGAGGTTAGCTGCATGAGGGTCGAGCGACGGTGCTTCCGAGGGTCGGTCTGTACTCCCTGTTCGCTGATCCAATGCCCTAGATATTCCACTTCCCGCTGGGTGATGTAACATTTTTTTGGTTTAAATTTCAGGTGGGCCCCCCTTAGTCACATCTGGCAAGACTCCTCCCGGAGTCTTGCCAGATGTTCGTCCATGTCTTGGCCGAACACGGTGATGTCGTGCAGGTAAATGAGGCACTCTTCCACTGCAGTCCTCTCATCACCAACTCCATCAGCCGCTGGAATGTGGCCAGGGCGTTGGGCAGTCCAAACGACATCACCATAAACTCGAATAACCTCATGGGGGTAGTGAACGCCGTTTCGCTCTGTCCTCCTCCGCCATGGCAATCTGCCAGTACCCCGATGCCAAGTCCAGCGTAGAAAAATACTTGGCACCTCAGAGTGATTCCAACGTCTCCCTGATGCGAGGCAACAGGAATGCATCACCAATAGTAACGGCGTTGAGTCATCGGTAGTCCACGCAGAATCAGGTCGAGCCGTCCTTCTTCGTAATCAGCACGACCGGCAATGACCACGGGCTTGAGGAGGGCTGCACGATCCCATCCTGTAGCATGTCGAACACTGCCTGGCGTTGGTGATGCATACCTCACGTTCAGGCAGTCTCGCCGAATGTGTCCCCGTCGTTGGCATCCATCGCATGATACGGGAAGTCGAGCGGTGGGCCCCCGTCCTGTCAGTGCCGTGCTGTTTTCCTCCGTTCTCCCTGGCGAAGGCATCATCATCAGTTGTAGGCAGTGTTCCCTCTCCCGGCGATTCTCCTGTAGCGACTGCACTTGTCCTGGAAGACAGCGGTCTACCCCCTGCAGCGACTGCGCTTATTCTTGTAGGCGGCGGTTTGTGTCCCATTGCCCCTGCTGCAGCCACTGTGTGTGTCCTTGCAGATGGAGGCCCGTTTCCCGTTGACCCCCTTGCAGCGCTTCAAGGCCTATTAGGATGGCGTCCAGCCGGGCGTCCTGGAACGGGGCAATAGCTGTTGGACTCCAGTCAGGTCACACAGCCGCCAGTTGTCCCGCTGACGAACCCACTGGTAATCGATCCTCGCTGCCCTCCCCGGGATGGTCCTGGTCGCATGCTGCCACTCTTGCGTGCAGTGCGCGCGGCCGCCACGCACATTTCGCAGGCCACAGCTCTCACCACCACCTCCTCCAAAGTCAACCACGTCTTCATTAAGTCCATGTACCACCACTCTGCACCTTTCAAATAGGTCAGTAGGATGGCCTTCATGATCGACTTGATGAAGACAGGGCCCTTGTCGGGGTTTGCTCTTTGCACCAGCGAGGCTATTGCTTGTGTGGTGGTCCCCAAATTCCTAAGGTCCCCACCTCCGTAAATATCTTCTCTAGAGCTCCAGCAATCCCTGACTCCTAACACCAATCTCTCTCGGTCCCTGAATGATCACACGCAGCGCGCGCTCTCTCAGTCCCTGAATGATCACACGCAGCGCACGTTCTCTCACACGTACCGCGCTCACACCACGTTCACCCATACCACCGCTTTGATAAAAAAATACCGGACAGAGGATGAGTTGAAGCCCTTTTACTGCTGCAGACTTGTGCGCCGCGACGAGGTCCATTTTCAGCCGCCCCAACTGCTCCCTCACTTCAACTCGCTACGCGGCACAACCGCTTGGGCATAGCCCCTCGGCACAGCCCCTCAGGCTCAGCCGCTCGGCGTAGCCCCTCGGCACAGCCCCTCGGGCTCAGCCGTTCGGTCCCTTTTCAGCCGCCCCAACTGCTCCTCGCTACAACTCGCTACGCGGCACAACCGCTTGGGCCCAGCTGCTCGGCACAGCCCCTCGGGCTCAGCCGCTCGGCGTAGCCCTTCGGCACAGCCCCTCGGGCTCAGCCGTTCGGTCCCTTTTCAGCCGCCCCAACTGCCCCTCGCTACAACTCGCTACGCGACTCACAGCCGCTCGGCACAGCCCCTCTGGCTCAGCCGCTCGGCACAGCCTCGCACAGCTCCGGGCACAGCTCCGGGCACAACTCTCGCACATGACTAACTAACCCCGCTACTCGACTGCCCTTAACATGCCTAACTAACCCCGCTACTCTCTGCCCTCGTCCCTCTACATGGCTGCCTTTCCTAACCGCTTTGACTCAACTAGCAACTCCCCGCCCCCTTGCTCCGCGCTCCCTTAAATACCTGCCCCCCGGTTCGAACCGCCCCTTTTAACCGCCGTGTTTCTCTCCACCAATCGCCGCTGTTCGGACCATATCTGCGATTATCGCCTCCTCTATCCACCAATCACCCCCGATGTACACAGCTGGCGCCGACCTGTCTGGCTCCACCCAAGTTACGGGGCCTCCGTGGAACAATAGGAAGACGGCGCGCAACATCCGTCCGAAAGCCCCGCCTAGCTCGCTAATGCCCTGCCTAGCTTGGCTCTGCATTGCACGCCGGCCGGATGGGCCCCCCTCCAGTTGGCAACCCCGCCGGAACTCAATTGTTTGCAGCTTTAACGTTCCGGGGGAGTTATTCTCCCCTGGCAGAATTGGAAGATGGCACTCGGCACCCCCCTAAGCCGAATACCAGCTGACTGAGGAACCACCAACCAAACTGTCCTA
>JAZEWT010000019.1:10033243-10044927 GCA_036362905.1 Mordacia mordax | reverse complement strand
GAGCTATCGACGCGGCTGTCCCGAGAGAGCAGCTTTTCGAAGCAATCATCAAGACCCAAGTATACCACGAAGATCCGGACTCCTAATATCAGACCCGGTCAAAAGTACTATCGTCTCGAATCTGCACCGCCACACCACGGTGCCACTACCATCTCATCAACCGAGATAATTTGTCGTCGAGGTCCCTTCTGTCTCCTCTTGACCAACTCGAATATAGGAAGGCCCGAGTACACCATGAAGATCCAGACTCCTAATGACAAACTGTCAAAAGTAACCATCGTCTCGAACCCCCACAGCCTTAATGTAGTGCCGTACACACAACATTGATCTCAGATCTCCCCACATCCCGGCTTCTCACCTGTACATCAAAACACAGCACCAAATACTTCATCTTTCTCTTAGATAAATCTGCATCCCATCTTCACAATCTGACCATTACCTGCCGAATCTTCTACCACAACCCAACAACCACCTCAGTCGCCACTCCTCTCGCCACCAAACCTTATTCCCTATCTCATACGGACTTCCGTGTGTACTACCTTATCACCTAGTTCCCACCACTAGTATCCCTTAAACCGTAATAACCTCCACGTCGAACTCCCGACCGAACCAACCAACACGTTCCCGAAAGCAAAAAATTAAACTAAACAATTAAACTCAGAAATATCTCCACTTCTTGGGCACTCACCCTACTCACCACCTCACACACAGCGTGCTAACCGTTGCACCACCCACTCCCCATTCACACAGCACGCTAACCGCTGCATCACCGCTCCCCTCTCACTCTCTACACTCACCCTCTTGCTCATCGCTGCACTCACCCTGCTCACCACCTCACACACTCTCACATCTTCCCGCGCTTCTAGCTGTTCGTCCGCCATTACTCCGACACAAGACAATAGGATCCATATCTCCCGCTTTACGTTGCACAGAACACTTGGCGACCAAATGACAGTGGTCTATTTACAGAAGATCCGAGTCACGGCGCCACTGTAACCGGCGTCAACCTGCACCGTCTCTCTACACCCAACGATACAGCCGCCGATCGCACGAGAGGCTGCAGGCCGGTGCCTAGGCCAGCGCCGAGGCCAGCTATAATGTAAGACAACAGGCGAACTCCGCGCGCGAGTGCACACGTGGTGAGGGGGTGATTCTGATGGTAAAGTTCTGCGTTGTGTGTTTTTTTGTGAATCCCCCTCGCGCTCCGCATGCACCGCTCTCGTTCCTTTTTTCCACTACAAGGACTTGATTCCACACGTATCTTCTCTCGAAATGATGATATTTATTCACTCTGCAGACACAGCACCTTCAAACACACCCACCAACATACGAAGCCACATCAAAACTCCCAGCCCTCTATCATGCTTCACTCATACTCACTAAATGCTTCCGAAAGGGTGGGCATGTTCCCTGTACGTGGGGGCGTGTGCGATCCTAACACGTCAGCATTTTAATATGTGCGACTATGCATACGTACAACTCATTACCATAGCCAACGGTTACACAATAAACGACGATTGAGACACGGAACAATAATTCAGTACACCATGCGAGACAATCACGTGCTATGTCACAACTACGAGGCCAAGTGAGTGTTATGCCAGTCCTTTATTTAACGTAATCCGGAAAATACATGAATCACATGCATTTTAATTAAGTGTTGCTTTTAGCAGCATATTTACATTAATAAAAACAACACTAAAATGGTATTCAAATGTCTCGCATGCCTATATACGTTCAATGTAGTGTACTGTTTTTTTTTTACAGAACGTCAGCTTTAGAGTTACCACTGATACTCAAACCACAAGTAAGCTTAGAGGGGAGAGAGCAAGTTTTCCACAGATGTCACTCCCACATATTCCTACACACCCAATAGCTTCGCGCTGCTCCTAAGCAGGAGTGTTGAACCATGCAGTTATATGTACGGTTTGTTTTCTAATACATTCATATATATAGAGTACGTGAACAGCAAATATGTACATTGTACATACTGTATGTACATACAGTATACTGGAGATACTGTACTGTATATACATCCAGTACCACATGGTACATTCAATACAGTATAACGCTTGTTAAACGCCGTACATTATTAGTAAAACAGTACCGACAAATATCATACACCCGGTTGAATACTGTAGGTGAACATCGGTGAAGGTGTGTGTTTATCTGAGGCGCACTCAGTCCTCTTACAACGGCGCAGCAGTCAGGGTGACTGATAATCCAGCTTCAATCGCGTCAAGTCCCTCGCCAGCTGCCAGTCACCTCCGTATCACCCTTCGTTCGCTACTACTACCACGGTTTTACTGTTCCTATGAGCTTCGCTCTTTGATGCATCCATTCACGCTGAGCAATTGTCGTCTACCACATAAGACTGTTTCATCTGATTCACATTGGTCAACCAGTAAACTGCAGGTCACGACAACACACGCTTTCACTCCCTCACCCACTCACGCACTCGATCATAACTTATGCCTGACCAAACTGCAGGTCAAAATACTTCCCTTTCTGCTTCTTTCCTCGCACAGCTCCACTTTAAAATCCCTCCCATGGTCTATTTTTATCCGAAGCTCTTCAAATAATATCCCTGCGCGATAAAAAAAATGTGTCAAACCTCATCTATCACAACTTTGACACTACTTTCTGTTGCGGGTCACTCCGACGTGTTCGATTTTTGTGACCCTATGCCCAGACACTATTTTAAATATATTAATAGGTGGTCTAGAAGTGTTTGTCGGGACAGGGTGACTTGTGCCATGGCTGCTACCGGTCTTTGTAAAATCGTAGACACAAATCCCTGACTCGGGCCTGAGATTAAACCAGTTGGCAACCGAATACAAGTCCTCTCATTTCACTCTAATTTAGTGCAGAATAACTGCAAGCCAGTTATTTCCGGCTCAAATGATCATGTTAACTGTCCTGCAAAGCCAGTGGAGGAAATGATACATTTCTCTTGTTAGTCCATATCCATAAGACAACCGCTACTGACTTACCCACAAAGTGGTACTGAATTTATCAACTTCGAAGGGAGGTCTCATTGGTTGAAGCAACCCTTCCCCCAAGCAGGAGTTAAACTCGCACATCCTTCCCGTTTATACCGCTGAATCGGTGCAAGAGAGATTATTTATTTGTTCGCTGTGTCGGCATGAGTGCAGAGACAATCTACAATAAAATTTAAACTGCCAAGGTGCCCCTCGTGCCTCGTGCATATCACTTCAGCGCATGTCAACAAGAGACGTACAATTCTGTACAGCCAACACGATGCAGAGTAATGACATTTATCGTGATTGATGTGCGACTTGCAAGATCGCACACCAGTGCCAATGATATTTTCTTTGTACAGTACCAGTCTCCACACTCTTCGAGTGCTCTTTGTGATACAACCAATCTACACGGTTATTGTGTGACCCTATTTTACAACTGTGATGCGTGCATCATGCATCCATCATTCTATCTACAATCGCGCACTATAGAAACTATCAATACAGTTATACAGTGGGTACGCATTGGATGCTAGTATCACATGTACAGTAATGTACAAAATACAACATATGCGCTTTGGCTTTTAAAAAATGCCTGTTTCTAGGGTAAGCAAGTTCCAAAAAGCGTATACATTCGTTTAAACTAGGTGTGTACATTCCAATAAGGTAGATTAGTTGCATCGTATATGTAACAATCACTAAAAGAAATCCACCGTCAGTTACAAAGCCACTATCACCAAATTCCTCTGTGAATCAAAAACTGGCCCGTTCATGCGCCAGAGGATCAACTCCACCACAGTATAAAAGTGGAGCGTGGTGTGCGTCAGTCCCATTGTAATCCATACCGTGTCTTCATTCAACAGTACATGACAGTCCTCTCCACCTCATTCAATAGAACGGTTTAATCTAATATATTCCACTCGGAAAATTCCCTTGAGATGGAACAGCTCGTCTGCAAGGGCGTCCAGGAATGCCAGGGATAGACCCCACATCTTTTGAATTCTCACCGAATCCCAAAACAACTATTATGCCAAAGAACATTCACACACTGGCCTCAAGCCACAATAGCCCTCGACAGAGCTGGAGCTCCAATGCCGGTGGCATTCAGTGTCACACGACTTTATGGCGTACACTCGATGAGCGTGTCGATGGTAGCGTTGCCACCTTTTCCACTGTAGACCAATTCCAGGCACGTCTCTTGGTCAGCCCCGGTCTATTATCAAATTGTGCAGTACTGAATACTGTACTGCAATAAAGTTCAACAAAATGCTGGTACCTGATGTTGAACATCGGACTGTCCCAGTTCAAACCAGGACAGGTGGCAACCCTAATTAATGACTGAGCTGTCTGTCCCACAGCTCTCATTTGTGTGCCAAATCGGGCCCACGTCATGTCCGTTTCCTTCACACTTCCGCCGTCTTCACACGAGCAGCTGCTGCACTACGCCAGACGATACATGTGGGGGCACTGCTGTGCACTGCAAACACCGACCACTTTCTTCTGTTTGTAGTAAAAAAAAACTTGTGTTGTTGGGAAGACTGTAGCGCTGTGCAAAAATATGAACTTTTTTTTGAAAAAAAAATTACATTTCGGTGGCATATCACTGCCTCTCCGCCGTCTCAGGCGCGTGTGCCACGTGTCTGTGCAAGAGCACTTTAATTATAGAGATACCATCTCGTGGATTTAATGGAGTGTTGCAATCGCCGGAACACTTTAGCCGTGCAATCCCATTGGATGGCCCTGAAACACACCCAGATGCTCTGAGGACACATATTCAGCGGTGAGAGGGCTTCCTCTGCTTGTTCCGGCCGGGTGTGGACTGCCGGCAGTGTCGTAACACAATGGAATGGACGGCATCTCCGGGTTGCCCCGTTGCTGGGTGGTCACGTTGCCTGGATCAGCGGCCGCCATCACCGCCATAGAGTGTGGTGGGATTTGCACGTATGGCAAGAAGGCGGAGGCTGATGGGGCGTCCGCGGCCCTGTGCCCGATTTCTTCCGGCGACCCCTTCCCAGAGAGCACTGGCAGCTCTCTCGCCGTTTTCTGGAGTAGGATGCTGCCATCGGCTTTGATATCAGTCACGTGCGCATACACGTCCAATGGTCCAGACCTCGTGCTCACATGTTCGTTCACGCTCTTCCTACTCGGATCTGTACAGAGCCCCGTGGCAGCTTTGTCCGCATCGCAAGCGGCCTCAGCTTCAAAACTGCAGCGGTCCAACGGGCCTTGCTGAGGAGGCAACACAAACCCGGGGCTGTCTCCAGGACCAATCTCATGATTGAATTCTGTCCCTAAAACCCAATCATTGGTCATGCCCACATGCTTCATCTTCTCTTGTGAAGAATCTTTCATCTGCGTAGCAATGCACGTGGTGGTGGTGGCCTTGAAACTCAGCAACAGCATCGAATCCAACCCCAGTCTGCTTGGTACAGAGTCCACACCCTTTTTCCCATCAGTGCTAGCAGGACTTTCATGGCCAGAGTCTAGCGCCTCCTCCTCGTCCTCGCTGTCCGCACCACTTCGCACATGCCCCGCTTTCCTCAGGAGTCTTCCGCCCTCTCCGGTCCCGCACTCCCTGTTGACGTCATGGCCACTGCTGTCCCTAGTCCCCTCGAGGCCCACCTCGACGCACTCCGCCCACGAGTCAGCGTCATCGCAGCGTGCTGGCGTGTAGCCGTGAAACAGCGCAAAGATCCCATGCAGCTCCTCCGGCGGGGTTTTCTGCGCGAGCATAAAAAAATATTCAACGCATGAACACAGGCGGTCTGACCACCACCACACCTCAGGTGACAACATACATACACACACTCGCTCACTCATATGCTCACCCACACACCCTGTCACCCACTCACTCACAGTCAACTCATACACTCAACCACCAAATTGTAGGTGTGTGTGTTGTCCAGGTCACAACACACACGCTCACTCACCTACTCACCCAATCATTCACCCACCACACTGCAGGCTACAAATACGTATTTTTGTGTCTTCCCTCGCACTGCTGCACTTTGAAATTCCCTCCCACGTATATTGCTTCACAGGTAGTACTAAAATAGTCAACTCTGAGAGTGATGCTATGGGTACTTTTTTGCCAGTATACATATATAAGATTACAACAGGTTTTACCGTATCTGGCGATTATGCAGGTGTTAAGATCTTAACACCTGCAGTTGAGTGTATGAGTTGACTGTGAGTGAGTGGGTGACAGGGTGTGTGGGTGAGCATATGAGTGAGCGAGTGTGTGTATGTATGTATCTGGCGATTATGCAGGTAAAACCTGTTGTAATCTTATATATGTATACTGGCAAAATCGCCAGATATAGTAAAACCTGTTGTAATCTTTTATATCCGAGAGTGATGTTTGCTGCTTGCTTGATTGTGCCACTGCTTGTCTGCTTACTATAATCCATCCTAGCGCAAGTTAAGCAACAGTTTTGATGCCGAATATTAAAACTGGTACAGAGTTTTGCTTGCATTAAACCAATAGTTTAAGCAAGTCTTAACCTGCTGATGAGACATAGAGTGTAAAAACCTGCCCAGAGTTTGTCTTGTATTGAAAACGATGCAGTCCCAGAAAGCCGAGGAGCCAATGGGATGTGTAAACAATACGGAGGGAGAGTCATGGTGCCCGGCGATGGATTGGCGTCTCGTCGTCGGGTGTATTCCTGCCTTACGCCCTGTGTTTCCGGGATAGGCTCCGGCTCACCGTGACCCTATATAGGATTAAGCGGTTTCAGATAATGAGATGAGAGTCATGGGAAGGAAGGCGGATCGTCCACGTATTGATTTGTTTTCTTATGCTTCGACCCTTTGATTTTATATGTTGTTGCGTTGTTAAGTTCCTACTTTATTGTACTGCAGGGATCCTGTATATAGAGCTCACAAGCTAACTGGATACTTTCTGCTGTAATAATAAATAATACCTGTAATAAGAAACAATAATAATAAACATCCATATTATGAGACAGGCTCCTTGTTCAATGTGTTTACGAAAGCCCAGCAGCCACCTTGAGCAGGTCGTGATCCATCCCTGTAATGCGTGGTCCTGGCACTGGTGGCAGAATGACTCTTTTGATCCTGAAATAAAAACCGCCCACATCACATGGAGGGTAATCATCACACTTAGCAACATCATGGACACAGTTCGCCAGAAACCGGCCACATTGGCAACATTTATATCGTTGGTGTGTCTATAGAGGAATAAAGGCACATTTCGTTATGTTCCTGACAATAGTTAAGACATTTGAAAATCACACTTGGAAATATGACTCAGTTACCTGCTATGAGTCATACCTCAGAAACAATGCACACGGACAAAAAATATACAACGATCGCTGAAAACTGTGCAACAGGCATGAAATTTGCCCTGGGAGATGGAAACAGGCCAAAGACATGGATTAGGAGGCACACATACAAATGTATGAGACATTGTATTGCCAGGTAAGAAAACTAAATTGGATTTAGATGATAAGCGATTAGGGCCGGCCGATGAATTGCCGACAAAGGAAAGGACACGCCCAAGAGAAGGTCCACCTAGCAAGTGGAACGATGAAAGCAGTTAACTGTGTGACGACTAAATGGATTGTTGTATTGACTATGCTGTGAATTCGAGTGCACTCAATGCCTCTGACACTAGAGCTCAGGCTGACACACTGACTTGAGACCAGTGCTTCAATGGTGAATACTATATGACATAATAGATTTTTGGGACTCAGTGGAAATTGAAGATATGTGGAGCCTATTGCTAGCATTCTAGACACGCTCGTATTACGAGTGGCAGTAACGACAGCGGCTTGAGGAGGCGTTTATCAGTTGGGGATCGATCGTGGCTGACAATGGCGACGATTTTGAATGTGAACATCAACACCGACGATGTTAATGTTGGTAGGAATCCGCCATTGGGTCGTCCCCACAAGCCTGAGAGCAGCCAACAATGAGCCAACGTGGCGTTGTCTCTACCTTTTGCGGGTGCCAATGAGGGTGATGAGGAACACCAGCGTCACCATCGCACCCATTACAGCAGCCAACAGGGTCAAGCCAACAGCCCATTGCGCCACTGCAGACACGGGCACACACGCACACACAAAGATCCCACAGTTAGCCCATTTGTTTTCGAGACACAAAGGGCTTTTCAATGTTAATTTATACCCACACCATCATGTATCGCGATTGTGTTCTTGACGCAACTGTGGGGTGCGCGTTCACCACAAAATACCCCAAGCCGTTGGCTTTACAATGAACGCTCAAAATCTTGCGACACCTTTGCAAGTAAAGCAGACAGTCCCTGGGTTACAAATGGGTTCCATTTCCGAGTTCCTTTCCTGAGTTCGGTTCGTCAGTAGATTTGTTCGCAAGAGGAAGCGCAATACAGCATATTTTAATGTTATAATGTACTGTACACGAAGCAGCTTTTAAGATTTGAACATTATTTGTACTGTTGTCGACTTATAATTTTTAAAACTTCTGCTCCAACTCCACTTGCTCACCATACACACCACTCACACACCACTCTCTCACCGCTCACAAACTGCTCACACTCCACTCACTCACCGCTCACTCTCACAGCTCACACTCACCGCTCACACTCCATTCACACACCGCTCCCTCACTGCTCACTATGCTCACTCTCACTGCTCACAGTCACGACTCATGCGGACCTCTCACTCGTCGATCACACCCACACTCCATTCATATACTGCTCACTCTCACCGCTCACACCATTCACACACTGCTCACTTTAACGGCTCACAGCCACCACTCACACTCACCGCTCACACTCACTCTCATCACTCACACTCCGTTGATACACTGCTCACTCACACTATGTTCACACACCGATCACTCATTCACCTCTCACTCATTCACCTTTCACTCACTCACCGCTCACACTCCACTCGCACACATTGCTCACTCACGATACACCAGCACGCAGTTTGCACAACCGACAAACCTTGGTTTATGCCGAGAGGCGGCCGAAATTCAACCTCCGGGGTCCACGGGCACGCGAACTGTGAGCTGGTAGCCCGGCAGCGTAGGCGGATGTAGTACCGCTCTCCAGGTTTCAGCCCATGCAGAATAAACTCCGTGCCCTGTATCTTGGACTTTTTCTGGAAGGACACGCGCGTACAGTGATCACAAATGCGGGTGCTCGCCGTCCCAGATGAAGGGGGGGTGAGGCGGCGCTCCTGTTTACACAGAGTGGAGCAGTCAGAGGGAAGAAGCAGAAAGAGAAGTGTGGTGAGCTGCGGAGTGGTGGGCGAGGGCGGCGGGTGAGCACGTCAGTGAATGGGCGAGTGAGTGGGTGGGTGAGTTCGTTCGTGAATGAATAGACGTTTATTATTTCAGCAGGAAGTACCCAATAAGCTTGCAGGCTCTGTGGGCGGGATTCCTGAAACACAACAAACGTTTGAACTGGCCAATAAAACAATGTACAAAATTAAATTGGAAAGCTAGTGAGGACATTTTTTTGTTATTTGGAAAATGTGGACTTGCCGATGGCACACAATGACCTATTCTTTTCACATGAGATCTATTATAATGTATTAATGTTTGACACGCAGCAGAGTTAATCAGGACGGCTGCTGGGCGTGAACCGTGTACTTATAGAACGAGCGGAGAACGCGCTACCGCTGCACTCTCACCGCCTCAGCTTGGATGAGTGGCGCAAGCGCCCCACAAAGCTTCCTCTAGTGGAGCAGCAGAAATTTTAGGGCTGTACCTTTATACTGACAGTCCCCAGGTAAGGATCGGGGTCTGTTCCCGAATTCCATTCTTGAGTTGATTTGTTCGCGAGTCAGAGGACAATAGATTTAATGTTAGACTGTATTGTGTGCGATGCAGAAATGCAGGTGTGGAGGCCCACTCCGTGGGCCTCGGAACCACCAGGGACGCTGGCTGTGTTTTCGTTATGTTCCCCTTGTAAACCCCCCTCGGAAAGTATTTTATGCCACACAGACACACAGGCAACCACCACAATCGCACTCAACCGCAAGATGCCTGCGCGCATCCGTTGTTAGAGCGGACATTTGACAACAGCATATTGTTCCACACTGATGCAGTGTCCGCACGACACGGGGTTCGGTGGGTAGCAGAACGACAATGGACTCAGCCCCAGCGGCGGAGGTTTTGTCCATGGACCCTGTGGTAAAACAGGTTGGTTCGTGGTTCCTTCGTCAGCTGGAATTTGGCCTAGGGAGCGCCGGGTCCATCCACCAGTTCTGCCGGGGAGAGAATAACTCCCCCGGAACGTTAAAGCTGCAGACAATTGTGTTCCGGCGAGTTGCTGGCCGGAAGGGGGCCATCCAACCGGCATGCATTGCAGGGCCAAGCTGGGCGGGGCTTTCGAATGGACGTTGCGCGCAATATTCTTGCCTGTTGTTGTAACGGCTGGGTCACGTGGTTTGGGCGGGCCAGACAGCTGGCGCCGGCTGATTACAACGACGAGGATTGGTTGGTAGAGGGACCCAACGCTTGGAGATTAGGGAAGGCGGCGCTGATTGGTGGAGAGACACGACCGTTGAAAATGGGCGGTACGTCCGGGCAGCGGGAGTATTTTGAGCAGGCGCGGAGCAAGGCGGGGGAGTCTTTTTGGAGATACAGTTGTTGGAGTAGTGGTTGAGTCGCAGTTGCAGTTGAGTCGAAGCGGTGAGGTTGGCAACCATGTAGAGGGACGAAGGCAGAGCGTAGCGGGGTTTAGTTAGCGGGGTTAGTTAGTTAACGGGGTTAGTTGGTTAGCGGCGTTAGTTAGGATGTACGAGAGTTGTGCCCGGAGCTGTGCGGGGCTGTGGTGGTTGAAAAGGGACCTCGTCGCGGCGCACGTGTCTGCAGCAGTAAAAAGGCTTCCACCAAGACATCTGCTGTCCGGTATTTTGTATCGAAGCATTGTGCGGGTGAGCATGGTGTGGGCGTGGTCTGAGCGCTGTACGTGTGAAAATGCGCGCACGCACGTGTGGCGGGGCGCCGCGTGTGATCAATCAGGGACCGAGAGAGCGCGCACTGCGCAACATCACTCAGGGTCGGAGAGAGCGCGCGCCTCGTGTGATCACTTAGGGACCGAGGGAGATTGGTGTTAGGAGTTAGGGATCACTGGGGATCTAAGGGAAGATAATTACGGAGCTGGGGAACCTAGTTATGGGGACGCTAGAGTTTGCGGGTACCACAAATGGTGTCAGAGAGTGGGACGAGTAACCACGCCAGAAGCGGTGATGGGGATTATTATTAAAGAAATGCATTTGACATTTTCCAGGAAGGGTGGCGAGCCGTAGGTTTCGTTCCTACGGCACGCCACGTGTGCTAAAGATTACGAGAGATGGCCGAATAGACAGGCGCGCTGTGTGTGAGAGAAGTTAATGCTGTACCTGCGAGCGCGCGCAGCCCGGTTCGTGGGAGAACTCTCTTGAGGCCGAGCGGAACGGTTGAGGCGCGCTGACCCCGCGACTCGCCGCCGTTTTCGGCGCAAGATCGAGACAAAATGGCGGGCGGTTAGTGCACTGTAGGGAGCCGTGGTACAGCGGTTAGCGCCCTGCGTATGGAGCGGTGGCGCAGTGGTAGGCGCGCTGTGTGTGTAAGTGTGGAACTGTGATTAGCGCACTGTGTGGAGCAGTGGCGTAGTGGTTAGAGCGCACTGTGTGGAGCGGTGGCGCTGTGATTAGTGAACTGTGTCGAGCGATGGCGCCGTGGCCGCGGGGAGCGGTGGCGCAGCGG
>JAZEWT010000019.1:10001061-10011158 GCA_036362905.1 Mordacia mordax | reverse complement strand
AACTAGACACATTGTCAAATGTGTCTATTTTGGTGTAATTAAGATCTTAACACCTGCATAATTGCCAGAAATGGTAAAAACCTTTTCTATTTATTACATATGCCATTCCTCTGTTTACCTTAAGAGTCCAGCAGGTATATCTTTTGCCCCCTCCACTATTTAACATATTTTCTGACCATGCAGTGTTAAACGTTTTCCATGGCTGTGCCAGAGGGATTTCCATCTGGCACAGGTACAATGGGATGCTGATTGATGCGCAAGTGTTTTCAAGGAGTGGATCCCCACTAGTTAACCGTGTCATGCGTGCTGATGATTCGGTAATCGCGACACACTCCAAGTAGTTTGAGACTCTGCTGCTGAACTTTGGAGACAGTGAGGAAATAAACGCAACACAATCGGCAGCATTGCAGAGAGCAGTGGCAATGTCTGTGGTGCTCGAACCACTGGCAGTTTGGGCAATGACAGTGGCAAAATGCCGACAGCAATAGGGCTGACCAAAAAACTCATAGTGGTGGTATTAATAATAAATACATTTTATAATGCGCTGTGCATATTCGGTAAATGTTGAAGGTTTTCAAAAATACAACAATTCAGAGGTGCGAATAAACAGCAGAGAGGTGAGGGAAAGGCACCAATATTTGCCAGACACCACGTCCTATACATTATGACGTTATCAGCCAATTAGTTGAGTGTTTTAATTAGAACTATTTCCTGTGTGCCACAGATTTTACCACTGTGTCATCCTGCCACTACAGCGCATGAATCGTGTCACTAGCCCCAACGTTGGTGACACGTCGGTGAGCTGCGGTGATGGTGGTGACTGCAGCGGTGATGTGGTGGTGAGGAGGAGTGAGTCTCACGGGGTGGAACCAGACTGCGTGGTGTAGAAGAAGCTGTAGTTGGTGTTGGAGTCATCTTCTGTCAGGGGTGTCCACGAGCACTTGAGTGTGATCATGTCGTTCGTGCGGCACCGCACCACCAGCTCCCTCGGCAACTCACCTGCTGGCGGGTTAATAAGACACCAGCTCAACTCACGGCCCAACACCTTCCCAGCCTATAGCCCAACTCACTGGTCTCCTGCATATTGCCCAGCCTCCATTCTCCAGCCAGCCATTGGCCCTACCTCCAGCTAGGTCAACCAATATCCTGGTCTCTAGCCCAAACTATAGCAGCAAGTCCAGCCCAACCTCTAACTCAGCTTCCAGCCTCGAGCCTAACGTCAAGAAATGTGGAATTGTCATCATTGGCACAGGGCACTATTGAAGATATGTGCTTTTCTTCAATGCTGATTTGAGCAAAAAATCGCTTAGACTTGTTAATGGCTCGTAAGAGAAGACACCTGATTATGACCGAATATATCTTTACCAGCACAGGCTTTGCATTGTGTGAGACTCACCAGAAGGGCTTGGGGAGGCTGCCAGTGTCACCAGTGCCAGCAGGAGAAAGAAACACTTGCGTGCAGGCTCCATGCTGCAAGAAAAAACAGGGGGTGGCACCATGGCACCGTGTTGGATCACAACGGATGCGGTGACACACGTGCAGTGAGAGAACCGTACTTTACGTGGGGCAGCAATGTTGAATGTAACGTTAGGATTCAGCACTAATCCACTCCAGTCTCTTGCTCACCCACTGACAGCCAGTCACCTCCGTATCACTCCTCTATGGCTACCACCGTGGTTATGGTTCCTTTCCCATCACCTCTTTTTCCAGAGTTCGATTCTCAGCTAGGGTGCTGCCTTTCTGCACGAGTTTGCATGTTCTCCCCGTGTCCGCGTGGGTTTCCTCCCGCAAGCAAAAGACACGTTGCTGTATAGGTTAGCTATCCTTACTAATTTGCCCCCTGTGCCCTGCGATGTTATAACTTGCTTACCCATCCCTGCCAGACAACTGTTAAAAAGAGATACACTGTTCATTGATTCTGGAGAGGCACACCAACGGGTCGGCATCAACACCACCAGCCGGCCGCCCGCTGGCACGCCCCGCACGGGTCCCGGCGGCGTGCGCGGGGGACAGCGGTGCCATTAGTCTCACCTGCGGCAGCCATACCATCGACGGAGATGGGAGGCTTCTGTCTTTCAGCGCCTTTATCAAACTCTAACAACTATAACACTCTGGCAACATAACAACTCAACATAACGGTAACACAACACAAACACTGCTCTTCACACGCTAACGATTTGCCACACCCTGCATGACAGCCGCTCAGCAATCACCTTCCCATACGACTGAGTCCCCTTAGCTTTCGCTAGTCCCACCTTACATCACCTCAGATCCCTTCTCGCAGGTTCCGTCAGACATCACCCAACCACGTGATGTTTTCGCGTTCGGGCTAAGTCACCCCACTTCTACCAGACAATCAGATCGTCCTGCGCCCAGCCCAATCAAACCAGAGTAACCTGGCACAAGGCCCAACTCCACGGCGCGATAATCATTGTGCACCCAGCCTGGTATGGCGCGACACTCCACCCGGCATCACCCTTCGCGTTACTCGGCAACTCCTACTCACGCACAAACCCCCCACCCTTGACATTGCGACCCGTCGCAAGGCCCGATCGCTGGGTGTGGGTGTGCAGGTGCACCTGGCCTGGCACGGCGCAAGGCTTGGCACCACAGTTTTTTCGAGCTGACATAAAATCTGACTAACCTCTATTTCCAGGTGTGTTCAAGAACAATACCGTAAATCCTCATTTAGATTGGGAATGTGTCCCTGGAACTCACCACATTATTAAAAATGTAAACTGAAATCTATTTTACCATAACCTGAACGAAAAATGGGCGGCACGGTGGCCCAGTGGGTAGCGCTGTCGCCTCACAGCAAGAAGGTCCTGGGTTTGAATCTCGGCTCGGGTGCCTTTCTGTGTGGAGTTGCATGTTCTCCCCGTGTCCACGTGGGTTTTCATTGGGCACTCTGGTTTCCTCCTACAGTCCAAAAAAACATACTGCTGCATAGGTTAATTGGCTTGCAGACTAAATTTCCCGCAGTGCCCGGTGATGGACTGGCGTCCCATCGTGGGTATATCCATGCCTTGTGCCCTGTGCCTGCCGGGATAGGCTCCGGCTCACCGCGACCCTGTACAGGACTAAGCGGTTTCTGACAATGAAATGAGATGAGCGATATGCCTTCAGAATATGTTCCTGGAGGTTTTTTTGGTCAAAATATGCAAAATATAACTGTTATTACAAGTGCGGAAAATTATCTAAAATATTCCAAAAATATATATATTCATTTATTTATGATCAATACTAGCTTAATGCTGCAGAGGGTTACGGGGGAGCAAGAGACTATCCCAGCCGACAAAGTGCACAAGGCGGGGGAATACCTAGGATGTGACGCCAATACATTGGCGGGCACACTTTTTTGGGTCAATTTACTCAGCAGGTCAATTAACCTAGCAGTAGTGTGATTTTGGATGTTGGGAGGAAACCGGAGTACCCAACGAAAGCCCACGCGGGCACAGGGAGATCACGCAAACTCGAAACAGAAAAAGCACCGACACAGATATATAACAACTATAATATGAAGGCTTTCGTGACCAATGCTATCCATTGTAAACGTTGTGGGTTTTCTAACCAACGCACCGTGTGCTGCTGAACTGGCACATTCTGTTAACGTGACAACAACCTTACTGATTGGCTGTGTCAGGTAGAGGAGTGTTTATGACAGACAATTTTTGCATGACCTAACACAAGAAAATTGATATACAAGTTTAATATTTGCGAGTTAATACACGGCAACCACCAGAGATGATGATTAAGATTTAGAGGGGTTAGTACAGTGTACAGTGTGGTGGTGTGAACACCGGGGCTGGAGTAGATCTCGACGCATCACAGTCACGACTACGTTTTGTTCAATATTTCAAACAATGTTGCAGATAATCGATTGCATTTCATATCGAATTGTTTCCTAATTCGTTGGTGACGTTACAGTTATACAATGTAAACAGCTCCAACGTATATAGAGGACTTATTGTACTATGTCCAACTGCAGAGTTAAGGAATAGGGGAGGGGGGGGACTTTTACTGTAGAGGGGGGGACCGGCGCCACGTGGGGGACGAGCAGAACAGTCTGCGGGGCTTTTACTATGGAGGAGGGACAAAGCCACGTGTGGCGACGTCGGTTGGAACTTTCTGGAAGAGCCACGTGGGGGGACGGACAGCAGCACGGGCTGCCGGGGGACTTTTACGGTAGAAGGGTGACGTCATTTAGAACGCGCTGGAAGTGGCCGCCGGGATATATAGGCGGGGGGGGGTTGGAGGGGGGAAGGGAGTATCCTGGGGCAACGAGAAAGGAGCGTCACGATGTAGCTGCTGATTGTGTGCCGCAACTCCCCGGCCCAGTCCACTGCTGGTTCCAATAAAGCATCAAAATTAAGAAGTCTCTGCTCATCCGTGGTCGCTGGCTGTCACACAACCACCTCTATGCAGCTCGCAACAACTCGCCCATCACCATCGTACCCACTAACCCATCACCAACTCACCTATCACCAATTATATGCAAGTCTCCCTGGATAAGAGTGTCTGCCAAATAATAATTAATAATTATTATGAATTACTCACCCACTCACCCCATCCCCAACTCACCCATCCCCAACTCATCCGCTCACACATCACTGCAGGTCAACACCTCTCTTCCAACTTCTTCCCCTCGCGAGGCTCCACACTCCCACTCTCATTATTACCGGTCCCCCAAGCGCTTATAATAATAACCTTGGCTCAACTCAAGGCACGTCTTGTACTCTTATCTCTTACAATACTGGCTGCAGTGTTCGTTGTTGGTCACTTTGGTATTTGTGGAACTTTGAAACTTTGGAAATGCGCTCGGCAACTGAGTCCACGTACTCAGCATTAGACACAGGCCGTTAACTGCCTTTATATTCTGTATGCGAGGCAACGCACTAAGCAGAGACGTTCCTTGTCAACCTTTTCCGAAACTCAATGTCAACTGCTTTTACTGCGAGACTGGCGAACCAAGCAGCCGATCGTTGCCGGCGTTTCAGAGTCAAGTCTGGCCGTTGATTCTACGACATTAAATTAGGAGACCGAATCTCATCGCAGGGAAACTTGTTAACCAACGGAAAGCTAAACGCGTTATGATGAGCACACATCACGGAGGATCTCAAGTGACAGATGTGCCCGGCACCAGAGTCCACGACAACATCGGCTGAACTCTTAACGGCGAGGTCACGGGAGTAATGCGATTTTTGTGAGTGCCACAGGCAATATGCAAACGGCACATTGAACGTTCGAGTCTCTCGGCTCCGGTGCCTTTCTGTGTGGAGTTTGCATGCTCTCCCCGTGTCCGCGTGGGTTTTCGCCGGGTACTCCGGTTTCCTCCCACAGTCCAAAAGCATGCTCCTGGATAGGTTGATTGGCTCGGAGACTAAAAATTGTCCCGCAATGCCCGGCGATGGACCGGCGTCCCGTCGTCGGGTGTATTCCTGCCTTACGCCCTGTGTTTCCGGGATAGGCTCCGGCTTCACCGTGACCCTATATAGGATTAAGCGGTTTCAGATAATGAGATGAGATGAGACATTGAACGTTTTCCAAATCTGGCCCCCGTGCCCCCCCCCCTTGCCAGCGGCCATGCCCTTACGACCCGCCCGTAGCGTGACTTGCACTGTGCGACGGGAGGAATGCCTTGTCATGCAATTTTTCAGCAGCTAGCTGGAAAAGCAAAGCTAAAGGCGCAGCCTTGCAAGTGCTCGCTCGCTCACGCCACAGCTTGCAGAAGCCCCCCACACACCCCCAAGGGAGCTCTACAGCGGTATTTGTCTCTGGCCTCCGCACTGACTAGACGCCTAGGAAGACATGGGAGTACCCACACTTTACCCCACCACACATGACCTGCCGATCGACTGAACTCTGGTTCTACTCATTTACACTGATGCTGGTGGTGAGAGGATAGGGGGAGGAATTTCAAAAACAGCCACCACAGCTTAAAGTGCCGCGCCGGAAGATGGGTTGGAACCGACTCTCTCAGAACTGCGAGTCGGGCGCGCTACCATCAGCCAGGTCACGGGTCTCTCCTATTTTATGTTAGTTTATGTTTTGTCCACTAATTTTAAGTTATTCCGTGAGGCAGTTTTGACTACGGTTTTTTTCTATTGATCAGATTTTTATTTTCATAGAAGCTGCAACAATATTTTATGGCCTCGCTTACAATTCTGTGTTGGGTGGTCCGGATGTCTTGTGACCCTTATTTAATTTACACTTGACATTTTTATCTTCACTCATTAATTTCTATTTTAAATAATATTTATGGGCGGCACGATGGCGCAGTGAGTAACGCTATCGCTTCACAGCAAGAAGGTTCCTGGTTCCATTTCCAGCTCGGGTACCTTTCTGTGTGGAGTATACACGTTCTCTCCCCATGTGGGCGTGGTTTCGCCATGTACTCCTGTTTTCTCCCATCGTCCAACGACACGCTGCTGCCTAGATTAATTGGCCTGCTGAGTAAATTGCCTCTAAAACGTGCCCTGCGATATACTGGCGTCACGTTGTGGGCATAGCCCCGCCTTACACCCTCTGTCTTCCGGGATAGGCTCCGACCCCCCCGCGACTTTGCACAGGATTAAAGCGGGTATTGATAATGATGATGACCCATATATATCTTGGAGGAACGTTCACGCGATATTGCACAACGGCGCGCAGTGAGCAGCGAATGGGTCTCGCGAAAAATCGCTAACAGGAAAAACCGTGAAATGGGGATCACTCGGCAGATGGCCCCCACGCGGTATGAGAATGAGACTAGTGCTGGGCGTTTTGCGTTCTAATTTGGTTACACAAAATGAACGCGTGGAACCTGATCTGCGCTCACCCGCCACACTAATTGCGAAGTTATCATCGGCTCCAGCAGTCGACATTGAGAAGCAACGTACGACGCTGGCTTCAGCAGAACGAGCCCACACTCGGGACGATGAAATGGCCACCATCACCACCTATTCGGAGCGCTCACAACGCACAATTCCAGACCCAGAGAAATATAAACAACCACCGCGGCCGCGTGGTTCCCAGGAAACCCGCGGTACGAACACAAAGAACCCCCCCCCCTCCAGTGGAGCGCGCACGGGTTTGGGGTCCAAGGACTGTTTGCGAGCACCCTTTTTTGTAGCGCGGGCAGCAGAACCATGCTCGGCCGCCTTTGTCACCCACAGAGATGACGTTTAACACACGGCAACGGGTGTTCGTTATTTAAGGCTGAGTCGATCCAACGGAGAGCCTGGACTGGTTATTACATTGGCCGCTGTTGTTGGTCGTCAGCGGTAATCAACCTCTAAAAGCGAGGTTCCGAGCGACTGTACAGGGCGATCCACACGTCTCCTGCTCCCATTTAATTGACCCCTGACATGTTTTTTTGCCTTTTCTGATTCATTTATAATTTAAATAACCCTCAGTGAATTGTTTCAGACAGCTGATGCCGTGCTACTGGAGAGCGGCTTGTGCTTGCTGGCGTGTGGGTTCAGCGAAGAACAGTGGAAAAGAGCCATGACCGATATTCGAGAGGATATTTGTGAAATTTTGAACAAAGAACCTCTACCAAAGTGTACAACATGAACATGGGAGCACCAGCTGTTTCCCACAGGATCCGGTTTAGACGAAATAAACGCTTTCGAGAATTCACTTTAGGTCACGACACATGTGGACCACCCTGCGGAGCGTGCTGAACGCAGCGCTACCGCTCCCCGCTGGCTCAGCCTTGCGTGCACCTGCCTCCCCCCACCTGCTCCCCTCTCGCCTTCACCTGTGCGAGCCACAGGTGGGGGGGGGGATGCAGCATCATGGATAGGGGGACGAGGGGCGGGGGTTGGGACGTAATCACATTCCAGCTGCCGGCGGCGCGGTGCGCATTAAGATAACACTGGTGCACTGTACTGCGTGGTCCACATGTCTTGTGACCCCCGTTTCATTCAGCCCTAAAAAATGTTCGCCATTGCTTTCTGTTTTAAGTTACTGTTATTTTATTTCATGAGATTGTGTATGCCATATTTAAACTGCCACGGATAAGCACAGGCATTGCGTTTCTGAGGATTAAATGGGACTGACAAGATGTGAGGTGATGAAGATGGAAGAGGCAGAGACGTGAGATGACCCACAGTGTGGTGGGTGAGTGGGTGGGTAGGGAGAGGGTGGGTAAGTAGATAAGTGGGTGGGTGAGTAGGTAAGTGGATGGATGAGTAGGGGAGTTGGTAGGGTGTGGGTGGATGGATGAGTGGATGGGGGGTGAGTGAATTACTGGGATAGTGAGCAGAATCGTGAGTGGGTTAGTGGGTGGGTTAGTGGGTGAGTGGAATAGTGAGTGAATGGGAAGGATAGTGAGGGGGATAGTTAGTGAGTAGGTTGGTGAATATAATAGTGAGTGGGATAGTGAGTGGGTGGTAATGTGAGTGAGTGGGTTGGATAGTGAGTGGGTGAGAGTTATAGTGAGTGGGTGGGTGGGAGAGTGAGTGAGTGGGATTGTGAGTGAGAGGGTGGAATAGTGAGTGCGTGGGTGGGTGAGTGGAATAGTGAGTGAGTTGGTAGGATAGTGAGTGGGTGGGTGGGATAGTGAATGAGTGGGTGGGATCGTGAGGGGGAGAGAGTGAGTGGGTGGGTGAGCGGGACAGTGAGTGGGAGAGTGGGTCAGTGATAAGGTGCGTGTGTGGTGTCCTGCAGTCTGGTTCCCGGACACAGCAGAGAGGACAGTGTCAGGGAGAACTGATTGATCTACAGGGGTGTAGGGATCGATGAGTGAAGGTCACAGGACTATTAGAAGCGGTAGGAGCGATGAAAGAGCGATGACCCCCAATGAATGAGTGGTTGCGTCTCTGTCTGCCCTGAACCACGGTCAAGGATAATAACAGAGTCAGCCGAAGAACAAGGACGACGCGGTGGGGACGCAGTGAGTGGAGCTGCTGCTTCAAAGCAAAATTCCCGGATTCGGTTCCAGGCTCGAGTGCCTTTCTGTGCGGAATTTGCTTGTTCTCCCGTTGTACACGTTGTTTTTTGGCAGGGACTCCAGTTTCCTCCCACTGTATAGGTTAATTGACCTGCTGAGTAAATTGACCTAAAATAAAGTGCCCTGCGGTGTACTGGCGTCACATCCTGGGTAGAGCCCCGGCTTGCACTCTATATCTGCCGGGATAGGCTCCATCTCTCCACGACCCTGTGCAGGATTACACGAGTACTGATACTGAACTGAGCCAAGGAACAGCATGGCGGTTTACTCTCATCAATACACTATTTGCCTTTCAGTTGAACTATCCTGATGTTTTTGCTGACATGCCGTTCTCTCCTCAGCTTTGCGCAGCGCTTTTTGACCTTCGGGTGAAAAGCGCTCTGAAGTGCAATTATCATTATTACACAGTGTTCAAATACCAGGCTGCAGTTTCACTCAACACGCTCACCAACTAAGCCACTCATCTGTTCAATCACTCACGCATCAGTTTAGTATCAATACCAGCTCCAAGTCAGTACAGGATCGCGAGGGGCCCGAGCCTATCCCGGCAGACACAGGGTGCAAGGCAGGGCTATATCCAGGATGTGATGCCAGTACATCGCAGGGAACTTTTTGGGGGGGTAGAATGCTGTTTACTCATCAGGCCAAATAACCGAGACAGCAGTGTGTCTTTGGACGGTGGGAAGAAACGGGAGTACCTGGCAAACACCGACGCAGACACGGGGAGAGAACACACGAACTCCACACAGAAAGGCACCCGAACCGGGAATCGAACCCAGGTTTTTTGCTTTGAGGCGACGTTACTTCGTAGCTACCGCGCTGCAGTCCACATCGCCTCTAGATCTGCATCTTCTCCTTACTCCACAACTGCGTGGAATTCCCTCCAAGGATCCCCGAGCGCCTTAAGAAGAAAACAAACTTCGTTCAATTCCAGAAACGCGTTACTAACTATACGGTGCTTTTCGTTGCCGGCCGCATGGCATATTAAAGGGTCAGTTAAAAGATACGCGACCTCGGTTCACTGTCCTGACTAAATTGCCCCCGGTGCCCTGAGATCAGAGACGTGCAGTCAGGGGAGGCAGGTGAGGCCGTGCCTCACCTGTCATTATGGAAAGAAAAAATGAAAAAATAAATTAAATGATTATATTTATTCAGTAATGTG
>JAZEWT010000019.1:9978238-9998832 GCA_036362905.1 Mordacia mordax | reverse complement strand
ATTCTCAGCGCTGAAAAGACTGAAAACATACAGTCGGAACAGGACTGATCAAGTACGACTTTCTTCACTGGCAGTGATCTCCATTGAGACAGAGAGACTTTCAAAACTGAAGAAAGAAAAGGAACACTTCTACAAACAAGTTATCGATTCTTTTCTTCAGAAGGAGCGGCGCATGAACTTCATTTATAAGTAAAGGTAAGACGATAATAACGTTTTTTATGTGCTTTTTTCTATGCTACAGTTTGTATATGGAAAAAAAATGTTGAAATGAAATTTTAAACAAAACACGTTAACTGTTGCCAATCAAATGGTGAATAAGCTACTCTGTAGGGTCATATGTTTGTAAATCTGACTGATGACGTCAGTGCCTCACCAGCCATGAACCTCACCGCACGTCACTGCCTGAGATGTTGTAACTTGCGTATCCCTCCCCACTGGACAACTTGTTAAAAAGCGCTACGTAGCTCAACGCTTCATTTCAGATTCGATTAAAAAAACTGACGATCGGAACCTCTCGTGCGCGGCAGCTGCGTTCACGAGAACGCCTGTGCTGCACCACGGCTCGACCAGAGAGGACACGCACGTAGCCGGTGGCTAGGCATCACGCGTGGAGCCAGCAGCCCCCAATGGTGGCAGTCTGCCGCACCTTGCTGCACCCTGCCGCAAAGTTCTTCACCCTGCCGCACCACACATCGAGCCGCAGCGCGCACCACCATGGCTGCACTGTCGCGTGTCACTCACATTCCGAGCAATTATCTGCGGCTGCCGATGTTACAGTTTCCAGACGCACACTGTATATGTTACAGATGTGAAATGTTTGATTGCGTGTTTGCTGAATGTCGGTGGGTGTGTATGTATTAGTTCATGCGTGAGTTCGTGTGGGAGAGGGGAGCGGTGGTGCGGTGGTTAGCGCGCTGGGCTACGAACCGAACGACCCGAGTTGAGTTCCAGTGATGATTATCTGAACTTGCCCTGGGCCACCACCCCATAAGTTGACTCAACTTTAATTGAGCACCTGGTGCGGTGGAAACATCGCCACGAGGTGGTGATCCTGTCCACCCACCCCTTCGCGTGTTGTGCCAGCCGTCAAAACCGCTAACAGCACTTGCTCCATTGCTCCAAAAGTCTGTCGAGGTTATATGGGGATCTTTGGCTTTGTGTTAATGCGTGTGGGTGTATTTACAGTGTCATCACGTGTTGTCTGCGTGTGAATCCACACCCAGCCGCGCGAGCGAAGATCTCTCGTCTCCAGGGTTTAGCCGGGTGGAATATTTAGAGTCGTGGGATGATCCGCGGCTGGCTTTCAACGAGCGCTGGATCAAGCGCTTGCTGTGTGCAGCAGCGAGCCCTGTACAATGCACTCGGCCAACCCGCGCTACCCGCACAGCATACGCACTGGGCCGTCACTGGACACACGTGTGCCACTCTCATGGGGGGGGGGATAGCGTTACCACCTCACAGCACTAAAGTTTTTTGTTCGATTCCCGACTCGAATGCCTTTCTGTGTGGTGTTTGCGTTGTTCTCATCGTGGCCGCGTGGATTTTCTCCGGGCACTCCGGTTTCTTCCCACAGTCCAAAGACACGCTGTTTACTAGGTTGATTGTCCTCATTAAATTGCCCTAGGTGTTCGAAGATGTTGTCACTTGCTTACCCCTCTCCACTGAACAACTATTAAAATGAGCTGCATAGCTCAATGGTTCATTCCAGTTTAAGTACAAATGGACTGACTGTCGAGCGAAACCAGTCACATCTCTCAATACGAGGTCTATGTTGCTGACATGCCGTTCTTTCTGCAGCTATGTGCAGCGCTTTGTAACCCTCGGGAGAAAAACGCTCTGGAAGTGCAATTATTATTATTGCGATCAGCATTGCTATAGTAAACTGCAATACAGTTGAAAACAACAAAACCTGTAGGGAACAGATCTCTGAGACGTATCGATTTCTGCCATATGTTGCATAGGTTTCAAATGCCCGGGCTACATCATCAGGTCTAACCGGACTGGTGGCCAAGCGTAGGCCCACACTTTACATGTAACCGTACTGGATCCAACACCTTTGATGCGATCTGACTGTGAAACACATAGGGGGGATTATTGGGGTTCTATCAGCGATTTTGTTTAACCTTTGCGGACACCAGCCAGCTGTCTCTGCACCACCTGGTACCCTGGCCAAGAAAGCACAACGTCTCCACTTCCTCCGACGACTGAAGAGAGCCAGCCTTCCTCCATCCATCACCTCCACATTTGAAAGGGGATCTATTGAGTGTCCTAACCAGTTGCATCACTGTCTGCTATGGGAATTGCAATGCCTCTGACCTCAAATCCCTGCAACAGATAGCGAAGAAGCCGAGAACATGATTAGAACCCCTTTCCCCTCCGTCCATGACATCTACCTCAAACGCTGCACACACAAGGCATTCAGCATTGTGAAGGACCCCTCCCACCACTTCCACGGACTCTTTACCCTCCTGCCGTCTGGAAAAAGGTTCCGCAGCTGCTGACCAGATCTGCCAGACTCTGCAACAGTTTCTTCCCACAAGCCATCAGGCTCCTCAATACCACGCTACCCCACATCTCTTCATCATAACAAGCAGGACACAGACGCTCCACCCCCCTAAACACATTGATGCCTACATGCACGGGCCACTCCACTCTACTATATGTAGTCTATATCATCTGTACCTTTTGCTCTGCCCTGTTAATTGTGTATTCAGTTGTTTTGCTTTTGCACCGGGGACCATGAGATACGTAATTTTGTTCCTCTATATACTGTAATTGTATACGGATGGGATGACAATAACGTTTATTTATCTGTGACCCAGAGCTGTGTAGGCAGTTACGAGGGTTGGTGGATCAGACACAGATGGGTTGAACCTCCATTCCCCGGGACGTCGAGGATATGGTGGCACAGCCGTACTTGAACACCACCCGTTCCATCTGTATGCGAAAGTGCGTTACCTCCTCACATACACGGGCGCATTGATTGCGTTGTTTAGTTTGAATGTTTGTTGGATTGTAGGAATCCTGCATTCAGTGCTTGCAAGCTCACTTGGTATTTTCAGTTGTAATAATAAACATCCGTCTATCTCCAAGCTCTTTGTTTTCTTCCCACAGGTAAGCACTCGAGAATTGGCTGAAAGCATATTTATATCGCAATTCTGTCCTTGTCAAGCGCTGCGTCGCTGGGCTATACGGCGAGTTAACCAGCACTCCCTCACGCATGAACGCAGAGCTTGGATACGATGTCTAACTCTACTTTATTTAAGAAGCATCGATTGAAATTGCTTGTCTGTAAGCACGCACGTGTGGCAATGAAGCGATGCTCATTAGATTCCCGACAAACAACGATATATTAAACAGTGCAATAACTCGTTACTTCATCTTCCAGCTTAAACACGTGGTACTGATAGATTCGATTATTACCCTTTGATTTCCCATGCACTTGTACTGTTAGTCGATTGTCATCGATCCCTATGACTCGATTCCACACGAGCATTTACATTACGTACTGGGGATAAGCATATCCCTGAAATGACCTGTCTAAAGAACTGCCTGCCACTATGAATTTATGTAACACATTACATACATAGGGCGGCACGGTGGCCCAGTGGATATCGCTGTCGCATCACAGCAAGAAGGTCCCGGATTCGAATCTCGGCTCGGGTGCCTTTCTGTGTGGAGTTTGGTATGTTCTCCCGGTATTTGCGTGGGGTTTTGCGGGGCACTCCGGTTTCCTCCCACAGTCCCAAAAACATGCTGCTGCATAGGTTAATTGGCTTGCAGACTAAATTGCCGTCAGTGCCCGGTGATGGACTGGCGTACCATCGTGGGTATATCCCTGCCTTGCGCCCTGTGTCTGCCGGGATAGGCTCCGGCTCACTGCGACCCTGTACAGGACTTAGCGGTTTCAACATTGAGTTGAGATGACATACATAGAATCAAAGATCTTGAGTAATTGCTGGAGGTGGCTCACGACGTGACTCCCTCCTGACTGTGGTTCCTCCTCATGTCTGCCGAGTAATTCTCCGCAACAAGGGTGTGTGAATACTGCTCACATCACACGTTGATACTATATCAGTTATTTCCAATTGTCCCGTCTTGTCATCTCAATTAAAAGTGAATATTTTATTAAATTGTCCGAACTATCGTGGGGAAACGCTACCGCTAGCTTCAATTTACTAAAATCCCTCCTCACAATGTTTACAACTCTTGTAGCTCAAACACCACAAGAAAATGAATCAGCACAGTGAGAGAAACACAGTTACATTCTTTAAAATATATAAAAAGTATATTTTATAAGGGCGGCGCAGTGGCCCAGTGGTTAGCGCTGTTGCCTCACAGCAAAAAGGTCCCGGGTTCGAATCCCTCGGCTTGGATGCCTTTCTGTGTGGAGTTTGCATGCTCTCCCCGTGTCCGCCTGGGTTTTCGCCGGGCACTCCGGTTTCCTCCCACAGTCCAAAAAGCATGCTGCTACATAGGTTAATTGGCTCGCAGGCTAAATTGCCCCGCAGTGCCCGGCGATGGACTGGCGTCCCATCGTCGGTATATTCTTGCCTTGCGCCCTGTGTCTGCCGGGATAGGCTCCGGCTTCACCGTGACCCTGTATAGGACTAAGCGGTTTCAGACAATGAGATGAGATGAGATATTTTATAATGTCCACAGTATTCGTTCAAAGAAAGATCTACTTAGAGGTGCGAGAAAGCCACACAGAGGTGGAGAGAGTGAAGGCAGCCACCAGGTCATGGAGTGCCAACATTTCCCATCCACTGCATCCTAACTCTATTGACCCCAGTGCCCTGAGTTGTTGTAACTGGCTTACCCCTCCGAACTGAACAACCTTTCAAAAGAGTTACATAGCTTAACAGTGTCTTCTAGCTTAAATAAAAAAATCACTGCGTATTAGCAACTACTTTTTTAAAGGGAGGAAACCGAAGAACCCAGAGGAAACCAATGCAGAATAGGGGGGAGAACACACACACTCCTTCTTTGTTAGGCGCCACTCTACGTTTAATAAAAAAGAGACTAAATGTAAATGTTTGTTAATTGGAGCTGGGGAGAGCATAGACACGAGACGCAGCTGGGGAGGAGAGCGAATCAAATAACACGAGCTATTTCAATCATTCGATGCTACTGGGGATATACAATGCAAAGTTGGCGAGTGAAATAATGGGCAGGGTTAAACAGACGAAGGACGTGATCGCTGACGTTTGATGAAGGACATAGCAGAGTTACAGCAGCTCCCGCGCATTCTACACCTGTACACCATCTCATTTGTTTTTTGATGACTGAGATTCACCATATGAAGCCACATAATCAATATTTAAGATGTATATACAAATGCCATTACATGTTTGAGATGTATTTGTGGGCAGATATGGCCTCTAGCCTATACACGTTTTAACAGTGGCCCTCCAACAACAATCAAGGATGGAGGAGCGACACTCCGCACAGTGAGCGCCGGGTGGATAAAACGCTGCGAGGTGGCGCAGTGGAGAACACAGTGCATCTTCCAACCATCTCAGTCAACTCGTAGCAGCCATGTCTAGTCTGTTACCTCCTGCCAGCGGGACTTCAACACTTCACTTGACCTCAATCTGGTACAAGCTCAGTGGTGACGCATCTGCCACGTGGTGGCGAGCGGTGGTTATTATGTGTGGTGGTGTGCGTGTGCGCTGCCTATCAAACCCGACGGCCAGTTTCATTCCCTCTCACGGTAAACACCAGTGACGACGAGTTTCTGAACGGCTTGCCCAAGGTTGACTCAGCTGCAAATGAGTACCTGGTTCAGTGTGCAGTGAACATTAACACGAGGGCGACAAAGGCAGCCAGGCGCTGTCCACCCATGCCCTCGTGGACCGTGCCGGCCTTCATAGGCACTACTCCCTAAAAGCACTTTACCGTACAGTCTGTTAAGGCTATAACGGGGGATCTTTGTTTCGAATGTGTGTGTACACCCGTGGCACAGTACAAGCATGCTCCACGTGGTGAATACGATCCAGCAGGGCGCGCAGGGCGCGCATCGCGCGCGTGCTGGGCGCGGAAGACGGGGCTTTAATTGTGTGTTGCCCGAGGGGGGCATAGCGGAGCACCTGGTGAATGCTGTCGCCTCCACAGCGCGCAGCACCCTGCTCTACAGAACCTTCTCCACCCAAGAACCACGAGCAGAGCCCCTTCATACTCCACCCTCGCTCCCACCAAACACAGCAGATCCCCTATCTACTCATCCTCGCTCCTCCCACCCAAAGATATCAGAGCCCCTATCTACCCCCCCCCACCAAACACGAGCAGTGCCCCTCTCAACCCACCCTCGTTGCCCCCCCCCCACCACGAACCTAGCGCTGCATGGGATTGGCTGGCTAGTGCCATCCGCCTTCCATTCCACCAACACATCACCAACGTTTCTCCACTCGGCAGGTCTGGCTGCTAGACTTTGCCATTCAACACAAGTCAGTCTCAAAATAATCATAAGGCAGAGACACAAGGCGCCTCCTAAACAAATCTGTTTCTTCACAAACGTAACGAATGGTTTCGAGTTAACCATTCAATTTTCATTAAAAAACAACAACTTTGCGCCAAAATATTCCCAGGATTGTTTAAAAACACACGATTCACTGTTGAAGCAACTGAGTTCACGTTGACCAGGGTGAGATATATTTTCAGAAGTGACCTGGAGGTCCCCATAGTACAGCTGCGGCACCACGACTTGGACCGCGGACTCGTGACGGCTCGACGCTAACACAACGGCGAGGATCGGCGTTCACTCCGCGACCGTTCAGCCAGCGAGCAGAGACTTCTTGACTTTTGATGCTTTATTGAACAGAGCGCGACGCTGGCCCGGGGCGTGACGAAACAGCGAGCAGCAAATACATTTTGACGCCCTGATGACTCACCAACGACTCCTCCGTCTCTCCCATGACTGACCTCCCGATGACTCCTCCGTCTGACCGCCTAACGACTGCCTTACACTCCCAACCCACCCTTCTTTATATCCCTCCGCGCCACCCCCTCTCGCACCTTCCAGATGACATCACCTGTAGTCACGAATCACAATGAGTAATGCACCACGGGTTCGCTATCACGGGATTATAAGTAAATAAGATAAGTCACGGGTCTCGTAATCGCTCATGACTATCGATCACGGGATCACGCGGGCCAACAACAGGAAGCTGACGCACTGTCCGCTCGCCCCCCCCCCCACGCGGCCCCTCCAGAAAGCTCTAACCTCACAGTTCCCCCCCGGGCATTAGGCCTGTCCTCGGGCCACAACTGCCCGCCAGCAATCACCTCCAAGCAAAAAGCAAGCCCCCCCCCCCACACACACACAGCGCGCTAACCTCTGCGCCACTCCCCGCGGCCGCGGCGCCAATCACTGCACCACCGCCCACACACCGCGCCACTGTGCTATCCCGCGGCTATGGCGCGAACCACCGCGCCACCCGTTGGGCCGCCACCGCGCCACCCACTGGGCCGCCACCGCGCCACCCACTGGGCCGCCACCGCGCCAGCCGCTGGGCCGCCACCATGCCACCCGCTGGGCCGCCACCGCGCTACCCGTTGGGCCACCACCGCTCCCTACTCAGTACACACACAGTGCGCTAACCGCTGCGCCACCGCTCCCCACTCACTACACACACAGTGGCCTAACCGCTGCGCCACCGCTCCCCACTCACGACACACACAGTGTGCTAACCGCTGCGCTACCGCTCCCCACTCACTACACACACACAGTGCGCTAACCGTTGCGCCACCGCTCTCCACTCACTACACACACAGTGCGCCAACCGCTGCGCCACCGCTCCCTACTCACTACGCACACAGTGCGCCAACCGCTGCGCCACCGCTCCCCACTCACGACACACACAGTGCGTTAATCGCTGCACCACCGCCCCCCACTCACTACACACACAGTGCGCTAACCGCTGCGCCACCGCTCCCCACTCACTACACACACAGTGCGCTAACCGCTGCGCCACCGCTCCCCACTCACTACACACACAGTACACTCAACCGCTGCACCACAGCTTACTCACCCACACAGCACACTCAACCGCTGCACCACAGCTTACTCACCCACACAGCACACTCAACCGCTGCACCAGCTTACTCACACACACAGCACACTCAACCGCTGCACCACAGCTTACTCACCCACACAGCACACTCAACCGCTGCACCACAGCTTACTCACCCACACACTGACACAGACACCAACCGCTGTACAACGCAGGCCTGCCGAGCAACGCCGCAGCCTCCGCTTCCTCCTGCCTTCGCCGTCATCTCTTCCCGGGTTGGGACGAGCCGGGGGGGCCCCCAACGGACCCCCCTCCCCGGCTCCAATCGCCGACGGGACGCCACCACAATGGCTCCCAGCGGCCTCCAACAACACGTGCGGCCGCCGAACAACGGCAAGCCTGCGTGGCGTGGCCGCTGGACAATGGCATGCCTGCGCAGCGCGGCCTGGCAAACCTGCGCGGCCCGACCCGGCAAGTCTGCGCGGCGCGGCCCGGCAAACAATGGCGAGCCCGCCATCGCTCTGCCATCCGCCATCGTCGCCACCATCGCCGTCCGCCGTCGTCGCCACCATCGCCGTCCGCCGTCGTCGCCACCATCGCCGTCCGCCGTCGTCGCTACCATTGCCGTCTGCCATCGTCGCCACCATTGCCGTCGCAAGCCACCCTGCGACTCTCGAGTCGATCTGCCATTTTGCTGCGGCGATTTCCCTCCTCCGCGGCGACTTCCCTCCTCCGCGCCGATTTCCCTCCTCGCCCCGCCCCCCGACCCGCGTCGGCCGCTTCACTGTTAGTCTGCTCCGCTCGCTGGCTCCGCCGCCACCCGCTGCAGTCTCAATTCGCAGCACCATCCTCCTGCGTGAGTCCGCATCCCACTGTCTGACACCAAACTGCGGCACCACGACTTGGACCGCGGACTCGTGACGGCTCGACGCTAACACCACGGCGAGGATCGGCGTTCACTCCACGACTGTTCAGCCAGCGAGCAGAGACTTCTTGACTTTTGATGCTTTATTGAACAGAGCGCGATGCTGAGCCGGGGCGTGACGAAACAGCGAGCAGCCGACTACATTTTGATGCCCTGATGACTGACCGACGACTCCTCCGTCTCTCTGATGACTGACCCCTGATGACTCCTCCGTCTGACTGCCTGACGACTGCCTTACACTCCCAACCCGCCCTTTGTTTTATCCCTCCACGCCGCCCCCTCTCGCACCTTCCAGATGACATCACCCGTAGTCACGAGTCACAATGAGTAATGCACCACGGCTTCGCTATCACGGGATTATAACTAAATAAGATAAGTCACGGGTCTCGTAATCGCTCATGACTATCGATCACGGGATCACGCGGGCCAACAAGAGGAAGCTGACCCACCGTCCGCTCGCCCCCCCCCACGCGGCCCCCCCAGAAAGCTCTAACCCCACACAGCCATGAAAACAAAACAAATGCTATGAAGTAGGACAATGCGGCAGAGAGAATGCAGGAGAAAAACAATAATCAACGAAAAAAATAAAAATTAAAACAAATGATAACAACGCAGGTTTACAATTCATTTTCACACCGGAAAACCCGACCTTGGGTCCCGAATACCAAACAGCTTACGCAACATTACTAACAGAGTACCCGTCTTACGGACGATCCTGTTCCACCCGTGTAACACATTCTTTTGACTTGTCTGTGACGTTTTCTGCCGATAACTACTTTGATCTGAAATTCCTCCTGATATTTTTTTTCCCAGAACATTACTGGCTCGATGGCATTTCACCAGCGTAATCAATAAGTGGAGAAGCAAAGCTGCAATGAGACAAACAAAAACCTTAGTGTTGTGCAGATAAAATTTGCACTTAAGGATTCGCACCCGGTACGCTGAATATAAAAACACTTGCTCCGATATAGATTTCATAGATTGTACGGAAAACGATTTCACACACTTGTGATCTCATGGGATGTACAGGGACTGCAGATATGTACGTAAGAACGTAGCGAAGAGCGGTGAGAACCGCATCACTCGCGAGCAGCGTGCACGCGCGACTGTATCTCCGAGCGGTTGTGATTGTTCACTGTGACGGATGTTTGTGGTCTGAGCGCTGTGCGGCTCTGGTTGAGCGTGTGTTGTCGTGGTGTCTCCCTAGTGGCAATATTTTCACATTACACTCGGTACTCATTTAAGGCTGAGTCGACTTAAACAAAGGCGACCGGGCGTGGTATTGGTCACCCACCCCCTCGTGTGCCATGTTGACCTTCATCGGTGCTCGCTATCGGCACTTGACCCTACAGTATGTTAAAGCTATACGGGGGATCTTTGTCTTTGTTGTCGGGATGTAAGCGACTGTTTCAGCGGTTGGTGTGTACGTTGTTCCGAGGTTGACGCGGTGTGTGGTTGTGGTCGTTTGAGCAGGAGTTGTGTTGTTGTAGATGAGCAGTTGTGGTCGGTGACTAATGTGAAGGTTGTGATCACTGACGCTTGCTCTGTATGGTTGTAATTGTTTCAGCAGTTGTGGTGTACGACTAGTTGAGTGGTTGTTGTCGACATTAACTTTTATTTAAGCAGTACATTTATAACAATGACATCTGCAATATCAACGTTGGTAACATTTTTAACACGGTTAACATTTTAATAACGATATTAGCTATTAAAAAATTAACCGTATTGCCTGCTCACCTCAGTCATGGGTGCTCCACTCGCACATCACTGTCCTTAGTCTCCGCGTTCCTTGCACACAGGTGGACACCATCAGCATCATAACCGAGCACTCTGAAGTTGCATTTTGTGGCTCGATGTACGAGAATTGCTCTGAAGAACTACTCTTTCACAAGAGCCATGTCAAGCGTTCATCCTGTCGTTTGCAACGTTTTGCCTCCCACATTGGAGAATTCATTTAACGTGTAAGTCGTGAAGAACAGAGAAGGGATGCTTGACACGGCTATCCCCTAAGAGCAGCCCTCTCACAAACGAGGGCATCCAGCTCCTCGTTCGCTCCTCACCCGGAGGGGACATGGAGTTTCCGTGGAAATTGGAGCCAAAAATCCCGTTGCACCCGATTGGCCGTGGAAGTGATGATATCACCCATAGCAACTGCTAGCGTCCATGTTTGCGAACTGAATGTGAACTTCGCTCTTTTCAATCTGAATATTTGGAGAGAATGCAAATCGTTTCCTGCCTATAATCGCGCTATATGTCCAAACCGAGGCCCCTGGTCACACCAATAAACCCGAATACTGTAACAAAAACGCACGAACATAAAAATCCAGAAGCAAATTCATGGTCAATTTCCAAAATAGAAAACAGATATCAAATAGAAATCAGAGCAACAACTGAAGGAATTGAAAACAGCGCACAAACACACATCAATATTAAATTAAATGTTTTTGCTGTAATGAAAGTTGGCTGGACCAGTTGGCTGGGTCAAATTACTTTAAAACGTTCACATTTTAGTAAAATGAACTACCCAAACATGAAGGGATTTATGGGTGATCTTAGCACTGGTATGGGAGCAGACGTGAAGCATACACAAGTGAAGTGATCGCAAAGGTTCGAGAGTTGCATGGCAGTCAGATCTCGATGGACCTTGGAGGATACACAGTGATCATTGTGAAGTTTTGCCTAGTGGGCCTCCTGCATGGTCTTTACAACTTCCCGAGGCAGTTCGATTACCACCTCAGGTGTCTTTCTGTGTGAAGGTTGTGTGTTCTTTCCCTGTTCTGTGTGTTTCCTCTGAGTTCTCCGATTTCTTACTACAATTTAAAAAACACGAATTAAATAATTGGCTGATAAAATCATATTATGCAGGAAGCAATGTCTGGCGGGTTGGCGCCAGCTGACCCAACTGGCTGACTCCTCCCCTCTCTGTGGGTTCAACACTACACCTCCGTACCCGTATCCCGTCCATGACCAGGCATCGAATTTGTGCAGCGCGTTACAAATTGTACGATTATTATTAGAAATTGTACAATTATTATCACACTGCGGAATGACTGCTACCTGTCACGGCGGCGTGATACCGGCCACAGGCTCTCCGTGTTTACCGGACTGACCCTGTGCGATGTAACAGCTGAGTTTCAGGTCACACGTGCGCGTGTATCACCGCTCTCGGCTATCGCCTTGGTTGCTGTTTGTGCGTCATATTGTTTGACACATCCCGTCAGCTACACGGACTCTGCGGAGTGCGCGTAATCAGCTTTGGGTCAAGCAACAAGGATTATACCGATATGTTCAAACTGGTCCAGATTTTCTCATACGTGAAAGCAATGATGCTGAAATTACACATGTGCCCAGAAGGTCGTGTGGTTGATGAGTTTCGTAAAAAAATACTTTAATATTTGTTTTGGATAGAGAGATATGTGTAAGGAGACATACTGTCTGCTTAATTATTGCATTACTTGTATTTACCACAATGGCACTAATGATGCGTTTGTGTTATGATTCATGGTTAAACAGTCTGTGCATATATTCTACAAAGGTGAACCACAAAAGCGCCATAAATAAATATATGACTGATGAAAAGCAGCATCTGGCCCAAGTTTAATTACACTCATGAATGTCTGGGTTTCACTTCCTCTGATGTTTGTTGAGTTGGTTTTGCTCAATTTGTTTTGTTGTAACCAATTTCAATTCGGTTGTTTACTTCGTTTCCACGTTATTGCATTGGTCATCGTGGTGACCCAGGTCGGTGGCGCTTTCAAATGAGTCTCTTCCTGGCCTCTTGAATTCTCACCTGGTTAAACAGAACACGCTTCCTAGAGCTCGACTATTCCAAACGCTGTCGGTAATAAACATCTGGCTGTTTTCTTTCATTACACGAGAGTTGCCTGTGTTTAACCGCCGCAGCGGAGATGGATAAAAATGCACCGACTTCAGTATAATTGCTGCCACATGCCAAGTGGCTTCAAACACCAGACGTGCCGCTGCCTTGGCCATGACACTCCTTCTGCCCTTACTGCAAATAACATTTGCAGCATCTGTGACGTATCCTCCTTAAAGTGGCGATGACAACACGGCGTATACTGTACACACACTTTGGAACTGTTTGTTTACGTTCCACTCGAGCGTTTCACGATAACAGGTCATCAACAAGTTAGTGACTTCCGGCTACAATAAGCACTGAAGCCGGTGGTGCTCATCTCCTGTTTACAGCCCTGCAGAGCCAGTGGCGGAAATTCCATATTACTATGGCAGGGGCAAGCAATCTGTACAACAAACGCTGTTGACTTCCCAACCGCAGTGGTGCTCATTGTATCGACCCAAGGTTGAAGACGGGTGGAGTGAATCTCTGCTCAGGATTGGAACTCGCAAACCTGCAGAATGCGAATCGCTCACCCTACTGCGGAGCAGCCACAAGGCCGCCACCGTTAACAACCCCCCCCCCCCACGAACAAAATATTAAATCTCAAGACATTATCCAGACAAAATACTTCACTTTTAAAAAGTCTCCATCGGAAGAGTCGGCTCTGTGAGGCAGCTCATCAACACAGTTCCGTGGCGATACTGGTGTAGTCAGGGCGACTGATGACCCAGCACCCACACCCTCAGTCACTTCCTCACCAGTAGTAAGCAATAAGCGTGAGCTGTTTCCGTGAACTTTGCTCCTTGCTTCCTGCACCTACGTCGAGGTTTTAAGAGACAGTGACTGTTTCGTCTCATCCACGCCGTTTTTGACCTGCTTGACCCCACACACGGCTCTTCTTTGTAATTCTCTCCAATCATCTATGTTCCTAAGCGCTAATAAAGCAACCTTGCTCAATTAAGTACAAGTGATACACTCAACTATTACAAATTGCACAGTACTGTTTGTTGCTGGCATTTTCAAGAATACTGCAACAATGCAAAAACACGGCACAAAATCCGTACAAAACTGTTGAAAGCAAAGCATGCTCAGGTAAAGGCGCTACCCTGGAATTGCTAACGTCGACTGAAGGGCCTCCGACTCCAGCGAATGATAATGAGTGTTGGAAGAGGCCGGCGCACCCACACTTCATCCCACCACACGCTGCGTGCCGTTCGCCCTACCATGGTGAGCTCATATTCATTTTACTAGGTGGACAGAGGGAGCGGGGAGGGAGATAATGTTTGAAAAACTTGCCTCGTTTTTTCGAGGGCGGCGCGGTGTCGCTGTGAGTAGCGCTGCTGTCTCACAGTAAAAGAAGTTCTTTCGTTGCCTCGGGTGCCTTTGGTAAATTTGCTTTTTTTTCCCGTATTTATGTACTTCGTGGGTATTCCAGTTTCCTCCCACATGCCAAAGGCATGCTGTCTAGGTTACCAGTCATGACTAAATTGCCCTCAGTGCCCTGAGGTGTTGTAATCTGATTACCCCTTCCCCCACTGGACAACTGTTAAAAATAACTGCATAGCTCAACGCTTCCTTTCATGTTACATAAAAACCGACTGACTGAACCTCCGCCAGGAGACGGATTTGAATCCGCGACATCTGGATTTTAGGTCACGCGTGCTGACCATGACTATGAGGTGGACGTTCCATTTACTCGCTCTATATTTGTGTCGTAATAATAACAATGGGAATACACTTTGGGAGAGTTTCTAAGGTACGAATTTGAAGTATGAAACCTGAGCCGTACGCTAGGTCTGGTATGGAGCTGCGAGGCAGGACAAGACGCGTGTTGCGTGCGTGTGTGGCGCGGGCTGCAGCGGCGTCATTCGTTGCCCTTGGCGGCACAGCAGGGTGGTGGCAGTGCGGTGGTAACGTTCGTGCCTCACAGCGAGCAAGGGCCTCGGCGAGAATTCAAACATCGGGCTCCATTCTGTGTGCCGAGTCTGTTCTCCCCCTGTTCTGCATTGTCAGGGCGAGAGGCTAGGGTGATGGTGCAGTGGCGAGCGCACTGTGCTTCGAAACGGGCAACCCACTTTAGATTCCTGCCTTAGTACCAACATCAGTGACGGTTATCTGAACCAGATGCTGGACATCCCCTAGGTTGACTCAACCTCAGATGAGTGCCTGGTGCGATGTGTAAACATAACCGCTGGAAACACAAAGGCGACCATGCACAGTGCTGGTCACCTGCCCCTTTTGCCATATCAGCGACCGTTGTGATAAGCGCTGACAGCACTTATTACAATAGTCCATCAAACACAATACGATGGATATTTGTCTTTGTGCTACTATAGGGATTGAATGCTCTTCTGTTCTAATTTGGTTTCATCCAGTTTGTCCATTTTCCCCCAATAGCTAAAAAAAAACTCACAGATATTGACCAAAACATCCCGATGCTAAAAAATTATCTGGAAATTGCTCAATTGGAATTGTACACAACGTAATATCGACCTCTACTGGGCAAACTGGTAGCAACATCGCCCCCTACAGGGCAACCTGGCAGGACCCTCTTCAAAATTGTCTCAAGGCTCAGTGAGGCGATTGTGGATAAACAAGAATATCACCAGACTCCACCGCAGCGCTTCATTAAAAACCAAGTCACCAAACTTACGTTCCTTTACATGTCTTCATATCCCCTCAAATCTCCAACAACGGCAACTGCTATTCAACACTAAATGGCGGTGACATCGCCACGGCCTTTCTGTCAGGCTGTGTAAACTTCGACGGCACGTGGAGTGCTGAAGGCTCACTAGCAGGAGGTCATGGAACGGACCCAGGTACCGTGGACTGTGTGACTGAGATGACATGCCCATCACGCTCCTCACGTACATATCATATTCCCGGACGCACCATCATATCCCCTCAGGACCCATGGCATCCACGCATATCCTCGTCACGCCTGCATCCAGTGCTTCACACAACTCCCGTCACGTTCCTGTCACAATCCATCAGGTACCATCACGACCCATAACATCCCCTCACATCGCGACACATTCCACGTCCTGAACACGTCCCCTTAATAAACCCAAATGCACTTAATTCACGCATTGTGTAAAATCATATACATCACAACTTTGATAAGTGCTGTATTTTGCTAGCCGCTTGACGCTTGGGGCTCGCGGGCGTGTTCGGAGATTGTGTTTACAAAATATATAATACTGATCCACAAATAGTGTCTAATACACACCACTTCCCCACCACCATAATCATCACCCGCAATCCAACCCAGGATGCCCCGCACATTCCTATACATCCACGAGTATGAACAACACAGGCGAGAGGTCCTCCTCATCCCCCTAGCCTCCCCTGAGGCATTCCCGCGGGGTCCTTCAATCCCCCTCTGCCATCCCCTATGCCCCCCGACCAACACCGCCCATCGCTTCCGGAGGCGCAGTCAATGTTTATGCTCGGGACAAAGCCACATACCGAGACACGCCGCGGAGACAACGGACAGACCAGCCGCGAGACACGGGGCTTGTATTTGAGACTCGCGGAGACGTGTCGAAACGTAGGCACGACGCGAGGACATAGAACGGGTTGAGACAGGGGTGTAATAACTGACACTCACGGAGACCCGCACACCGAGACGCGCGCGGAGACACACGAGACATGACATAAACACGCGCGGAGACACACGAACACATGCCCAGACACACTGAAATAGAGGCAAGTAGAGATACACGACGGTATAATCGAGACTCAGGGAGACACAAAAACCGAGACACGCGGGGACACACACGAGACGCAGACAAAGACACACGCGGAGCGTACGGAGACAGGCCAGACAGAGACAAGTTACTCGACCCTGGGCTATAACTGAGACTTACCGAGACGGACACACACACATCCCGAGACACGTGCAAACAAGGGACAAAAGGGACAGGCACACACCGCGGGATTCATTCTGAGACACGTGCAGACAAAGGCGACCAGATATTCCTGGACATATCCACACATGTGGCAGAGACACGGGCACAGCCACACAAAAGGATTGTGCCATGACACGACCATGCAAAGACGTAATGGGACAAACACGGAGACACGCGGAGACTGGGGTTGCGGGAGACACGGGGACACGCCACCACCTCACTGCCCGCATCGCATCAGCAGCCTCTTTGTCTGCGAGCCTGAGAGACGCGCGCACGGGTCCCGGAGATCGTACCCAGCAGGGGGGGAGGAGGAGGAGGGGGAGAGACCGCGGTGTCGCTCACTGCGGTTACGACCATCCCATGCCCTCTCCGCATCCCGTCTTCATCCGTCAGCCCGCATCCTCCTTACCCCTCACCCGTCACCCCCTCGCCCCTGGTCCGGGCGTCTCATGGACCCCACCGTGTCTCTCTACCTGTCCGTGCCGCCTCCTGCGCCACGCTGCGTGGGCCGCTCGGCGCGGCCGTGCCCCCCTCGCATGCCGTCTTCGCCTCCCTCGCGTCACTCCCTGAGCAGTAAGCCCCCCACGGCCCGACAAAGTTGCGGGAGAAGAGGAAGGAGGAGGAGGCTGGGGGAGAGAGAGAGAGGGGAGATGGGAGGAGAGGGCGGCTCCGCGGAGAGGAGGAGGAGGGAGGGAGGGGTTCTAGGAGCGGCGAGACGGCGGGGGAGCAAGGGAGGGAGGGTGAAGTAGAGATGGAGCAGAGGTGGAGGGTGGAACGCGGAGGATGGCACGATTGAGCAGTGGATGGTGTAGCAGAGGTGGAGGGTGGTTGGGACGGAGATGGAGGGTGAAACAAAGATGGGAGGATGCAACAGCAGATGATAAAGTGGAGATGGAGGGTGGATAGAGCAGCTATGGAGTATGCAGCAGAGATGGGAGGATGGAGCAGTGATGAAGGATGGATATGGGAGGGTGGAGCAGAAATGGGGGTGGAGCTGGTAAGGTGGGGCATAAGTGGAGCGTGGAGCGAAGTTAGAGGGTGGAGGATTCAATAGAGATGGAATGTGGAGCAGGGAAGGTGGAGGAGAGATGGAGGATGGAGCAAGGAGGACGAGAGCAGAGGGGATGGAGCTTGGACACGACCGGTCCGCAGTGACAGCAGCGCCCTCTGCTGGCCATTCTCGGAACTGGGTGGCGCTTCCCACGTGTGTGGGGGATGATGGGTTCGTAACGACAGGTGATTGATTGCAGGTACCGGCGGGAAGATCTCAGGTTTTTAGATGCCAGGGTCTCGGGGTATTTAAATGTTTGACTTTGTGTCTTATACCATGATGTGCCTGGGTTTCGGTGTTCTGATGTGCTGTTGCTCCTTGATTGTTTTTATTTGGATGTTGAATTGATGCTCAATGGCCAAATCACAATCATCATTATCAATCTTGAAACTGCTGTATTATTTCTACCCACGCCGTCGCTATACGTGACTATCCTACAGCAACGGATGGGGCATCACGCTACAATGCTACACAAGTGCATTATAGTAACACTGGTTGAATACAAGCACAACTCAGGAGCAGTTTAGATATTTGGTGTCTCATCAGCAGTCAGACTCGCTTGAACCAATCAATGTTGGTGAATTGTCACCACATGTTTATAAGCGACGGTCTCTCTCAGTTAGTTATGAGTCCTAGTTTGGCCCGGTGTCTGAAATCACAAGCTCTCAGAAAGCCGTGTGGCTGATGGGTGGAGTGTAAACGCTGTTATGTATTTATGTAGTTGACCAGTTCTGTGAAAGAATCCGTTTGCCTGCATTACATATATATTTTTTTATTTTTGATGTCTACACAACGACGCCTATGATTATTTTATATAATCCATCTTATTAATGCGAAACGTCATTGCCCATGGGCAGATAAAGACATGTGAGTGATGTGTCATGTACAGAGAGATATATTATTATATTATAAATATACTCTGAAAGGAGTTTGACATTGGCACATATATCTGTAATTCAATTGGGCCGCAGGGCCGTGCTAACTGGTAACACGTGCCTAACAGCAAGTAGAACCTGGGTTCGATTCCAAGCTCCGGATACATTTATGGGTAGAGGTTGTATATTCTCCCCGTGTTCTGAATAGATTTCCTCTGAGTTTCTACAGTTTTTTGCTCATCGAAACATATACAATGTAACTGGTATTGGCTGAACATTTTAAATGCAAATAATTGTACAGCACTCATTTTAGATAACACAGCAGCAGAAAACTCAATAAGACCCTCCTGAAAAATAACCTTGAGATTAAATGAGGTTTCCTGAATTGAACGACGAGTGTCACAATAATCATCGCATATTCCTTTGGCACTCTGCCTGAAGAGCTGGTCCTTGTCTGGAATCACCCCCTGCGGTGTCCTCCCTCCGCTCGTTCCACACATGACCCCTTCAGCTCCCTCAGCATCCCAATCCTCGGTCTTCATTTCAGTTCTTTACCCTTCCATTTATCACTGTTCTGTAACGACGCCCTTCACTGAGCCGCATCATTTTGAAATGTGTCCATGTTCTTATTTCGCCCTTGACTTATAATGCTATATACAGCTGCATTATTATTTTTGGTATTCTTGCTCATCCAGGAGTCTCACTAAAGTCTCAAGACGCTTTTCCAGGAGGGCACTACCAACTTCTCGCTGTAAGATGGCGATGTTGCTAAGTATTACCCGTAGCAGTTGTAGACAGAGAGAAAACACACTGAGTTAAACATCTGGCAGCTCACCCGCATTGCTTGTCGAAACCGGTAGTTTAGTCCTGCTCGTGCGAAACCAATGCTCCTGGAATTACGCGCATTCCAGACGTATGTGTGGCTGATAGGATATGCAAAACTGTACAGTGCCCGTGTCTGTGGTGAGCTAAACATGGGCAGGAGGTCGCGACCTCACAAGGAGGCTGGCCGCCTTCCTGTGGTAAGGATTCGTCCCCGCGGTCACGATGTGCTCTTTGAGGCAGTCTCCCACGGACATCCCTCTACGGTTTGTCGTCGCTCTCAAGGAACTCATCCCGAGCAGCCATAGGAGCTCTCGTGGGATCTCCAGGGTCTCTCAAGGAATCACAGAGAACTTCAGCGTACTGCTCAATTGCTCAAAGAACCCGGAGGGCGTTTTAATAGGGTCACAGTGCAACAAGAGGGGGTTCTTACGGGACCCCAAGGACTCGTGGCATCAGAAGGTTTCTCGGGGTCCCATTGTTGTCATCATCTCTTGTGACCATCATTCTATACCGAGCCGAGGAGTATTGCAACTGAAAAGGCTGTGGTCGAAACAGGGCCATCAACACTCATCCGAGGTTGCCCCTTAGATGTTTTCCATACTAGAACCCATAGGCTTCCACCCCACATTGGCCAAGGTGGTGAAGTATGGTCACGATAAAGCCCCACCGCCCAGGCGACTACAACCTCCATTCAGAAGCCATCAACAAATTCTCAGCACGGATGGAACTCGTTCTGGAATTTATACCATCTGCTGGCAGCAGGGCCTGCCTACCATTGACCAATCCCGTAGCCGCTGTGGCAGCTCGTACTCGAGTTTTGACCAATCGCAGCATGACAGGCGGGGCCAGACAACGGGTCCACCCCAGCAAATCCAACGTGCTGGGGCTCCTTTGTATTTCCCAGCGTGCATACGCGGCGCGAGGCCGCTGCAGCCAATGGCGCGTGGGCTCTGTGGCGCGCGAGGGGCCGTGCGGCGAATGGGGGTGGCGCGAGCGCGCATCCAGTGTAGGGAATGTGATCGGCGCGACTCCGCGTTGCCGCAGTGACGCCGCGTCCTCCCGGCGCCGCCATTTGGCTTTGTTAGCGGAGACACGGGGGGGACAGACAGAGGGAGACACCAGGAGGAGGAGGGGGG
>JAZEWT010000019.1:9928947-9946453 GCA_036362905.1 Mordacia mordax | reverse complement strand
AAAAACGTTGCTACCTTCCCTTCGTCTCTTAAAATATTGCACAAATGTAGGTTTCCACGGCTTGATGCATCATGATGCATGATGATTTTGAAAAATTGACATCACCTGAGCTCAACTGTCCACAAAGGGACAGCGAGTGAACCCGTGTGCGCCAATTCCCTTTACAGTTCTACACAGCCGGCGATGGACTGGCGTCCCGTCGTCGGGTGTATTCCTGCCTTACGCCCTGTGTTTCCGGGATAGGCTCCGGCTCACCGTGACCCTATATAGGATTAAGCGGTTTCAGATAATGAGATGAGATGAGAGTTCTACACAGTTGAATGACACGCGCTACCCGACCAAATGGGAAGTCACAAAGTTACAGAAGCTGTGGTGGAGACCCACACTGGCATCGGATCAAGAGTTATGCATTGCAGTATCTGACGTGTAGAGGAAAATCATGGGAGGATTCACTTTACCAATCTGTCAGGTTAGCAACAAATAACGCAGGAGCATCGATTGGTTTATCTGGATGGTCTCCTTATGCAGAGACGTGATCTCTGTGTAATAATGTAGCTTGTCAGGGCTCTATGTATCAGAATTTTTTCACATAGCCCTTGTTTTGGGATTTTACTCGACACGGCTATCCAGAAATTACTGCTATGGAGAGCAACTGTCAGACCTCTCTGAGTCATTTAACAGAGTTCTCAAATCTATTTGCTTCTAAAATGACAATTTGCAGCAGAGATGCGGCTAATGTTTCTCTCCGTAGAATTAGAACGTGCTCTCGCACACATTCCCATTCACTCTCTGAGGCAGGTGCAGCCGTGTCACACAGAGGCAATGAGAGAACTGTGTCCTCTGGTGCTATGTGACAAGAGTGATCGCGGACAATACAGGAAAAATCTGCGTCGAGGTGGATGACCCTTGCGCGGCTCGACTCGTTCCTCAGCCGAGAGCGGAGAGGATGGTGGGCGATGTCCGATCACTCGCGACCCTCTCCTAACCTCGCATATGAGGCCCCACGGAGTCCCACCGTCGCTCCTCTTAAATGTGCACGCGGCCCCTGGCCAGTTCGTAAAGCTCGGAGTCGTTTTGTCAGTGGGCGCGGGGACAGCAAGAAGGATGATGGAGCGACGATGCAGAACCGAGGCAGGACACGTCTGTGCCCAGGGCAAGGAGTCATCCTCACCCCCACCCCTCCACGAGTGACGTCAGCGTCGCGCTGCTTCGTTCCCAACAACTGGGCGGCGCGTGGTGGTGGCGACGTCCGGGAGATGGGGGGGAGGCTTCAAACACAAGTTAATGGGTGGGGCTGTACATTAAATATCATTTCAAGGAATTCAACATGGGTGGATTTGTGACGGGAAGGCACAGGAGCGTCGTTCCTAGAGTGAAAATCCCAGAAGGAACCTATTAGGCTTTCATGGTCTTAAAATTGGAAGGCTTATATCACGTCTCAGCAGTCACAGAAATGCAGGAAATGCGTTTTCATAAACTCAACATTTTCTGGAAGAGGACACCGAGACCGATTCCTCCCTTGTGCCATTCCATCGCCCCCACCATCGGGTGCCGGGGAACACATCGAGGCTCCATCTGCTGCTACAAATGTGTGTTGAAGAGAAGAGAAAAATGCATCGCGCTGCGGGCAAGGGGGTTGACTAATACGAATTGAGAAATGGAGCTAAAAATATGTTCCAGAATGCAAATTAAACTGATGTAGGAGGCAGTGTGGTTATAGTCGTGCAAAGGCGTGGAATGTGAACACAGCAGATTTTATAGATGCTATAGAATCAAAATAAGTCAGAAATATAATAGTTATTCTTGAAACGCAACATTAGAATTGTGAAACGTGTACTGTATTAAATAGGGGTTGAGTTGGGAATTAGTAAAGCGAGTGGAATAATTGATCATGTAAATGTTGGAGTTCGTTCTTCGGAATCTAACTGAGGAATCTCACGGGCGGGCGGCAAGAGCAGGCGGTATCGTTCGGCGAGAGACTGGAGACGGAATGACGTGGGGATGCGGCGACACTGTTGGAACAAGAGAGGTGCTGAGGCTCCCTGAGAATGTACGGGGAGTACATGGTCTTATGACTGTCTCTCAACAATGGGGAGTGACCGAGGTTATGAAGATTTAAGATTATTGTATTTACTGTGTATGACGGAGAGGCTGCGGGTCGGTTGTGAAGGAGAAGGCTTTAGGATATGTACAGGGTGGTTTAGAGGTTTTGTGACCCCCATTTGTTAGTTTTTACGCTTTATTATGTTGGATGAGGCTAATACACTCCTCACTACAAGCCGTTCTTCAACGGTATATAAACTTGTATCAGCTGAAATAAATACGTGAGGGTTAATGAAATTATGAATAAGCAAAGAAAACACATGTTTGAGGGGTTAATGAAATGGGGGTCACAAGGCATCTGGTAATGAAATGTGGGTCACAAGGATAATTTAGCATTTTAAAATTTTAGTTGAAAGTCAGATTACATTTTTCATCTTGTTCTGCAATGATGTGTATATATATTTTTTAAAACTCCCAAAAAATGTTATTATTGCTGATTTTCCATTCTAATGTCGTTTTTGTTGACGTGCCATACTCTTCGCAGCTCTGTGCAAAGCTTTGTGACCCTCGGGTGACAAGCGCTGTATAAATACAAGTATTATTATTATCTGAGCCACGCTGCAGAAAGAGGCTGAGCAACCGCGGCTTGGGTCCTGCGGTACCGGACACGAGGTCAAGACACCGCGAGACCCCTCTAATGCTGAGGATCCCTCCTGGGGAAGCGGAGGCTTTTTCAAGACAGGGAATCCACAAGATTTCCTCTTCGTCTTGTGACCCGCGGTGATCGAAGTGTTTTCAGAACGTTCATAAGTGAGTGACTGTTGCAAGTGTTCCAGGTATTGCAACGCATCGCATATTGCGATGCCCAGCAAAAGAAAATACTGCACGGCTTTTACCTCTGTTCTTCACCCAGCACTTCGAAAATACATTGCAGTGTATATCATGGGATTTAGTTATTCGCTAAAGTGCTATAACATTGAATCCACCGAACAAGTAAGTGTCGAACTGAAATCCCGGACTGGATTTCACTGAGAGGAGCTATTCTTCATCTTGGTTGTTATCTCATGACCACCAAAAATGACCTATCCACTGCTAGTTTTGTGCACGCGATATCTTGTTGCTGCAGCTCCGAGGCGGCCGTGTGTGGTTGCTGGGTAAACTAGCTCTGCACGACTTTTATATTGCTCCTATTTCTCTGCAGCCCTTTCAGTTCTCCAGCTGTTCCCTATTGTTTTTTCCCCCCACTGGTGCTTGTAATGCCTTCTATGAGCAATGCAATCGAGCCTCGTACAAACCTCCATATCATTGCAAAGGATAAACTGCTGCATCATACGTTGACGTAACCAATAATTTGCTGAAACAATGCGTATCAAAATGTGGACCATTAAACTAAAGTTTAATGAAATGTGTTGTGTGCAACATCATTGCTTTATTTGCAGAAAAGCAAGTTCGTATGAAGCATTTAAAGTTCATATAGAAATGTTTGGCCGCAAAATCACCCGTTTCCCACTATAGGAGGTGGCAGAAGTTGGCTCAATTCCAACTTGTAGGGTCCGAACAAGTGGTGTAAGTACTGCTCCAGTTCCTTCCAATGCTGTCACGTGGACAACTTAGCGTGCTTATCCTGTAGCAGTTGTTTTTACAGGGCGGACGACTGTGTGGTAGCTGTGTAGTGAACCTGTCAAAAGTGTGTTCAGCGTGGACATAAATATACCTTCTTGGAGCTTAATGTATAAATAGCAGTCATAGAATTACATTTTTGCACGCAGACTACTTAACAAATAAAAAAAAGAGCTAAATTCATCAGACGACTGCCCTAGTTGTCCTTCTTAAATCACACAAACGTACATCCACGTTTTGCTGGGAGTGCCCAGAAATACTTTCATTCACTAAGATTACGAATTACTTCAACCATATAATGGGAAGGAACACATCTCTGTCTCTCTCTCTCGGGAGACGACATTGTCAGGAATGAAACCCCGAAGATTTACGAGAAGGGTCGATGCACGCTTCCAAACCTTTAACGTTACTGCCAAGAAGGCCATTGTTCGGAAATTGAGAAATCCCACTTCACTATCTCTTCACGTCTGCAGTGTCGTGATTGGCAGAATATCTGCTCTAGAATGCCTAAGCACTCGGCTAAGGGAGAAGAGACCTTCATAATCCTCAACACTCACTTGTTGTTCCGTAAGGCCTTGGAGTCCTCTGACTAGGACTGTTGATGCTGCTCACTGCTGTGTGCTGAGATGGTGGTGCGCTGCTGACCTGTGCCTGCTCAGGAACACTTCCTCCTTTATTTGTTTAACGATTGTGTTATATTTTTTATGTCCTTCATTGATTTATAGTGAATATTTTACTAAAATGGATCTATTCTGATGTTGTTGACTTGCCGTTCTCTCCACAGCTCTGTGCAGCGCTATTTGACCCTCGGGTGAAAAGCGCTTTATAAATGCAAATATTGTTATTCATGGTCATTTGGAGTCCATGCATCGACAAAAACAGTGTCGCAAAACGCTGTTACAATGACCCGCAGATGGAACAGATGGAAGAGGCGGCACCCCCCTCCCGTCCTTCACTCCTTCCCCTCCCACGTCCACCATCCCTGTTCTGAAGTTGGTTGTAACGCAGCAATCCCGCATTTAGAGCTTGAAAGCTCAGTGGGTACTTTCTGCTATGATAATGAACATCTAATACCTAACATCCATCATCCATGCGGGGTCGCGCTCTCACCCCGAACTCCTCCCCCTCTTCCCGGAACTAAGCACACACACACACAACACAAAGCAGTAAGGGTGAAGTGAGCTGTGAGACAATGCAGGGATAGTTGATGCAATGTGCAGTTCTCGAGGGTCCTGTGGAGGTGTCTATAGGCAGGGATTTCACTGTGTCCCCGCATTGTTATGGTGATTTGTTGTTGGTGTTTGTAATAAAATAAATACATGTAAAACTAGTCAAAGGACGTAACTGTGAATTTATAGCCAACATGGTCAATATAATGTATATATTTGCATCAACGGCAGTCAACCACGTGGTTAGCAAGCGCCAACTCACCAGACACTACATCCTTTATAGTTTACTCGCTGCCTCGTGTGCCGTGCTGGCCTTCGTGGGTGCTGCTCGCTCGCAGCTCTTACCCGATTAGTCTGTTAAAGGCCACACAGGGGGATACTTGCCCTTACGTAATTGCTGAATGTGCCCAGATCGCACCTCCGTTTGATGGGTGACAGAACCATCTCGCGCGCTGCTCCCAGACCCTTCCATTGGAAATTCTCACAACTGAGTCCCTGGGCATCTTCAAATCCCGTCTCAAGACTAATTTGTTCTGTAAGGCCTTGAAGTCCTCTGCCTGGAACTATTGATGCTGCTCACTGCTGTGTGCTTGGATGATGGCTCGCTGTTGACCTGTGCTTGCTTAGGAACACTGCTCCCTTCCTTTAACTCGTTTACCAATTATTTCATTAGCTATTTTACGTACTTCATTTATAGTAATTATTTTACTTTATTAAACTACTTTGATGTTTTATTTGCTTGTTAATATGCCGTTATCTCCACAGCTCAATGCAGCGCTTTGTCACCCTCGGGTGAAAAGCGCTCTAGCAATGCAAACATTATCATTATATAACCGAGGGCACCGGGCGGCGCGGTGGCCCAGTGGTTAGCGCTGTCGCCTCACAGCAAGAAGGTCCCGGGTTCGAATCTCTCGGCTCGGGTGCCTTTCTGTGTGGAGTTTGCATGCTCTCCTCGTGTCCGCGTGGGTTTTCGCCGGGCACTCCGGTTTCCTCCCACAGTCCAAAAAGCATGCTGCTACATAGGTTGATTGGCTCGCAGGCTAAATTGCCCCGCAGTGCCCGGCGATGGACTGGCGTCCCATCGTCGGTATATCCTTGCCTTGCGCCCTGTGTCTGCCGGGATAGGCTCCGGCTTCACCGTGACCCTGTATAGGACTAAGCGGTTTCAGACAATGAGATGAGATGAGAACCGAGGGCACCCACGGCGAGAATCGAACCGCCTAGGGCAGGACGTTCTTTCCGTGAGGTGCACAGACACGCTGTCGTGATGACTTGCCCGAGGAAGGAGACACTATGAAATGTTGATGGACGCAGGCCACTGTACAATGCTTCAAAGTGCGACCTTTATCTCAAAACTGGAGATTCCTGTTCGGGTTCACAGTGACAACGCGATGTGTGTTGTGTTTGTAACCCATTCGAGCCTAACAAAGCGATGTCAGGCCTAAGTGAGCGTGTCTGATCTAACGTACACCTGGTGAGTTTGTTTTTTGACGGCTAAAGAGAGACCCGGGCCACTCTAGCCCTGGACGTCACACGTCATACAGTCATCACAGATGTTTATACATCAGCTTCAAAATTGTTGTTGCTATGCCGTTCAGATGTTGTACTTGTTGTTGACATGCCGTTCTCTCCACAGCTCTGTGCAGCGCACTTTGACCCTTGGGTGAAAAGTGCAACGAGTATGATTCTTGCTTATAGTATTCTTTGTGAAATCCGTGTGTTCTGCCGGTACTGGGGCTCTGACTTGCCTGGTGGCCTGAAATGTCTGCGTGTTGTTCACGCGTGGACAATATAGCATTTCCTTCTTTTCAAATGGTTTAATAATTTATTCATAATTGAGGGGGGATTTTTGGATTAGATCTTGTTTGTTGAACATTTGGTGACTGATTTATTTCAGGTACAGCAAACGCATTTCAGAGTCAACAAAGAGAGACACGGCAAGATTTTATTTATGAACAGTTCCAGGTGCAAATGAGAGAAATCGCCACACGCTCATCACGACCACCAGTACCTCTCCGCATCTCCCTCTCCTTGCAGACACGTTACATTTACAGCAGGCTATAGCGGTCCAGGCCTATGGCTAAAGACACGTGTATTTCAACATGGGCCAAATCAATTACATTGTCTTCAATACCATTTATTTGATTTTCATTATTCCTCACGGGCCGGATAAAACGTATTGCCAGGCCGCACCCGGCCTGCGGGCCGTGCATTGTGCAGTCTCGTTCTAAATAGATGCTTGGAATGAAGGACTATTTTAATTGATTCCAATATATAGTGAAAATCTTGTATACGTGCAAGATTGGGTTCTACGAAATACTCTGCATAGCTGAGTTGTGTTTTATGAGAGCACAATGTATCTGTATTGCTGCTATTGGATGCGTGTATTACTCTGTTTAATCATGTCAATAATATATAGGTTTGTTGTAAGACATACACATCAACCTGTATTAGGTTGTCATATAAACATCCGGACTTCTAGACGCCCTTTTCCCCATTTAAGTCCGTTGCATGGACGTGTCGCTGTGAATACAACCTGTCAGTTCGCGGGAGCTCCGCCCCTGGTAATCGCGAGCGGCGGATGCGGAGGCACGCGGCTCAGCGCGCGGTGCGCTCCTCTGTGAATGGGTGCCGCGTGCCAGTCGTGTGTTGAAGGTTGGTGTGACCTGTCAGAGATGCGGGGAGTTCGTTTCGGGCGTGCGCCGTCTCTCTGCGCTTCTTTGCGCTTCTCTGTGCCTGAAGCACCTTGGGGTGTTCGCGTCACGGCTTGCTGTCGAGCAATAACGCTCAGAGCGCTCGCGTGGAGCCGTGCGGGGGGTCGCCCGTCGATTCGAAACGTCGACTTAAAAACGCCACGGGTGAGTTCTGGCGACCCCTGGGGGGCGAGGGCGGTCACAGTGGCGCGGTCGGTGAGGAGCGCTGCAACCCTACAGCAAGAACATAATCCGGGTTCGATTCCGGCTCTGGTGCCTTTCTGTGTGGAGTTTGCATGTTCACTCCTCGACTCCGCGTGGGTTTTGGCCGGGTACTCCGCTTTCCCCCCACCGTCCAAAGACACTGCTGTTGCCCATGTTTAATGGCCTCATAATTGCTCCTAATTGCCCTCGGTACCCTGCGATGGCCTGGTATTCCATCCTGGTCATAACCCTACCTTGCGCCTTTTGTATGCCTACCCCTCCAGACTAAAATAGCTACGCAGCTCACTCGTTGCTTCCAGCTGAGATACAGACTGAGGAGTGAAGCGATCAAAGAGTCGGGCCCTTGACGGGTGAGCGGAGAGCCCGACGAGAGGGGGTGAGTGTGCGGGCTCCATCCTCGCTCCCGAGGGAGGAGATCAGGGTCCTGCAATCCGCCGCCGCAGAGGCGGTGTCGCCCCTTCTCTGGGACCGAGGTCGCGGCGTTGAGAACAAGGAGTGGAACAACTGCAGAGACGAATCGCCACTTCTCACAGCGTTCCCTCACACCGTCTGCGTTGTGTTACAGGACAGTATTTAAAAGACTACGCTCTGCATAGCTGTTCTTTCGGATGATTGTGTCGAGTGTTCCTTCTCTGTCTTTCGCGACGTTTCGCTTCCCACGTCGGAGGCATCAGGTGATACGTCGCGAAGAATAAGGAACACTCCATACGGATGTCCAAAAGAGCTGCCATGGAGAGGAATTCTTTAAAAAATGCCGTTCGTATTATACACAACCCACACAAAAAAGGGAAATTACAATTTTTAACAACACAAAAATACATTTTTTAAAATTAGGTACACAACTTAGAGTCGAGATTGCTTACCTGACCTGAGTCGTTCAACAGGCATGCCAGCCGGAAAGTTTTGAAACGGCGCAGATGTTCCACCAGGGGGTTCACGTTTCGCAAGCATAGAGAAGAGAAGGCATGACTGCTGCTGAGAAGGCTCAAAGCTTCGAGTGGAGCGCTAGGCCAGGCAGCTTCTACATAGCATTTTGTAGCCGATGAAACAATAATGCTGCCCGACTGATTCGGAGCGAGACCTCCGCTGCTAAACCGGAATCCTCCATAAGCCATCTGTTTAGGTATGGAAACGTCTCCACTCTCTTCACAACTTCCCCACCACTCATGAAGAGCTGAGGGGGTATAGTACTTGATGGCACAAAATACCCAAGGTGCTTGGTTTTGGTGGGGCCGATGATAAGACCCCACCTCTTTGTGGCATGCTCAAGGTTCAAGTCTAGAGCTCCCAAATCCTGCTCAGAGTGAGTGTAAGGGTTGTATGGCGGTCCTTTCCGCCCTGATTGGGACACCTGCATAAGAATCCACTTACCTGTGCACGGGCACCCAATCAGGGTAACCACAGGCCCTATATAAACCGACCCACCGCATAGGGGCGGTGCCGGAACTTCACCTCATTTCTGCGCTATCGTACGTCAGTGTAACTGCCCCTGTCGGCTGTACTTCCCCGCGCCGCACCTCTTAATAAAGAGCGCTGTTGTTTCCTAAAGTTGCTGCTCGCCTCCTGCTGTCGTGAGCCGGAGCCTATCCCGACAGACACATGGCGCAAGACATAGATATACCCACGATTGGACGCCAGTCCATCACCCGGCACTGAGAGCAATGTGATGGTATTGTAGACCATAACGAGGTCAATAAAGCAGAGATGCAGGTCCTGTTGAAAATCCATACACCTCTGCTGTAGCAGCCGGACAGAGAATATGCCGTTTGTGCAAGACTGCCTCAGCCTGAAATCACATTGGGGGTCCGGCTGTCTCTCCTCAACGTGCCTGGCAAGGCGATTTTGAATAATCCTTGCCAGGACATTTCCCGGCCCACTGAGGAGTGCGATACCCCTGTAGCTGCTACACTCGGTGCGGTTCCCCTTCTTAAAAAGGGGGACCACTAGGGCATCCTTCCATTCCTGCGGAACCCCTCCTGTCTTCCAGATGGTATTAATAAGGTTATATAGGGCAGTCCGCAGACAGATACCACCTTCCTTAAGCATTTCTCTTGGAAGATCATCTCTCTCCGATGCGTTTGCTAGTTTCAGAACTTGAATCGCCTTACGTATTTCGTTTACAGATGGTACTTCTGCGAGCCACTCGCAGAATGTGGCTAGTTCTTCCAATATCGGAGGCACTACAGCCTCAGCAGGGTCACCCTCATATTGTTCCAGAGTGTTATCTAAGCAAAGGGGGTTCCCGTCCCCCAAGACCTTGCAGAAATGCTCAGCAAACCTGTGAATCTTTTCCTGGGGGTTGGAGATCGGATCACCATTTTCATCCTTTAAGGAAGGTAATAAGTGTGGCAATGCAAATCAAACTTCTGCTGTTCGTAAAAGTGACTTGTAATCATGGGCTACTGAGGCAGACTCCATCTCCTCAACAGCCCGCAACCACCACTAATCCTTGCAGTGTCGCACAGCTCTCTGTACCTCCGAGCAAAGGATGCAGTAAGACTCCTCATTCTCGGGCGTCGGATGTTGCAGACGATGAGAGTGGGCCTGGCGCTTTCTCTCAGCTAGTCGGAACATCTCCTCCGTTAGCCAGGGTTTCTGGGTCGGTCTGCACCGTGTACCAAGTGCAGCCATACCAGCTTGCATGAGTTACACACCTAAACCTCAGCCATTTCCCCTCTGTATCAGGAGGGGGGGGGGCGAGGCCAATCAAAGCTGCAATGATGACATTCTCGCTTACAGCTTTTATCAGATAGCCGAGACCAAGCCACTGTGGGTTTGAATGGGGTCCTCGGTGGACATCCACCACTGCCATGAAATAATGGCAGGCGCGTTTTTCCAATGACAAGCGGATGATTAAGGAGCAGAGCAGCTCTAATATAGGGCCTGGTGTCAAAGACATGGACCGGTATTCGCTGTTCCGCCAATATAATCCAGCAGATGTTCTTGCTTGGACCCGGAATGCATCCATGATGTTGTGTGGATGCGCTGATGATGGGACAGCCTGTTGGTGATTACGAGCCTATGAGTTGCACAGAATTCTAGCAGCCTCCTACCGTTGATGAGTTGATCTCTCCCATGCCTTCCAATCACTCCAACCCAGGTTTTCTGCATCATGACCTACTCGGGCATTAAAGTCACCGAGCAAGATGACTCTACCCCGAGGAGCCACTTTAGCCAGCATCTGGGACAGGAGATCATAGAAGGCATCTGCCTCATCGGCCTTGTCTGCATCACTCCACTGATGTTGATCTTTGTTGGGGGTAGAGGGGTAAGCCATGAGCATCACCATTCCTCGCCTGTTATTTATTGGGAGGCGAGCCCACAGTAGCCGTGGATTCACAGGTTCCCACGCTCCCACGCCCCCTTCTTTCTTTTATTCAAAAGACGAGTCACTCCCTGTTGTTTGTTAGTTTTCTGTCCCGAGTTGACGACTGTCAACCCCTCATGATGACTAGAAACAGTGATGATAGCTAGAATGATGATAGCTAGAAACAGTCCACCGGACCTCCCGTATATCACCGGTCCAGCATCCAATAGAGGAGTGGCAGCATGTCCTCCGCAATAAACATTCGAACATTCCACGTGGCCGCACGCAGAAGCTTTTTGATGTTGTTGGAGGAAGCCCGACGGTGAGTCTCCTGGCTCCACTAAATGGGGTTTGCCAGAAAGCGTCATGAACGCCTGTTCCCCCGGGGCCTCCGGAACTAGCTTAAGTTCTTCTCGGACTCGTGGTTTTTGGTAATGCAATTTACGGGGTTACCAGCCCCCCGCACCGGCCTAGATCCTGGTAGTCGCTGTGGGTGCTGTGGGCACAGCCACCACAGCGCCACCGACCATCATCACCACATTAACCCCCATATACAGGTTATCCCCCAACCTCTCACCCCCATCCTTACACACCGCAGCACAGAGCATAACCCTCAACAACACATACACGGGCTCACCAGCACACTCACCCACACCCCCCCTAGCAAGCACACACCGGCACGCACACTCATTAGCACACGTACTTACAGACAAACACAGACTCGCACCCAGACTCAACCTCACACAAACGTGTATTTCCGCATCTGAACTCAGGCAACAGCAAATTAAACATGCACACGCAGAGACAGAGACACGTGACAGAAAACAGGAACAGCTCGTAACAGTTAATATATAATTATAACGGTTAACAAAACAACAGCCTGGTCCTCCAGCTGCATGTCGCGCACATCAGGACTCAGCTCTACACGACTAACGCAAGGTCGCTTAAAACAACGTTAACAAGCATAAACATCCCGAAACAAATACATAACCGTAAATGACAGACACAGATACATTGTCGTAACGGCAACTAGGCATAAAACAAAACACGAAAAGTAACAGTAATGGATATAAAAAAATAAAATAGTCTTAGCTGTAGAGGGTTGGGGGAGCCGCCATTTTCACCACCATTTCACTCACACACATTCACAAAGACGAAGAAAGTGATTCCCCCCCCCATAACCTTAACAGACTATAGGGTCAAGTGTCGTTAGCGAGCACCCATGAAGCTCGACACGGCACAGGAGGGGGTGGGTGACCAGCATCACACCCGGCCGCCGCCTTCTCCCGAGTGGCAATGTTTACACATTGCACCAGGTACTCATCTGAGGCTGAGTCGACCTAGGGGAAGCCCAGAACCGGTTCAAAAAATCGTCATTGGTGTTCGCCGTGAGCTTACGACACGCAAAACAAAGATCACCCATGTAGTCTTAACAGACTGTAGGGCAAGTGCCCACGACACACACACTCACAAACGCACTCACACACCCCTTCACAAAGATTCTCACACACACTCACACACCCTCTCACATTCAAAGACATGCTCACACATACTTTCATACACCCACTCACACGACCATCGAATACGTGTTTCTCTCAATAATCCATCCCCATTCTCTATCTGTGCATTACATATTTTTGTTCCTGTATCGACCTCATCTGGGCATTAACCAGCAGCGATTGTTCAAGTCCTCGACTGATTTCGACCCTCTGTGTCTCATCAGCAGTCAAGCATGCAGGTCAATCGGCTATGAAGAAGGTCCATTGCCTGCAACGTCGCCTAGTGTACGTTTCCTCTCCAGGGCAGTGTTAGCGATCTGCGTGCACAGCTTTTTCTCTGTTAGTACTCGTGCACCGCTCCCGATGCAGCGACCACGAGTGGGATACTGCTGCCTGCTTAGCAGACGATATTGTGACAGCATTCCCTCTAAGCCAGGAGTCCTCAAACTTTTACACCTCAGGCCGACTTGGCCCCGTTAGGTCTAATCTCCAAGGACCACTCGGCGACAGTCGCAACCAACCGGTTGAGAATGACGGCTGGAAGTTACAGGGGCCACTTCCGCACAAGAAAAAGAACACAAAGCATTGCTCCACCCGAGAGTGTAATGAGATTTGTTTTAATGAGACGCGCGACAGGGCCGCCCGAGTGGGTGCGGGGCCGCTTCGGAACCGCGGGGCCGCCTGGCTCGCGTCCCCTGGAAGCGGGACACCGGCGAACTCAGCGCGCCCCACGAGGCCACGCGAGGAGAAGCAGGAGGATGGAGCCCAGGCGCCGTGATTGGCAACGCGTCTCCCGTGAGCCGCGTGTCATTCCGTACCGGACGACGGCTATAGGCATACGGAACGCGTAATTGAAACCTATTGATTCATTTGTCAAGGCAGGAGACGTGCGCGATAAATTTATGGCACCGGCTACAGTGCCATCGATTTTCACTTTGATACATTAAACTAATAACACGATCATACGATACAGCCTTGGGAGGTTAATGGAGGAAGCTGCGATCACGGAAAGGAGACAGAAAATGCGGCGATGGGAACCCGCAGGCGCACCGTAGTGGAGGACGACGAGGAACCGCGGGCGGCAGCGCGGCGGTGTGATGACGGTGCGGGTGTGGTAACGGAGCGTTGGGGGTGTGGTGACCGCGGCCCGCCACACGTGCCGCGGCGTGAGACCGCCAGGACCCGGCGCTCACCGTGTCGCAGGCTCATGGCTTCACGTGCAGCTCGGCTCACACAATTGTTGTTCTTGCAGAATGTACTGATTGCAAAACATTTCTTTGACATAGCCACGATATCATAGACAATATCTAACAAGCGTGTTGAAAATCGCGTGTACGCATTCACACCACCGTGATTGTAAAATACCACGCGATTATCTGTCATCTATCAACAAGACGGTGAAATACCAGCTGAAGCCATCAGGTAGCAGCTAAAACAGGTGATTGTATGACTATATACAGAGCTATGTAATACGAATAGATAATTGACTATTCGGAAACGCCTGAAGATGCCTCCGACGTGAAAGGAGAAACATCGGGAAGGAGGGAGAAGGGCTACTCGACACAGCTATCTCGAAAGAACAGTTATGGAGAGCAATTCTCACACATCAAGCCGTGACGAACCTAACTCAGTACAATCGACAAACATGTCACGTGTTTTCCCTGCTATTTTAGAGTGAAGTATGACTCGGGGCGACGATGCGTGGCTCGTTTCCGCGTGTGACTCACCGCAGAAACCGCTCGAACTCGAGCCACCGAGCGCACGGCGGTGCCGGCACGCCGACCACAGGCGACCAGACGCACGTGCGCCCCATTGGGCGCGACACACACAGAGCTGACGGTAGCAAGGACACACACACAGCGAGGCCGGCGGCAATCAAAGGTGGAAATGCAGGCATCGATGTGTCAAGAGTGCGCTTGCGCGCGATGTGAAGGCGCGGCGCCGCATCGCTTTTAGCCACAGATCCGGCCCTCGTGCCGTTTCCTTATTGTCGCTGCTGACTCATCTCGATCTTCCAATAGCGCGAGCCGGCTGCTGCTGCTGTCGGACCGCTGTGTGCACTCCCCCCGGCTACGTGTATTCTTAAGCAATAACAGCGGGAAACGTATTATTTACCCAAGAATACGCGTCGCCGCGAGGAGCTACTGACGGTCGTGATCTTTCCCGACTGCCGTTCAAAGTCTCACTTTGCCTGTTGAAGCAGAGATATACAACAAGAGACACCATGGCATTGCTTTCTAGATTCCACACAACGACGGGGCCACATGCAATTCCAGGACCGACGCGAGCGCGCGCGCGCAGACGACGGTGACTGAGGGAAACGAGAGAAGCAGCTGCCGTCCCACAATATGAACATTGTTATTATGAACATGCATTGCATCACCAATATAGATGGTGACGCTTACTGTCGAGGAGTACCCACTATAATACGCGGTTCTCTAGTGCGCGCTTGTCGCGTGTATACTTGTATATTTGAGGAACGCAAAACAACAGCGTGTGGTGGGTAGATGGTGAATCGGAAAAAATTCGCATGTAGCCAGTTGTCCTTACATTTTATGCAAAATAATCCATGTGCTTGAGGTTTTCCGCTCTGTGCACTGACGTTAATACTCAAGCTCGGGAATTTGCATGGCATGTGATATCAGTCTATTACAGAACAAACACGGCGTTTAACAAGTCGCCTTTTTCCTACGATGGCAATATTAAATATTCAAGACGGTTGCTCAGAGCTATATTATGAACGAGCAACGGCGCGCTCACACAAAGGCGAGCGTCGCGCCGTTAGTCCAGCAGTGCTGCCGGCCACTGGGTATGCATCGCGGACGAACACACATGTCACACGAATATAATAAAGACGTAACAGGTAGGTTTCTCGCCCCCATCGCTACCTACCTGCCCTGTGCGTTTAAGGATAATAAGACGATGACTCTACCGTTGCGTATACAATGAAACGTGAATTGATACTGTGCGTACGTGATCTGATCATATAGTGCTCTAAAACACATTAGCCATCTCAGTTTTAAAAACCCGGATCGATCCTTTGTTGTTATCGGAACATTCGCAGCGAAATGCGTGGCGAGCAAATTCAAGCAGGGACGGCGGAGGCGGCGGCAGCGCGATCTGCTACCATTTACGTGACTCCGTGAGACACATTCCCGTTTCAAATTGTCCGCGGGGCCCGAGTTACGCCGCGTGTAGATCGCACGTGAGTGAGAGTGTGAGTGCAGAGCAACATCCACTTACCTCGCCCGTCTCGCTCGGGGCTACGCGGCTCGATTCAGCAGCTGGACAGCGCCCGCCGCGCGGCCCAGCGCGACCCCGATTCAGCAGCTGGACAGCGCCCATGTGGCCTCAGCGCAGCACACCACGTCGCGCCGCCCACGCCCGCCGCCGAGTGCTTGCTCGGCGTCGGGCAGTCGCTTCCCACAGCCGGCTTCGTGCACGCGTCTTCTCTATAGGTATGACGGCTATTGGAGAAGCGTGCGCTGCGCCTACGTTAGCCTATGGAGGGAGGCGAACGAGGAGGAGGAGGAGGAGGGCGAGTTAGTGGGCGGAGGGGGGAGACAGGGATAGAGGCAGAATAGAAAGGGGGTGGTGGTGGTGGTCGCGGCGAATCTTAAGCGCTCTCTGTTGCACCCCCGTTCCCTTTTGGAGGCAAGGGCGTCGCAGGCCCAGGTGGTTTGGCCGACCCTGGTCGCGTTTCCCAGCGATGCCGCCTGCAGTTCGCGGGCCCTGGCAGCAGACGGCGGGGACTCCCCCCCCCCCTCGCGGAAGGCGGCGGCGCGGAGCTCAGGGAACGCGCCATGTCCAGGAGCCATCTGCGCCGACACGGCTTTTATTGCTGCCGCCTCGGTCCCCCCCGGGGAATCCTGCGTTACGCCGCGGGAACTAATACTAACAGCTGATTGCCATCACGGCGCTACCGGTAAACGGGCTTAATGGGCGATTACATAAAACACCGGAAACGTTTAAGGGAGAGGCGCGTTAGCCGAGCGAGCGGCGTCGCTGGTGCCGGGGGAGACTCGGCGAGGAGCGATGCGCGGCCCCTCTCCCTGCCCCACCCTCCACTGCCTCTTCCTCCTCCTCCTACATTTGCTGCTACATCTGCACTTAGAAGCGAACATCGCGTCACTATCGATTCCTTGAGAGAGCGACGCCATATCGTTAAGACGGATATAAGCGATTGCTTTTCTTTTGCACGTGCCCCCTGACATTACGTTATTTTATAGCGCGCTGATATGTTATTAATGTTCAGTTTGCGCTCTTCCCGTTCTCTGACGTCCATAACTGAGCCTCGTAACAGCCATCGCCGGGCGGATGTCGCGTGGGGCCGCGGATCGGTGCGCGGGGACGACATCACGATGCTCTCGGTTGCCGTCTCGGCGATCTGGGGGAACGCTCTTTGCACAGCGTCACGTCGTTCGCTAATGGACAATTACTCCATAAATCCAGGAACGCGGCGGTTAGGATTTCTCACTTTCGATAGAAATATGAGCCTGTCGCCTGCCGAGTAGCGCGTATGAGTTGCAGCTGACGAAACGGGAGAGCAATGTGCTGTGTTTAACATCCGAATTAAATAATCTATAATACTCACAGACTATTAGATAAGGGGGGGAGGCAGATGCGCGCTGCGCGCTGCGTGTCCGCACAGCACAGACTTAGCAACGCGTGTGTGTGGATGTAAGAAATGTAAGAGGCGTGTGGCCCGGTTAGACATGTCTGTGTTCAACTGTGGCGCCACTCGCCAGGCGGGAAACGCTCCTCCCTCCTCCTCCTCCTCCTCAAGCCACGGGCAGCGGGACGAGCCATGCCCCCCCCCCACTCAGCGCGGGGAGGATGGCACCACCACCCGCCTGACGGGGGCCGACCCCACCCTGGGAGGGGGGGGTACTCACCCTCGGTGGGGGACGAAACGGGAGAGCAATGTGCTGTGTTTAACATCCGAATTAA
>JAZEWT010000019.1:9863302-9916534 GCA_036362905.1 Mordacia mordax | reverse complement strand
GAGCTCCAGCGTTTGTGTCCGAGCTCTAGCGTTTGTGTCCGAGCTCTAGCGTTTGTGTGCGAGCTCCACCGCTTCTGTGCTCCACCGTTTGTGGGCGAGAGCCACCGCTGCTGACGGCTTTGTGTTGCATAACGATTCCCCCCCCCCCATATCGCTGTGATTATTCAGAATTACGATTCAATAAAAATATATTTGCAGGGTCAACATTTAATAATACCCGAGAGTCACAAAGCGCTGCACAGAGCTGCGGAGAGAACGGCACGTCAACAACAACGAACTAAGAATGGAAAGTCAGCAACAATAACATAATTTTTTTTTACAAATCCGAGCTGTGGAGAGACGGCATGTAAACAACAACACCAGGACAATTCAACTGAAAGTCAAATAGTAGACATCAATTATAGGACATAAAATAAGAGATAAATAATTTTTCAACAAACAAGGAAGGAATAAATGTTCCTGAGCAGGCACAGGTCGGTTGTAAGAGCCGTGTAATTTTTGGATTAGGTCACAGTTTTTATAACAATTTCTTTTAAAAGTACAAATATATTGGCATAACTTACCCGTCTTCTATTTGCACTGAGTGTTGAAAATATGAATGCAGGAGCAGGTAATAAGAAAGTCCGTGTATTGATTAGGAACTACGTTTAGTATAGGGGCAGATGAGATCAGTCACTGCCAGATACTCAATGTCAAGTGCGCTTGATAACATCTAAATGGACATTAAGGGATATGGATTAATGGAAGTGGAATTATAACGTGGAGAATGCTGACAAGTATTTGACTAGATTTCATTAACCGTTATGTGACATTGAAGGGTATGACCGTGCGAGAGAGTGGACTTTGATGTGGAGGCTGTTAAAGTAGTTTAAGACTAGTCAGGAGGATGATATGGGGTGCAAATTACATTGACGTAGCTGGTGGATGAATGGTCCATATAGAGGATTCGTCGTGAACTTAATAAAATATAAACTATGCAGAGGCAAAGCAACATCTTAATCTATTAAAGAGGGATGATAAAAGAATACACGTTTTTTTATAATTGAGACTATGTCTCAGAATAAAAAGGATGGCGGGATCCTTGTGATTGTTTAAGTAACATAAGTTGCGTTAACATAAGGGTTAAGATTGTTTTTTTATTTATTTTCAGGCTTACTATGTGCAAGATATCAACTGTGGGGAAAATGATGAACCGCATTTAAAAGAACAGGTAGGTTCTTGGTGTTCAAACATCGTTGTTAATTTTTATGAATACTTTTAAATATATTCCGCAACTATTACTAGTTGTGTTCACTTCACGACGGGAAACACGTCTAGTTGAAGTTGTCGAACAACGCACCCGCACAGAGCTGCTAATGAAACCACTTCTTCGGAGCGCATCTGTGTGCTCTGCAGAGGTTGTCTACCACATTTCAATCCATCCTAAATGTTTAATTCACAAGCAGGAATAGTGAACAAAAAGCCACTGTATCATATTGTTTCTTTGAAGTCATTCATAAGCGGTCTGAGATCAGTGGCTCACTGTGCTGGTGAACTCGGCGTAGTCGTGCGCGGATACCCAGGATCTCGGCAGTGGTGGTGCTGTACTCCGAACCACGAGACCTCTTTTGAGCCAGAATTATGATTATAGAAATGACAAAATAAATAACATTCCATAAACGCTAAGTGTTGTCTGTCCTATCTGTCCATTGACTTTGTGATTGGACAACGCTTGTTTTATATGATGCAAAGCAGATTGCAAAAATACACTTGACAGGTATTTAAAAAATACTTATACAGATTGCATTTGTACAATACAATGGAAGAGCAGTAAGTACCTGGTTGTAAGAATGTGCGGGTGCTGTGTTGTGGCACAGGTTGCGTTGTCCTCGCTGTCAGCGGCAGAGATGTCAGCACTCATAAGCCAAGTACGGCGTGTGTTCAACGGTAAGCATTGCTTGTGTTTATCCTTAAAGTCTGATGAACAGGATGTGGACTGTGGCGTGATGGTCAGCATGCTATGCTTACCATCCAATACAGATGTCACCCGATCTCCCGCTGCGGTCGTTTACACATTGCGCAAAATTGCAGCGTACTATACAGCGCGCTTGATCAGCAAGTCGGGTGTGGGGGAGCAAAGTGGGCAGTCCCACCAATTTTAAGATTTCTGTTAGCAGAGGTCGTAATTAACTCCAGGATTGAACCATTGCATTTTTACCCCCTTAAACAACCTCACAAATGTAGAAAAGGTGTTCATCATTCCGGGTAGAAGCCCTCTGTGATGCTCTCTCTCTTTTGCATTGGAACTAGGATTAATATTGTAACTGTCACAGTGACAGACCAAATCAGCTCAGGGGTGACCACTACCATAAGGACACCGTAATTCTATTAACATGGCCAAACTGCATGCTAGTGGAAAAGAGTGACGCAGGGCGCTTGTTTCTATGGCAGGTGTAGAGGTGGCGCCGGAGCTTTGTGTCCTCTGTCACCCAGCGCTGCAGCAGGCGCTCGTAGATCCCACCAATGGGAGGTCGGCACTCAAACATCTCCAGCAACAGGTGAGGAGAATATTACTAACTCTGTTCTCTTATGTTATAGGGCCTGTGCATTACAGATAAGGACTGGTTTTGCAGCAAATTTTCTGTGATCGGTCTTCATCCAGCAGTGGATACACAATGGTAACGAACGGTGATGTAGACCTCGGAATCTTGTACCTGACTTCAGGATAACAGCGAGACATTCTTAGCCCCCTAATTCTCTCTTACATTGGCTCCGTCAGTCTTGCACTCCCCCCATGGAAACATTCGAGTAAAGAGTGAAAGCTGATTGGGGGGGATGCGGTCTGCACATGGGCGCGCTGATGAACATTGGCATTGGCGGCACATGTCTTCATCGTCGTTCAAATATAACTGCCACTGAATATGAAACTGAAATCTGTCTGGTAAAGACCAGCTCCAGAATCTGTGACTTTAAGGATTTTTTTTCTCAAGTGATGTGAAATGCATAATATTACAAACGTATGATATTAGAAAACCTTTACTATTTATAAAAAAAAACAGTATACACATGCTTATGTGTGTGTTTTGCTGGTGCTGTGCTGTACGATTCTGGTGAAATTGAGAACTGGCTGGCACACACATCTAATACACACGATACATTTAGCCTTTGTGGTTGTATGTTTTTATTTTACGTAGTTTAATACGCGTAGTTGTGACTGCTTAGCTCATCGCGCGACGATCTGAGCGACATTTGTTTGAAACCCGGCTACAACTAACGTCACTGGTGATTGTGTACCGGTGCTGGGCCTCCCCAAGGTTGGCTCAGCCTCAAGGAGTATCTTATGCTACTGGCAGTCCACACTGGGGAGACTGTTGTCGGACGTAGTACTTTCCACGCCAGCCTCTCATGCGCCACTCTTCGTGGGTGCTCACTAACGGCACCCAACCCAATAGCCGATGTGGGCTCCATGTAGGAGCTCCGTCTCGTCGCTGTGTGTTTGTATCTTCCACTGTTACGCGCCAGGCATCCATAGTGGGCCACCTGTCGAGCCTGGGTCTGCTGGGAGCCGACCGCTGCTACGTGGAGTTTGGCGCCGGGCGGGGGAAGCTGTCGCACTGGGTGCGGCGTGCGCTGCCTGATGCCACGTGCGGAGTCTCCTTCCTGCTGGTGGAGAGATCTAGCGTGCGCTTTAAGGTGCAACTCGGCTCTTATTGCACCAATCAACACGACATTAAAAATAAACCTTTCGGCTTAGAAGCGTGGAAAATCACAGACCAGCGGTTAGAAATCTAGAATCCGTAAAAACAATTGTCCAAGGTCTGCAGCTCTTAATGAAATGTTTGGCCAACTCCTTTATTGGATCATAATACACTAGAGGAAACCGGAGTACCAAGTAGCTGATCCAACCAAGGGATGGCGAGTTGACATCCGTCGTGCTGATGAGAGAGTGGAAACAATTCGGGTGCCACAAGAGGTGCTTCGACTAGTCTCCAGTTTCTTGCGATATTATTGTCATAGCCACACTGCCAGTAGGGATCGCGTAGTTTACTCCGTTGCCAACTCACGCATTGCGTTGTCAAATCCTAGCTCTGCCATGCGTTTATGGGTAGTGCTAAGTGGTGTTCGGCATGATGTTCAACGTTTTCCTCCCTTGTGTTGGAAGCTGCTGCAGGCCAAACAATGTGTTCGAGAATGTGCGGCAGTGAAGGTCATGTCCACAATACATGATCGCAGCTGGCTACTGGGCAGCAAGGTGGCCACGAGATGACGGTGAAGCAGGGAGGTGTGCAGGCCACAGATGACTTGTATTGTGTCTAACTGTGGAGCGAATCCATCATGGCTGGACCAAGCTCATCTAGCCCGGCCCCCCTTCGGTAAATGGGTGCGGCTGGGGGTCATAGGTCACAGCCAGAGCAATTGTCCCATTTTAAAGCAGCGCGCCCTGCGGTGGGCGCTGCTGCGTCGGAGTGGGAGTACAGGCAGAGCACGCCCCAGGTCCTCTGTTGATCCAAGGGATTCACGAGGGCGTCCCACTGGTTTTTACAAACCCAAGGGAGTTACAGCAAAACCGTGCAAAGCTACCGGCTACTGTTACTCGTTGTCATTCTTCCCCATGGTTGGACTTCACATGTTTTATTTGAATGATTTAAACATGCTTTCCACTACCTTGCAGGTGGACGGACAGCACCAGGAAGGGGATGTGGATTTCCACCGCCTGCTGATTGACATTCAGCACCTGCACCTTGGTAATAGAGCCAGTCTCTTCAGGTGACCGCACGGATTGCTTTTAGGTTGACGACATTTAGACTGCAAACAGACATGTCGCACATCGTTGTGTACCCAACTCACTGGGGTCTGACGTGCAGGTGGATACGTGAACATCGCTCGAAAATGAGAGTTCTACGTACACATACTCTACTGTATGAGGACGATGGTCAGTGCGGATATGTGATGGATATTTTATGTACTGTGTTGTGCGCATTGGGCATGGAGTGATGCATTGATTCATCGCTTAAAATCGGTTCTTACACTTAACGTTCCACCCATAGATCGTAAACTTATGACGGTGAAGTAGTTTTGCATATTCAATGAACTCCAGAGTTGTATCCCCTGGAGTCCAGCGTTACTGCCAGGGTCTCCCTTGATGAACAGGTCTGGGGGGAGGTTCCAGACATATGACGATCCGAAGACTAAATGTGGTGGTATCGGGAAGGGCATCCGGCCATAAAATTCTGCTTAAATCTCCACGCCTTTCGGGAGCAACTGGCCAACCCGGGTCAACCTGGATAGTGGCCCCTTCAACCGGCACACGACAATAACGACTCTGTGACCGTGAATCTGGTGTGTACAGGGAAGGTGCCACAGCTCCAGGATAAGGGGACGTCCGTGGTCGCCATCGGAAAGCATCTGTGTGGAGCAGCAACAGGTCCGTGAGTGAGCGGCAGAGCAGCCCTGGTCCCCTGTATGCAGCGTAACCGTCTTGGCTGCGGCACACCACGTCACTGCAGTCAACCCTTCTGGCAAGGGATACGTTCCAGAAACGGGTTTGGATCCCACAAAATCGTAACTATCGTGTTGACGGTTCACCAGATGCACTGGCACTCGATTTTCTGTAAGGGGCCATGTTAGGGGCTGTGCAATAGCGATGTGTACGGTTCAGAATGCGACGTGACCATTGGCTGAGCAAAGACTACGGGACATGGGTGGTGGTAGATGTGGGACTCGGCGCTGTGGCCGCGCAACAGCCTTGCCAGCAAACACAGCTCTGCACTCGTGGAAGGTAAATCAATGAAAGTTAAGGATTGACTAACAAAGGCATTTGTGACGTGCTTGTAAAGCAAGGTCCTCAAGGTGGTGCCATGTTTGAGAGGCGGGTAATGTCTTAGAGTACGATTGGCCAATGTGTCCATGTGGGTTTTATTAAGTAACTTGTAGGTAAGTTACAAACTTTGGCTCTGGCCCCAGCACGCGTGGTCTACTCTTTTTCGGATAATGTTGGAGTATCTTTAGTGCCGACCATGAAGCAGTTGCCGTGTATTTAACGCATATGTTATGGTTAATTCACCTGCAGTATTAATCAGGGCTGCTGCTGGGCCTGAACCGGGAACCCTTCTTCAATGAGCGGTGAATGCGCCACCACTCTGCAGACTCAGCACACCGATTGTGGGTGTTTGTTGCGCCTGTTGTCCAGTGTTTGTCTGGTTGCATCCCTAGTCTGTTTATTCCATAGAGCACAATGCAAGAAGAGCCATAGTTGTTTATACTCCCACATCTATCCTCGCTTTCACCAGACATTGACCAGCGTGTTGAAGTACGGTCAAATTATCCCCCATTTCCCACGCAGCGTGGGGCACCCTCATGCAGAAGTCAATTAACCAGCGATCTGCACTTGATATTAATTCACTCACCGACAGACGAGCATGCAGTCCCCAACTCACAAGCTACCTCAATCGGACATTAATCGGATTCGTGCTTCACACCTTTATCGACCCACTTTAGCTAACTTTTGCCCATATTGCCCAGAGGCTTTCTTGCGGCCCCCTCCTAGTCGGCCCTCAGCTCTTCTGGTCCCATACCCCTCCTATTGCCGTCCCTCTTGCCTCCTGCTCGCCCCGTGACTCTTTAGATCTGTCGTCGGACAGCACGGAGTCGTTCTTGTCGAGTCGCCCACACACTACCGATTGTGAGCTGTGCGCTGCTGTCAGAGCGGCACTCCCCTGTGTTTGCGATAACTGCTTCTGCTGCACCACCTCCGTGTTCCATGCGCCGTGGGCGAATTCGCATTTCCTGCTGTTTTAATTACACATTCGGTTGGTGACGCCTGCTCATCGCTCCCACTGCAGAGTGTACGAGATGGGAAAATCGCTCTGTTTTGTTCCCTTTTATGTCAGCAGATTAGAATTGTGGCTCTTGTGCCCAAAACGTAATTAGCTTTGGACCTTTGCATTTGTATATTTCTTCGCAGAATTTCAATACTTTCCAGAACACAAAAAGGATGTAATTAATGTTTTGCTGAACATTTTTTTTGCCACTTTGGTTGCACAAATTGTCCAAACTACAGCTGAAAATTGCCCTTATGCCAAATAATAACGTATCTCAATGTTTCCAATAAGATGCTCACATGCTTGGTTTTGCTCTGATTTCTCGTTGCATCATTTATTTGTTTTATTTTTATCATCTCCGTGAGCCAGGGGAGTTAATTTTGCTAGTGAAGGCTCATGGTGGCCTCGGACAAACAGGAAGAACAATAGCCACAAGTAAAAGAGAACACGAGGCAGCAGTACGTTTGCGGCACACGGATAAATCCGCAACAGCAGCACATAGTGTAGATAAAAAAACATAGAATCGATTTTGATAAAATACGAATACTAGCAGCCATCTGCCATAAAGGTCCAAGATTAATTCGTGAAGCAATTGAGATTCATAAGACTAAACGGATCATGAACCGAAAACAAGAAATGACTATAGAGCTCAGCCAATCCTGGGGGTCAGTTATTGAAGTCAGTAATGTGCAGATATAGAACTATTGAGTGTGGATGCAAATTAGGGGACTAGCCACAGACAAAGCAGGGAGCGGGTTATCGCAGTTCCGGGGTGTGAATAAGATAAGGAGATTAGTCTTAATGTGATTTAGATGTAGACCTCACACAACAAAAGATGACTCGACACATACATAGTACCCACATATATATAGGAGCGACAGGCACTACACACACATACTGTGCCTGAGGATGCCTCTAACATGTGAGGCGAAACGTCGTGAGGAGAGGGAGCGATCAACACGGCTGTCCCGAGAGAGCAGCTTTCGAAGCAATCATCAAAGATATATACGACGTTTCGCTGATAACTACATTCAGCATCATTAGGCACCCACGCCTAAAACTGGGTGGCCACATCGGATGGCCCGTACCGCTTCCGGGTCTGTTTATATGGGGATTGTGATGTCATCACCTGTGCGATCAGGCGTGTCGGGACACAATGGGCAGCCTAGTTTATTCGGTATCCAAACTGGTGTTTCGGGTTAATTGAGTTGTTCAGACAAAGGGGGCTAATGATGTCTGATACCCTTGTCATGAGGTGTTATGCGAGGGATTGTGTTAAGCATTGATGTGTGTGCGGTTTATACGTTTATTGCTTGATAATGCGTTTCCAAGCCGCACTTAATTTGTAGCTATCGGAACGATTAAAATTGTTCTTATTTTTCTCAATTTCAATGGACTCACGGACCAGTCTCGGCCAGTAGTGGTTGGTTTTACATAAGATGTCGGCATTGTCAAAGTCAATTGTGGTTCTTCTGGCAAGCGTGTTCTGCAACCGCCGATATCTGGGTTTGAGAGTTTTTGATGTTCCTTTGGTATTCTTTGAGACTTGTGCTAATGTTTCTACCCGTCTGACCAACATAGTATTTTCCACACGAGCAGTTGATGCGGCAGACTCCTTCTGTGGAGAGTTTGGGTAGTTTATCTTTAACACTAGTTAATGTTCCTGTGATGTTTGTACTGTGCCACATTTTACTTAGATTTTTTGTTCTTCTCGAATTCTAGCTATTTTATCAGTTACTCTGGCAATGTATGGTAGTTTAATCGTTTTTATTACGTTATCTTCAAATTCTGTGGTGTTTGGTCTGCTTGTATTAGTTAGAGCTCTGTTTATTTGTGCGTTGCTATAACCGTTCGATTGAAGAGCTTTCTTGACATGTAGAATCTACGTTCTTAAGCTTTTTGCATCAGATGCTAGTTTTTCTCTGTGTATGAGAGTTTTGACGAGAACTAATTTCTGTGAGGGGTGATGGAGCGATTGCGCATTCAAGTAGGCGTCGGTATGTGGGGTTTCGGTAAACACTGATATTTTGCAATTTGAACTCCCGTCTCAGCAAGACATCCAAAAATGGTGGTGTGTTGTTCACTTTGATCTCCATGGTGAATTGTATCGACGGATGTTGTGAATTGAGATGTTCGAGAAATCCATTAAGTGTGTATTTACCGTGCGGCCAGATAACCAATGTGTCATCCACGTACCTAAACCAGTGTGATGGTTTTAGTGTGCTTATTTCTCGAGCTTTTCCTTCAAAATGTTCCATGAACAAGTTGGCAATAACCGGAGACAGAGGAGAGCCCATTGCGGCTCCTTCTTTTTGTTTGTAGAAATTATCGTTCCATAGGAAATAAATTGCTGTTTTTAATTATTTTTGCAACTTCATACCTCGTCTTTTCTGCTTCATTATGTGGAAGTTGTCTTACTGCTGATTCCACTTCTGCGATTGTCATCAACTGGTATTGTATATGGTGTGATGGCAAAATTAAAACCTTTTGACAAAACCGATATATCAATAGTTCCGTATCAGTTAGGTTGATGAGAGTATTTTTGATTTGGGTGGATTTATCTGGGCGCTGTTTCTTAATTAGCTTGTTAAATTTGTTAATCTGTTGGCTGTTGGTGTGGTTGAACATGCTTTCAGCCAGTCGCTGTGTAATCGTGTCTATATTATTCCAGTGACTTGTGGACATTCTGTTACAAATTTCTAGATGTAATTATTTTAGATCCTAAAACACTTGTATTAGTTTAATTCTATTGTATTGTATTCTCTCTATTAGAAGCAGTTGACGAGCTTTATGTAATATTTGAATAGTTTTAGCGGACTGAATGTGATGTGTTATTTTAACAGTGTTAGGTGATACCTTTGAGTTCCGGTACCGCTTGAGGAACGCCAATGAAGACAGCAGTTTGCCCCGCTTTCCCCACGGTTTTTCCAGTTTTCTGATCTTAAACTGCCAGGAGAGAGTTTTTGGCGTGGGTGTCTGATGATGCTGAACGTAGTTATCAGTGAAGCGTCGTATATACCTTTTGTAAAATATTGCGGGGTCGCTTTTCAACACACCAGTGTTCTGAGATTGTCAAGGAATTGGTGCGTTTTCTGTTCACGTGACAACCCCTTACTGATTTGCCGTGTCGGGTGGTGGAAGGTTAAACGACACTATTTTATCATTTTTTACATGACCTGACCCAAACATGGATTTCGTCGATATATTGGTCACGTAAGCCTTCGAATTAAAGTGTTAAGGCTCTGTTGCGTTTTCATGCAGTAATTAAAATAGATGCCTCATGGTGCCTGGGCTTCCTCATAAGGAGACACGGAATTTCTCAATGCATTTGTTAATATGATAATTGCAGACAAAAGTAAATATGTCAAAGCATGACACAAATGTGTCCGTTAAACTGTAATGAGTGAAAGTGATAAATCAGGTTTATTTCCGAGCAGTGTGATGCTTGGGCTTCACAATGCCCATGGCTCTCACTCCCGCTGTTTTAATTATACGCCGTCTCGCTTGCAAGTCCCAGCGTTGCAAACTGGTGCCGTGTCTTAATACCACGCCGCACTATTCTCATTCGTCATGGGGATCCATAAGATTTTCACATCGAGCGAATGCAATTTGTGATCCTAATATACACGGGAACCGTAGCATCCGCACCAGCCCGGGTATCACCGGCTCGTCTTCACGCATGTCTTGGTAATGCGGCCACGTCTGACCCAGCGTGTGCCCGGCAGTACGAGTTGCAGCCGGCTGCCTACTAGCCAGGAGACAGTAATGTAGCGGTTATTATGGAACGACTCCATCATGGCTGGACCAAACTCATTTTCTGGTCACAGGTCACAGCCAGAGCAATTGTCCCATTTTAATACGGCGTGCCCTGCGTTGCGTCGGAGTGTTAGCAAAAGCTTAGGGCGCGCGAGGCGCTGTCTCCCACTTTGCCGTTTTTAAAAAGTGGAAGATGTCATGTGCCAGCGTGTCATGGTCCAAAATGTATGTGTTTTTGTAAAATTATATAAATGACACCGCATATTCCACAATGAGGCAATGAAAAGTAGTCCACTCCCCCACTTGTGAAGGCTTCGCTGGACCCTCTTGAGAGTCTCCAGACCCAGTGGGGAGGCTTTTCTGCAGTTAAAAAGCATAGTAATAGTAAAACCCCGTGGTAACAGTGTGCATGATCGTGGGGTGTACGTCACGCATCCTAGATATGGCGCTGCGCTGCCTGATTGAGACGCTGCCACGGTGGTACAACACTACCGGGACACACGCCGGGCCCACACTGGGCATCGCCATCACCCTGTGCTGCCACCACCGATGCAGCTGGCAGACCTACGTCGGGAAGAAGTATTTTCTCTCCCAGGTGAGGACGACAGTTGCTTTGAACCAATCCTGATTGATTTCGGGTCCAGGCTTTGCTTATGTTAAACAAATACTGCTGAAGTTGTACATATTTATAAGGCTAATGGGATGTGTAGTACGTTCCTGGACAGTTAGTTGAAGGAGGTGCATTGTCTGCTCATTCATTGTTGTAATATTTGCAAATATATTGCATTATAGCAATGCAAAATGTTTAGCTTTTTCTGCAATGCTGTTTTGTCAGAAAGGACTATTTATACTGACATCATATGCACAGTACTTTCTCCTAACATTTACAGGTTGAGTGAGTTTAGATGATGATTCTTTCGATAGTTGAACAGACGTTGCCTTGTGACTAAATCACTATTAAAGCTCCAAACCTCATAACTTGTCAGGTTCCACACAGACTTGTGAATAGTGCATGCTTGGGCTCCAGACAGGTGTGCCAACAGGGTTTATGTATCTTCTTAAACATGTAGAACGTCTCAGATACCTGCTCCACAAGGTTCTGCACAGGAAATGACCACCCTATTGACTCAGTTCTATACGAATAATATTTTAGAAATAAAAGTAACTGGTGTGTGTTGACCAGCAGTTAGGTTCAGTGCTTCTGTGATCTATCTGGAGTAAATCTAGTTTGGCTGGACCAACCTTGATTATCCTGGCCCCCATTTCAATGGGAGCAGCATGGATTCAAAGGTCACAGCAAGAGCAACAGTCCCATTTTAAAGCAGCGCGTCCTGCAGTGAGCGATGCTGCGTCGGAGTGGGACAACAGCCTGAGCTCACAAACCGTTCCCTGCTCATCCCCTCGTCATACTATGCTACTTCCCGAGCCTTGCCTGCCATTTACTCCGCATCCTCACTTAACTGCGTTCATCCGTGGCTGCCCTGAGGCTGTTACCCCTGGGTTTTAAGAAACTCGTTTTCATGTAAAGTGAAGGTACCAAAAAAATATGCACTTGGTGAAGGATTATGAGCCATGACCATAATGAAGACAGGAAGTCAATTTGGGATGTTTAATACACTGTATATTTTTACAAGAAATAACGGTTGTAGTCTCGTACAGCAACTTATCTATGGGCTTCCTGAACCAATGTGTTCCATTGTTAATTAAGCAGTTAAAGTGTGAATTGAAACCCCTAAAGGGTTTTGCCTTCGTGCTTCAACAAAGTGATGTGCTCCTGCTTTTGTCTAAGCAGGGCTTGGGCCCAAAGGAGTTTGACCTCATTCAGAGGATGTCCAGCTGGGCGACCTGTGGCTGGAGGAGACCAGTGGACTCGACGGACTCCGTGTGGGACAAGGGAAGTGAAAATGAAGACGTTGCGAGAGAAGGGACGATGAGTGGACAAGAGGAAGTGGCAAGGCACACAGAGAATGACGAAGAGGAGGAGATGGATCATGCAGCACCTTGCCACGCAGATGATATCAGGTGAGACTAAGATACTGCTTTGTTTCAGTATGGCATTGAAATGTCAGGCCAACTCAAAGCACCTTACAGCTCCACCGTTACTGTGCCCTACTGCAGTCTCATAGAAAAATAAACAGCATTGGCTGAAATTTTACAGTGTATCAGTAGGGGGCAGTAATGCGTTGTGATTTTTGCTTTTAAGTTATTAGTTATTTCGCAGCACGTGGCAGCTTTGCACATTAGTGGGTCTTATTTGTTGGTGAAACGCCTCATGCCAGTGGAAAGGGCTGATAACATCCGATTTTATAATGGACTGAGATCTTTAGGTGTTTTATCACCTGCTGCCTTTCCCGTGCTTGTCAAAATGAGGTGGAGTTGCATACAAGTCATTTAAAATCCTGTGATTTGCTCTTGGACGAAGGAAAGACCAGATGGACAGACAGACTGGGTCGCTGCCTCTTGGGACTGAGTCCCTCTTTCAAGGGGCACCTGGAATATTGGGAGAAATTTTCCAAAGCTCAGAAGTGGTTTTTACTCGGATGAAAGTCCTGAGCTTTGGCTTGCCACGGGTTTGGTCTCATCACATCCAGACGCACGTTGAAGAGCATGTGTCGCCTTGTGTAGCGGCGGCCTGAGCTGGACCGAGCGGGAGAAGCTGGGCCGACTGTGCAAGCGCGTGCTGGACGAGGGTCGCCTGCGTTACCTGCGGGAGATGGGCTTCGAGACGTGCCTGCAGCGCTACGTGGCGGCCGACACCACCGTGGAGAACGTGCTGCTCACTGCAGTGCCACGCGCCGCTCCGCTGGCAGACGGCGCTGCTTTATAAAGCCAGCAGGCCGCAGCCTTCTCTGCTCGACTGGCGCAAGGTGTGCTCAGTGATGGACCTCATGCAGCACTGAGCTTCACCTGAGTGGACAAAACTGCTGGACATTGTCACTCATTGTGGGTACATCTGCACATTTTCACCAAATGCTGAACCTCCAGGTGTGTAGAGAGTCCACCACATTGCATACAGTACAAAATCTGTTTTATTTAACATTGATCTCGATGCATATTCTTGCTCAACAGCTTAATACACTTCTGTTCACAGCGCACAATGCAAAAACTAAAGTATCCCTTTACAATTCTATTTAACAAGGTCAAAGAAATGGGCATGTTATAAGTCAGTGTCTATTTTATATTCATGTACACTATAGTAGTTCATTATATACCTTATACTATAACAATCTCTTGATACAAAGTCCTCCCTAACACGTGATGACCAAGTTAATTGTCCCCTGTAAAAAAAACACATCTGAGGCTGGGAAGGTGAAGCCACCTGCACTGTCCCAGCCACCTGTTTTGGTCAACATGTGAAGTGTGGGGAATTTAAGCCAAGTGCTGAGAAAGCAGATTCAAGAGGTGAAAACTTACCCACAACATGTCTGCTGATGTTAAAACAATGTTATACTTTCTGTGCAGCTGTGCAAATTTGCAACAATTTCCAAATCTATAATGCATTGCAACTCAACATCAGTTTTAACGTGTACATTTTTATATTGTGGTGGATGTATTGACAGCTGCTGCAGGGCTCACACAAACCAATTACAATACAACATAAATAAAAACATTGCCTGTTAAATGTGCCATTAGATTTGTCATGACTAATCAACAGCTTCGTTTGATGCAAGGAACAAAGTGGAGTGGTGGATTGAGTCCACGTAGAAAATTGTAATGGTGCCATTCCCAGACACGTGTATACATTTGATAGTGGTTCTAGCCAAGCGTCAGGTTCAGGGAGACCACCGTGGTGTATTGGGGGACAGTCTCTGAAAGTTACAAAAAGGGAAAGATCAGTGACACTGATAAAGATAGCAAACACAGGACAACACTGCACCATCATCTCTTCACTCCGGGGTGGTTACAGTTCCACCTGTTTAGAGGGTAATTTCCTATAAACATCTCAGTTCAAGAAATTGTTTGAGCAAAGCTGACTGTTGATGAAACTGTCAAAACCGAAAGTTGGTTTGTGTTGAACCCAATTCGGCTTGAACAGTGCAGTTCCAAAAGGCTGTTTTATGAGACTGTGTTTTAACATTGAGAGAAATGCACGTGAAGGAAGTTTATGAACAAAGATAAAGATATATTTTTTACAGAATTGCAGCAAACAACACGTGGCTGTCAGCTTCTTAACCATGGCAACATATGGGTACAGGACATACCTCTCCTCTGAAGGTCCTGGAAGTAGGAAGTCATGAACTCCTTCCCCATTTCTTCCTGCTCGGCATCGATGGCCTGAAGCCGCTTGTTAAGTAGGGACCTCGGCTTCTCTTTTTTAATATCCTGCAGCCGGTTCTCCCTCATGTCCAGGATCCTGGCCCACGGGTCACACACATACCACACGCATCACATATTTGTTATATAACTCCACTGGTCAGTGGAGACTGCCATTAGAGAAACGATGCAGTGGAGAGTTTGGAAACCTCGCCTAAAGCAACTGGGGAAAAAAGCAGGGTAGAGATTGCCGGAGGCTTTTGCCTAGCAGTAGGAAGGAACAAGCTGAGGACACTTGTGTGAAACTATTTTCACAAACTCTAAGAAAGTTCTGTAGATAAAAACGTAAATTTTTACGTTTAAATCATTGCATGCTATGCACGCATCCAGAATAAACATTTCATGGCTAAGCAAGAATGGAATTGCGCTGTCTGAGGCTGTTGACGTTCACCCGCTTATTGTTGTGAACCCACGTGGCCGGTCAGGCTGCCCCCCTCCCCCCCTTGACCGCGCCAGTGCCCGGCCTCACACTCACTTTAGGTTTGGCTGCTTGTAGAGTACGGTGGGCACCGATATCAGCTTGTCAGAGCTCACCACCAGTGTGCGCAGTTTGCCCATGTTACTGATTGCCAGGGACAGGTAGCGGATGTTGTTGTGATGCAGTAGGATCGTCTGCACGTTCTCGAGCCTACAGAGGGGCACGGGGGAGGAGTCATAGCGCTGCCACTATACTCTCCAGTGCTGTCTCCACAGGTGTCCATCTAAGGCAGGGCTCTCCATTCAGTCCATCTCAACAAAAAAACACATGCTGTGAGAAGTCAAGGGTCTGTACAGTGGTATTGAATACGGATGGCCATGTGTTGCAAATTCTAACGGCTGAAGATATTTTTCAAGCACGGATACTGTGCAGTAAGTGCATGTCTCACTAAGAATAATAGCACTTCCAGAGCGCTTTTCATCCGAGGGTCACAGTGCAACACATTGTGGAGATTACGGCATAACAACAACTACATATGAACGATAAATCAACAATTAAAATTTTTGTTACAATTCTGAGCGGAGCAGTTTAATTGAAAGTCAATGGCTATTATTTAGAGAACATAAAAGAAGCGATAAAAATAGGTGTTATGCATAGCCTACATTTCTTAGGTTTTAGTAATGTAGAAATTGAAAATGGTAGTGTTGCAATTTGTCTGAAAGTGATCTTGTGTTTAACAAGGTTGAGGACTACTGATTTACACAGCAGTGCAGTGGCAGTTCTGCGATGGCAGCCAAACATTATTTAGCAGATGCCCTTATCCAGGGCGACTTACATCAATACAAACGCGCAAGGAAACCGGAGGTGGGGGGAAGGCAGCCATGCAGTTAGCTGCCGCCAACACCTGCCAGACACTGCGTTCTATGTTATGCTATCAACCAATTCATTGGGTTTTTTTAGTTGTTGGAGGAAACGAGAACCCGTGGGAAACCTACACAGAACAGGCAGAGAACACACAAACTCCACACAAAGGTGCCCTGGGTGAGAATCGAATCGCCTCGGGCAGGATACTCTGTGATGCACAGATGTTACCACTGCAACATCTTGCAATCGCAACGTTATCGCGCAGCACTGCGTCATAGTGAAACGGAGCGTGGTGCCATCGTGGCCAGACCTGTCGATGTCCTGGGGCAGCTCCTGCAGCTGGTTTTTACTCATGTCCAGCCACTGGAGAGCGCTCATGCGCAGCACAGCGACGGGTACGGACGCGAACTTGTTTGCAGACAGATCGAGTAGCACCAGCTTTTTCAGGCAACTCAGCTGTGGGTGCAGGAAGAACAAGCGCTGTATTGTACAATGCCCTGTGATGCACACGCTGAGCACCGAGGTCTGTGCATGGTCGTATACGTTAACTGCCACGTCGCACCGTGGTAGGAATCGCAGCCAGGAGATGTTTTTTTGTGGAATTCCTGGCAGGAAAAACATTCCCATGTCTCTATTCCTGCCCAGTTGTGTGGTGTGAAGCGCGTTTGCAATCTGATCGCACGGAGTTAGCGGGTGTGATGGTTCCGAGCATGGAACCACATTCCTACTGTCACCAACAAGTAATGTGGGTCCACTCACAACCTCAATGAGTGAGAGATTGTACATAGCTTTGGCTCCATGCATGATGATTTCGCCTCACACTCTTAACGTGTGAGGCGAAACGTCGCGAGGAGTGGGAGCATTCGACGTGGCGGTCCCAAGAGCAGCTTTTCAAAGCGATCATCATTTATTTCTCTATCAATGGAGTTCTGTGAGACGGACCTCTTGACAAGTCATGCGTGCAGAATAGGAACCAGGGTTGATCAGAGGCCTCAGTAGCTGAGTAACCATTAAAAAAAGCCATGTTTTATTGTTGATTTGCAGTTGTTGCTAACATGCCGTTCTATTCACAGCTCTGTAGCGCTTTGTGGCCCTTGGGTGAAAAGTACTCGAAGTGAAATTATTACTAAAACGGTATCGTCTGAATGCGCAGGCCAATGTAGTGTGTGGGAATGAGTGAGCAGGAGCACCTGGTAGGGCAACTCCTGCAGGGAGTGGTTGGAGGACAGGTCGAGTCTCTCCAGCTTCTCACAGTTGCCCAGCTCCTCAGGGATGCAGCGCAGCACGTTGTAGCTCAGCATGAGCTGCTGCAGCCCTTTCAGGAGACCTGCATCCACAGTTCATGCGTCGTGATGAGCGGAGAGCACCTATGGTACAGCTTTTAGCCACTATCACGGTGATGAAAGATATACAAATAGGGTTTACTCCGGAAAATACATCTGACGAGGGCTGGCAACGTGCCGAGAGCGTGCTGCCAGTGGCAACTCAAGGTGAGTGGCACTCAAGGTGAGCGACACATACAATTAAAGTCTAGTTAACGGCAATGAAACCAAGTTTGATGCACCGGCTAAAAACTAGGCTCGATTGCTCCGTCAATATCTAAATTATGCGATGCAACGACAGCTCTGACGTAAAAAACGATCCAATTCGTGTATTTACAAAGCCACGTTTAGTGGGGCCAGCCTTTTGAGTGGCAGGCAGGTCCATAAACGAGTGTGACAAGGCTGAGGCCTGGCACGTCGCTTCTGGAAGGCTGCCACTCCTTCATTAGACAAAGCACTTAGAGGCGGCCCAGGACGAGCTCATTCTTTACTAGTGTTGGCTATGAGCTGGAACCGAATTGGGGTTCACTGATCTCAAAGCGCAGCATATTAACCACCACTCCCTCTATCCAGATAATCTGATAACCTCGAAGCAGTTCACAGCACAGTACGCTAACCATCTCGCACACGCGCTGGCATGCTCCCTCGTGAGAGCGAGCGAGAGGGTCCTCCGTGTGGCTGCTTCATCCACTCGACGTGAGGTGTTAACCAGCAGGCGGGCAGCTGTAGTCGCCGTGCCAGCTGTGAGGGACGCAGTCCTATTTTTGGCCTCAGTGGTCAGGCTGCTATAGGGGGGTATGACCATAATTTCTCAAAACACGCACCTCTTCATGCAAGCTGTGTACATCAACGCACATATTGCTGTGAATATTTTTTGTTGCTCTAACGCCGATTACCCGGAAAAGGCTTCGAGTCCCGTGTCAGGAGAGTCCCGTGTCAGGAGAGTTCTGCGTTGGGATGTTCAACGAACGCAACTGCGCGTTATGATCCACGTGCGTTTATCAGAGGCACAGTGAACGCTTGCTCAATGTGATTACCACCCAGACGGACCCCTCGCTGAGCCAATGCGTTGATCGAACTCTGACCAGTGGAGCTCCTCGCTGTGAACGCTCAGACCTTTCACGAAAGAATTCAACACGAACGTACCAAGACATTTCGCTTAAACTGCTTTTGAGCTCCAGGCAGCGAGCTCGGGAATGGGTTGGCGTGAACACGGGTGATAAACGCACGCTGTGAGTTTAGTGGCCCAGCGATGTGCGACTCGGTAAACTGCAGCGAAAAGTTGCATTGCTGGACAGCATTTGACCCAAGCCAAGAGGCATTGCACACAGCTGTGAGAGACGTGCCTTGAGATAAACAGAGTTTCAATGCACAGGGAGGGAAGGAGAGTAGCGCCTCCTAGACAGTTATTGCCATGAACTCGATGCCAGGGAAACAACCGCTACCAGTGGAGGTCACGTGGCCACAGCACTTGTCCAGACGAGGTGCACCCTAAAGCAGCCATGTGACGTGTCCAGGGCTCACTGGAAGGAAGTCATAGGATACACTTAGGTGCTATGGGTTGACCGAGGGAGATGAGCAGATGCACTAACTGTGCTGTCCACTGTGGCACCTCGCTGTCTATGCAATGCACGTACTTCGGCACACGTGTGCGCGATCACTCAAGGGCACGAAAGCTTACGCACCATATGGCTACGAATTAAAAGCAGAAGTGGCACAGAACTTTATGGCACTTTGTACAAACAGAGCTTCCCCACTTTGATGAGCAACCTACACATTGCACCGTGGGACCCTGTATGAGTTCCCGGCGCCCGCAGACCCGAGCACTTTGCGATTTGCCCAGCAGGTCCATTAACCTCGGCAGAAGCGTGTTGCTGGACGGTGGGAAGAAACCGTAGTACCTGCCAAAAACTCTTGTAACGTATTCGTCATAATTGCTCTTAACTTAGCGAGAGCCAATTATAGAATAAACTTTTTAAACACCCGGCTCGTGAAAGCAAATAGATCGACTCAAGCAAAACACCCAACACAAGCAACACATTATCTAGGAGTAATGAGATACTCTGGGTATTGTAACCGCATCATGAAAGACCGTTAACATGAAAATTAGCAGGAAAATCTGCGCAGGTATGCTGGGAAGCCGGGGAAGAGTAGTGGTGGAGTGTGGAGTGTCATTGAGCTGCAGGCTTGGCGACCTGAAAGCTAACCTCAACCAGCGACATCTAAACCTGAACCCCCTCCCCTCCGCCTCCATTGACCGCTATGAGCAGCTTGGTAAAATATAGTGGTTATGACCAACATGGCATGGGGGCGGTCTCTATATCCGACAGTGAACTGGCAAGGGTCTGTGCCAGTTAATAACCAAAGCTCAAAATGTCAACAAGCACTGCGGAATGGAGAAATGAGATGGGATGTGCTCCGCGAGACGTCCGGCTCACGAGCGAGGAGCACAACTCACGATCGTGTGAGCTGGAGGCCCACCGACATGCCGCACTCCCTCGTGTGGCTCACCCAAGGCTAACATCGCTGCAGCATTCACCGTCCAGTCCCGTGATAAACACGGGAAACTATTTCTATCCCGAGCCGACTTCCACCGTCGATTGGCGGTAAACACGCAGGCACGCGGTGAGACCCGATACGGTGCATCGGTACCGCGAGTTGAGTTGCGCTGCAGCCGGGTTCCCCGATTCTGCGCTCGATGCCGATTGTTAGTTTATGTTTCGTTACAGCAGAGTCTCCATTAGCACCGAGTGGCCGAGCATCGCAGCCAGACGGAGGGTGACGGCAGCGCGGAGTTGTCGACTCACAGCTACAGTCTGTGGGTCGGCTGACCCATGAGTTATTTCTGCCTCCTGCCTTTATGCATCAGCTGACTGGCTGGTGGTGTCAGGCTAATCCAAAGTGTTCTTTAAGATTCACTGCTGTCAAATGCCAGTGAAGAGTATTACCTCATTTTTAATGCGGCGGCGGTGCAAATACTTCTACCGTTTAAGGTACAAATAAGACATTTGGAAATGTATAAAGTTCAGAAAACGCGAACTGCTTACCAATCTCTTTAGGAAGCGACTCGAGGCAGTTCTTGGACAGGTCCAGGGTTTGTAGCCTTTCGAAGTTTGATACGAAACGCGGCAGAACCTGGAGTCCGCTGTTGAGGACTCTCAGCTCAGTCAGGTCAGTCATGTCCTGCAGGGCCTGGGGCAGAGTCTGGGGTAGAGGGAGAAGGATTCACTCGTCATGGGCATCCACAGGTTTCCCACAATCCCTCGTGTGGCCACAGTGCTTCGCGAATCCCGCGATGTGGGGCAAATTCCCACGGAGCTCTTCCGCGCCCCCACAAACCCCACACGGAGCTCCGCCGTCACCCCCTCCACCACCCCCACACGTCGCACCGCAGCCCCATCCTCCACCAACCCCACACGGAGCTCCGCTGCGCCTTCCTCCCCCTACGGAACTCCGCAGCCCTCCACCAAGCCCATACGGAGCTCCGCCATGAATCTAAACGCTGCGTCACCTGCAGCAGTACGGGACGAAACCGGTGCATCGGTAGCTCTGGACTATGAACCAGGAACCCAAGTTCAATTCCTGGTCACGGCTAACTTCAGCGGAGAGCAATGACTCAACCCGTCCTGACCTCCACTACCCCCAACTCGCTGCACCAACCTACACTTACTAGAGTGGTGAAGTATGGTTAAAAAAGCCTATGATGTCTAACACGTGTAGAGACCTTCATCCGGCAGTGGAATTAAGGACTAAATTGTTACGACTTCTTTTTTACTACATACATTTGCGATAAACACACAACGCTATTGGATCACGTGTGCATGAAGACCCGCTTCATCCTCACCACGCACATATGCGTCAACTCGGTAAATGGATTCGTATGCTCGCAATACACGAATCGTGTGACAATTGATTATTTAAGATTTATGCAATTGATGTGCAAATGATATACTCGTCAATTCGGCTTATGGATCAAACTTGAGTGGAGACACTCGGCCTACAGTCGCGCTCAGTGCCACAGCGGCAACAGTCACATCCTTCGGTGACGAGGTAAGTCTCCACGCGTTGTGAAGTTATCACTACCTGAATCGGACCTCTCTACCGTGGTTCGCGTTTTAGCGCCGCTCAGCGAGCATGAGGGGCGCGTGAGCGAGCGACCTCACCCTCCAGTCCTCCCGCTCCACCGTGAGCACCACGTGGTCGTTGTCCCGTTTCACCTTCTCCTTCACCGCCGAGACATTCACGTGCGTGTGCCACTCGGCCCGTAATCTGGTGCACGCGCAGGTATCAGGCACGCATCACCACCTGGTGGTGCGTCTCTGACCGCATCAGGACATCAGCAGGCCCATGTGCACGTCTCCTTTGTGAATGGGAAATTCAGGTCGAGTCACAGTCGTGCGATTGTGGCCATGTAACCCCAAATGTGGACCACGAATGATGAAAAAAAATTGCACAACATTTTACCCTGGCAATACAGGTGTTGAGATTTTGTAATACCAAATATCCATCTTACACATGACATCACGTTTGCAATAACCACGCACTCGTGGTAAATCATGCAATATTCTTTTGACAATTTATAAAACCCGTTTGGCCCACACCAGACGGTGTTCAACCAATTATTTGCACAAGGGAAGCAGCTCCAGAACAACGCAGGTATCAAGGCATTAAAAGCTGTACTCCAGCTGTTATCGAACATCGTAACACTTGTGTTGTTACCAGAAAGGGCCAAACTCTTTCCCTCTTCATCTGTACATTGGTGAGTAGTTGCGGAGGCTGTAGTAAACCACTGCACTCGGCGCTCTTACAATAGACCAAACGGTCCACAATCAGAAGATTGCGAGTTCAATTCCTATCATATGATCATCTGTTTGCGATAAAGCACGTACCGCTTGGTAGGTTATTCCCCGAGACAGTCTTATGCTTATATGCTAACCCCCAACAAAGGAATGTGGGATTTCCAGAGCTGTAAACCAGTGAGCACCACAATACTAATTTGAGCAGGAATTCACTTCGACTTTAAAACCCAGATCGGTGCCGGCTCTACGTTCACTTTGTGTCACACAGGGAGAGCTCCCACTAGGATGCCCCCGAACTGGACTGTAGCGATGCAGGGATTGAAGTGAGATGCGAGGCAAGCTGGCAATCCCACCTCTCGATGGCACTCTGTGCCTTACGTTCATGCTCCATCTTCTGCCGAAGCTTGTGCTTGTTGATCCTGGTCTCCCACAGCAAGCGGATCTGAGACACCCCCGTGTACATAACCTTCGCCATTTTCACCATCGAGAGGGCAATCCTGCAAGACGAGACCTGTGATTTCATCTGACAGGACCGTGCTTGGTCACCGAGCGACGCCTCAGATTTCACGGCGGCCTTTGGCCACTTAAGCCAGGTTAGATTCGCTCAAGCACTGCTGGATGGCGATGATGTTTTCAGCTCGGAGCCGAGAGAACAACCTAGAGCCGATTTTCGGGACTCTGCCGAGTTGTCACGTGACACGACCAGCCTCGTAATGACGTAACGACTGTTCTCATGTTGGTTCTCAGTTCTATGCATCGTGATTGCTTTGCAAAAATGTTATTTTTACATAGCCCCGTGGAGCGCTCCCCTTCTCCTAGTACGCCTGAGGAGGTCTCCAACGTGGAAGACAAAATGTCGTGAAAGTAAGGGGGTTTTCTCTTAACGACCCAAAAGAACAGCTTTGGAAAGCTATGACACTCCAAGTGCCGCATTATAGAGATAGTACTAGTATTTTTAAACACACTGTACCCTTGCATTATGTTCTATTTGTGCGTACGATGGCAACGGGAGCGTTCAGGAGCTAAACACTCATGGAGGTCTGCTCGTCACGGCTGAGCGTCGTGACTTAGAGCTCGTGTCGTGCAGCCAGACCATCTGTCGGGGCACTCCCCAACGGGCCGGCGTCTACACACCCGAGACCACTCGTTGTCGCGCCCCGTGGATCCCGGGCGTCGAGCGACTCTCGCTCTCAACAGTCCGCCGTTCTACACCTGGATTCATCAGGTCACGTTCCCATCTAACAGTCTCCCGATCCTCTGCGCGTCTATCTTATATATCCCTCAGCCCCCTTCCAGAACGTTCTACGTGACGTTACCTCAACCCTGTGCTGCTACCGGCTCAATATCGGCTCTCGAATTTTCGACCATTGTCACCCGAGTTGTTTACACTTCGGGGCGAGCAACCTGCTCTTTACCTGCTCACCTTGTATGACCTCCCCGTCGGACAATCAACCCATAGCAACAGGGGCACAGCCAATCAGACCTGACCAACATCTCTCACTCTCGCGGCTCAAATCCCGGGCGTGTCCATGTGCACTCAGCCTGGCACGCACGACACCCCACTCAGCCACTCACCGCCGCAACTTAGCTCAACGAGCACGACCTCCCCCCCCCCTCACGGCCCGATCGCTGGGTGTGCAGGTGCATCTAGCTTGGCACAGCGCGGGGCTTGGCATCACACATTTCCGCTGAAGGAACCTAGACATATGCATTTTCCCAGGCTCGAGTAAAGTAAATCTCAATGGACCCCTATCACTCGACCCTACACAGATGTGGACATGAAAGCAGGACCAGGTTAATGCCACACACGTCAGGGGAGTGCAGGCACCAGCACGTCACCGCTGGCTCTTAGCAAATAGCCACAATGGGCTTCTTTATTGGCAATATATGAAATGCAATCAGCAGACAAAACATCTTCTGCATATTTATCCTTTCCCATAATCACAATTGAGGTCTTTAACGATCTCATTGACACTATCTTATTGTAGGAGCGCAAGTCAACAGAACTTGTTTCATGCAAGTTGTACTCAGAAATGGTTAACAATCGGTCGCCCATCGCCAGCCAGGTTTAAACCACAGCCGATAGTTGAGTGTTCGTTTAGACAACGTGTACCCTGGGCTTTAACCAGTCACAGACCTACTACCCCTTTCGTCTTCTGCATGAGCCAACGCTCTCTCAAGCCCAGGTGTTTGAATATTTAAATACAAGCTGCTGCTTTGCATTCAATACGTCTTGGAATCAAGCAAAGCGAATTCACCTCGTTTAATGGTGAATCTTTATATTAGAGCATCAACATCGCAGGTCCGGGGCGACAAGGCTCGTTGTAGCGTCACATCCGAATATACATTTTATCAGCTAAAAGAAAACGTTGAGATCTAGATTCTCATCTCATTTCTGTCATTAACCGCTTTGTCCTGTACAGGGTCGCGGTAAGCCGGAGCCTATCCCGGCAGACACGGCGCAAGGCAGAGATATACCCACGATGGGACACCAGTCCATCACCGGGCACTGCGGGCAATTTAGTCTGAAAGCCAATTAACCTATGCAGCAGCAAGTTCTTGGACTGTGGGAGGAAATCGGAGTGCCCAGCAAAAACCCACGCAGACACGGGGAGAACATGCAAACTCCACACAGAACGGCACCAGAGCCATGATTCGAACCCGGGAGCCTCTTGCCGTGAGACGACAGCGCTACCCACTGGGCCACCGTGCCGCCCCGAGATCTGGTTTGGTTTTTTTACATTGTTTCAACAAGTCAATTTATAATGCACACAATCTACCCCGAGTCATGGACGAGACACAGAAACGGATGCACGAGGACACCGTGGAGGCGGGGTGGGGGGAGCTGAGCAACCTGCCAGCGCCAACATTTGCCACTCAGGCCACCCTTACCTCGGACAGCTGGAGCCGGGTCTGGCTTTAACGCGCAGCCCTGCACAAAGAGACTCGCGCGCGGGGTTCCACGAAACTCTCCGGCACGAGAACGGACAGCAGCAGCGACGGCATGAGGAGAGACTCCACCGAGCCAGGAGGAGTCGGGAGCCGGGCCGCAGAGCTCAGTAAGCGAGGCAAATGTCAACAGATGAAGGTGTCCTGCTTGCGCGCTGCGCTAATTTTAACCGTGAGGCAGGGCGCGCACGCACGCGACCGCGGCACCGCGTGTAAACGGAGTCAGATCCCCAGTGCGGCGCCGCCACCCCTCGGGGCTCGGTCGCGTTGCCGGGGACGATGCCCCCCCCCCTCTCTCCACTTACCGACCGGAGCGCGCAGCTAACAATAGAAGGGCTCACAGTAGTCCGAGAAGACTTGCAGGTGAGATGTAGAGGATACGTGGCTCCACGTGTTCAGTCTCTTGGCTTCATGACGTGTTTGAGGCATCAGCGTTCTAATTATAGTCTTACTTAATGAAAGGGACATTCCCCCTCTGTCTACCCAGCAATATAAATAGGTTCACCAATGTTAGATGATCAGTAGTTGGGCATGTGGTGGGGTAAAGTGTGGGTACGCACATCTGTCAACATGTCCGTCTGTGGTTCGAAGAATCGCGCGGTGCCAGGCTGGGTACATGGTGACGCCCACACTGGGGTCGGGTAGTTCACCAGGTTACGTTTGGTCAGTTGGACAGGGCCGTGGGGAGTAGTACTGATTGGTGGAGGAAAGCAAGGTTCCCCGGGGTCGTAAACACGTAGTTTGAGGGGGAACGTAAGGTGGATGTGTGACGATCCAATTGGCTAACGGACGTGGGACGAGATCGCGTGGCTGGGTGACGGAGGGGGAATATATGTGTGCGGAAGTGACGGAGGAGAGTTCTGCATAGGAAATGGCTGCGGAGTGCCGTCCGATATCAGGGCAAGTCGTGAGCGCGGGGTGGGTAAAGTTGTGTTCGTGAATTGATGACCGTCTGGGTTTTATGAAGAGCTGGAAAGACAGACATCTCCAGTCTCCTTGCTGGAGTGGTTGCCGAGTGTATGCTCGAGATAGAGCCGCTACTGTGTTCCACGCTCACTGTCGGGACAGAGGGCACATCAGCGGGCGACCGATTCATGACGAGGGAGCCGGCCCATTGGCATGCCTTTACACGTCTAACGTAGAGGAGACTACAAAGGAGAGGTCTTGAATTGACGAGGGGGTTCTGAACACTGGTACCTGATTTCGATTACCATAATATCCATGTTAAACAACACAGAATATATACTCTCACGGGGTTGTGCGGCAGATGTGATGTGTATAGACAGCAGTATGATGTTATGTGCAATTTTTCGCCAAGGTACACAGGCCTGGGTATATGGTATACAGGAGTAGTTTATTGCCGGCAACTTGCCAACATGTATGCAAAGTACACTCCCTTGTAAAATGTTTATCTGTATTCAATTTTCAAATTTGCGGGATAATTAAATTCTGCATATTCAAAATGTGCATAAATGAGTACAGGTATGAATATGTAAATTATAAACATTACAATGCAATTAACTTTAAAGTACGTTTAACTGAGTACTCATGTGTAGTGGGTCAACGGGCATCAGTCCAATCGTATGAGGTCACACGAACCACCTAATTTGGTAGACAACAAAAATTACACAAGCCATAGTTTCTATTAACAAGAATTGCGAATTACAAATTAAATCTTAGTTCGTTAACGTAATGAGAAGTTATTTAAATGCCACGTAACAGAAGTAGCCAAGGCAGATTTGTACCGTTTCGTAGCAGCAACATGCGGCAAATTGCATATACGAGTGTGTACCGGGGTAAGGGCAGCGAGGAGCTACCATTCGGCATCGCCAGCCAGCTTGGAGAAGAAATAGTCCAGTCCGTTAAGATTCATGATGCCATCCTTGAAATGGAACTTCCACTTGTTCTTACTTCGATGGATCTGAAGAAGTCGGTAGAAATTTGTAAAAAAAAATCACAATTGACCCCTGGCTATAGTCGTAACTGCAATCACGATATCTTCTAGAAGGGTTAAAATACAATTTCCACATTCCAAATCCAATGGATGAAGGCATTCCCAAGCGGTTTTCCCCTTTCCATCCAAAGGTTCGTTGCTGGGGTTATTTGGCTCTGATTCAATGGTCCTTAGTGCCCTGTGATGGACTGGCATCTTAGCCTATAAATAATAGCATTTCCTCGAGCGATTTTCACCCCATATGCCAGCCGCATTAACGTTCCTAGCCAGAGTACTTGCAAGCCTTACAATACAATGCACAGCTACAGCAAATACAATGTACAAATATTATTGTTGATTTGCCGTTCATACGTCGTTGATGACCTGCAATTTCCTCCACAGTTCTGTGCAGCGTGCTTTGTGACCCCTCGGGTGAAAGGCACTCTAGAAGTGTAATTATTAGGTCTTGTGTTTGTCGAGACAGGCTCCGACAACACCGTACGGGATTAAACGGACTGGTAATGATGATTTAGGGAACAGCAGCCTCAGCCCGTGCTGCGGTGATATTGGCAGTCAATGACCTCAAAACGTCACCAACACCAAATAAGAGCCTGCTTCTCCCTCCACATCACATCTACACGTACAGTGCATGTACTGCACCCACCGGTCACCCTGTAATTAGGCATATTGTCTCGAGTTGACTGCAGTATCAACCACTACGCAAGGCCTCCTTCGGGTTTTGAATAATCCATTTCATGCAAAGCCAGATCCAAGGGTCAAAACCTTTAAGTGGCCAGCAACAAACAGCACAGTCAGTTATAATAAAGAGGATTGAATGATTATGAAGACAATGGGGGGCAACATTGCCAACACCACTATGTGGCACACCTTGTCATACTGACACACCACCACGTTGTCGACATCGAACATCTCTGACATGTCCTGCTCGCTCACATCGTCACTGGAGTTGAGAGGGTCCTGTGGGTGGGGGGCACAGAATGAGAAGGGTCTCCCACCACATACTGCATGGAACTTTCAAGTGCATTTGAAAAACTTTGACCTAAAATGTTCGTGAGATGCTGGATATGAAGGTCGAGTATTGAACTCCCTCTTGATTTACTAATTGTTCAATGCTCCGTTGAGGCCGAGGCTGTCATAGCTGGCGACCACACAGACCTGTACAAGAGTTTCACTCCAAACTACGTGGATGACCCATACCTCCTCGACAATTAGCTCGTCTTCCAGCAGCTTTGCGTCCAAGTCATCCACGTCGTCACTGTCGCCGCTGCTGCTGCGGTCGTGATCCTCCAGCTCCTCAGAGCCGTCGCCAGCACCGTCGAGTTGCAGGAGGAATTGCAGCTTGTCCGCGTCGCCGTGGGGCTCCTCTTTAGAGTTGCCGTTAGAGCCGGCACCACCAACCCAGACTGTGGGCTCGTCCGCGACGTTCCGCACACCTTCAAAGTTAAAGTCCATTTGGAAGTTGGCTTCTGGGTGGTGCGATGGAGTTGTCAGCGACTCGTGGTCTATTACCGGGTGGGTCGTGCGATTGTCAGGATCTATGAAGTGCGGGGAGGTTTCAAATTGTAAGTCTTGCAGCAGGTTTTCTGAATCGCTGAAAGAAAAAGGTTCGCAGTATTTACAATTTTACTTATGTGCAGGTTTAGGAAACAAAAATAATTTATGTACGGTACAATATCCCAAATTTTACTTATGAGGGAGAAATTTGCAGTAGAGGCTGAGGTGTAAAACGTTAGCTATGTTAATGTTTACAAAAAAACTCCACAGCACCTACTAATGATGCTCTGGGTGTCAGTAGTCTACTGCTTGGGGTGGATGTCTAAAAGTTGGATTCATGACGTATTGTCCTATACGGTACATGGAATCTTACAACAGAGCATTTATTTGATGAATGACTGTTTTACTCCAACAGTAAATTGGAGACGTTTCTGCTGAAAGCATTAAGCTCAGGTGCTATGTGCATTTGGAAGTAACACCTGCCAAGAGGTTTCCCAACTCGCTTAAGGTGCATGCAGAAGCACGTGGTACACCTTTCGATACCGCGAAAAGGTGGCTCTCAAGAGTGCCGATACAGCTCTGTTTCAGCTCCAGCTGACCGGTGAGGCCAGACTGAGGTCACAAACCGGCACCATATAGGAGGTCGCTATTGAGAAAGTCTTTACTTACAAGGTTAGGTTAATGGGGAGAACGTGGATGCAAGGCTGCGATTTCCACGTACACAGATTACTATTATAAGTTAAATAAGCGTTTCTTAATGAACACTCCACTGAAAAGGCTATCGCAAAACCACTTTAGTCACTATCCACCGTACGTCACACTTATCAAGTTTTCAAAGACTACAGTCTATTACACTATTGACATTTCATAATGTTCCAGACAACAGGCAGCAGCTGTGACGAGGCAGCTGCTCAGCACCTGCTTAGTAGGAAGAAGCTATCCTGTCCCAAAGCAGTGGTATCAGAGGCGGCAGTGGCACTGTGGTCCACGCCGTTGGGAAACTGTGCCACCTGGTCCCATGGCTCCACACGTGGCTCAGACTCTCGTTCTCCAAGGGCTCTCACTTTCTCCTGTCCCGCGCACCCTTCGAGTTCCAACAAAAGCTGCGGCTCCAGCAGCGAGTCGAGGTAATCGGGATCCGATATCCCCGAAAGGTTCATCACGCCGCATCCTTCCTGTGGTGGGAAATCAGGCAGCTGCTCGTCTGCGTTAATGCTTGCACCAAGTCGTGAGACTTCAGAATCACGCACTGTGAAGCCCCGTGTCTGCTCCCACAGGCAGCCATGAGCTGATGCCCACAATGGCTCATGGTGAAGGATTTTTTTTAGAAAAACAAATTAGTTTCAATTTAAAACACGTGACATAACCAGAAGCACACATTAGAGAGTGGAGGCAGCAGTCTTTGCTTGTTAGGAAGGTCACTTGAGTCGTGACCACAACATCTCTCATGGATCACCGACGACGTGACGAGGGCCTGTGCACAAGCTTGTACCAGCAGCTTGCACACCCAAAGTGGACCTCGAATGTCCCCACTCCAAACAAGCTCACCTTGTGCGCGCTTGTGCAGCCAGTGAATGCTAACTCCAGCTCCTCCAGCACAGCTAGCTGGCTCGTGCTGCCCTGCTGAGGGCAGTCAGACGCCCCTCGAACAATTAAAGCACAAGCATTTACAATGCACACACACGTTTAATGGCAAAGGTATAAGAAATAACATCCAAAGGCACGAGACCTTTTTCCAACAAGTTCTTTGTTTTAGAAATGGGCCTTAATAAGATGGTTAATCCATTATAAGCGTCCCTGAAAAGCCTCAAATTGTAAGGCCAAGTGCTGTGAGCGAGTTACAACAATAAAGGTCGGCAAGGCACCACCTTGGCTGCCCTCGTTTCCCTAGTAATGATGTGTTACACATTAGGAATACATTTGAGTAAGAGTCGACCTCGGGCAGGGTCCAGAAAGTAAAAAAGTCACTGCAGTGATTTGAGAATTGGATTCTGGTCGCTGGGTTTACATTCCCGCATGTTAACCGCTGCACCAATGCGTCACCTTTTCGACAGCGGACTGGACTTTAACCGGACACTGCTCCCGAGTCACCGCTGCCACCTGCTGGAGCTCCGTGGTGCCCGCCGGCGCGAGCGGTGGCACCGCTTGGCCGGGGGCGTGTGGGTTAGATTCTGGTTGAGGCCGTTGCGAATCATTCTTAGCGTGGTCCTCGTCCTGCACCGCACGCGGCGGCAGTATGTGGAGCATCGCACCACCGCTAATGTTCGGAGGGAGATTCAGTGCCGACCCGTCCGAAGAGATGGTAAGGTGGCCCAGCTGGACCACCTTCTGATTGGGGACATACATGGAGAGTCTTCCGTCCGACTGTATGATAACGACCTTCTTGTAGCTGGAACCAGTTTTCTGCTCTGTGAAATTGAAAGGTCATCAGTTGTATTTTCCAGCAGACATTCACCAACTATGAAGGTTACATTCAAGAGAAAACAGGCTTGCCAATGGCGTGAGATAAGGAATATTCGCGAACCAGTGGAGAGTAAATCCAAGCAAAGGCAATAAGATATGATAGTAAGGCTCGATTGTATTGAAGGTAGGATGGTGCAGTGATTAGTATATATGCCTCAGAACGAAGATGCTCGGTTCGATTTTCGACTCGGGAGACTTTTCAGGACGGATCACAACTCAGGTCCATGGAGCCGCACATCTCTACACGTCAGAGCAGGAAACCGAGTCGTGCGCTACCGCTATCAATCAGCCCAGCGCAACGTTCCTTTGCCTCGCTTCGGTGATCGTGAACGCACTGCATTGGTTACGACTGGTTGGTGAAAGCAACTTGAGGAAGTTAAATACACTCCAGAGATTCTTACCGGAATTGGGACGTGCTTGTCTGGACGCAACCGTGTGCATACTGGAACAGGTCCACGTCACAATGGACTCTGCCTGTGGGAGGCATTGTACATTTAATTGTCCCGACTAGATTACTGCTGGTCCCCAAGACGTAACATTGCTTACCTTTCCCTGCTAACATACGTCACATCAGCCGCAAGGTAACTTCAAGAAGCTCCGTTGGCGCATCAGCCGCAACTACAGCGTGGACTGTGGTGTTCACTATACTTGTTAGTAGTACTGCTTTAGAGATTTTTTTCCTACGATGATGCTTACCAGAGTGAGGCTTATGCCAAAAGTCTAAACATGTATGGGCACATTCCACGTTATGGGTTTATAGCAATTCACCACCCTCACAGCAAAGGATAAGAGTTTGCGTCAATAAGTGCTTGAAGATGCCTCGGCAACTCGCACATCAACAGAGCCGCTGTCGCCGAGATGCCCTAGGCATCTCAGCGACAGCGGTCCATGTGGCACAAAGTGTACACAGCGCCGGATGCAAATGAATGCGAATCTGCTTTAGGCTGTGAATCTTATACTAGGGACTCTGTCGTGATTTAGCCAATCAGTTGCGGTGTGAGTGCGAAAAATCAGCACCCGCCAACTTAGCATGGCCATGGCTGTATGTGGTGGTGGGAACGCGTGTAGTAACCCGTGGGTTATAACGTGTCACGGCAGTAACATACTCTCATGATTCTACCACCTGCGCACGGAGTCAGCTCCTTGATGAATTACGAGTAGAGGAACCTTGCCAGTGTGGTGGTAGGCTCGCTGACGAGCTGTTGGACACGTTTCTAAAAGCTCACTAAGGGTTCGTGCCATTTGAAAAAGTTAATATTCACACGGTGGAGTGCAAGCAGCTCATCACCGCCGGATTCCGTCGGTGGTGGACGCCGGACAAGGTTCACATCGCCAACCGACAGCTTTTTGTTGGTGTCTGAGCGGTACAGGTCACAGTGAACGCGTCTTTAGAGTGGCACGACGGACGCATGGTTAAAAATCGGCACGCTTGATGCACGCGACTCACCGTGTTACTCGTGTGCTGCTGGCTGAAGTACCTGCCGCTCTGGGAGATGAAGCCCGCTGGAGGTCCGATACACGGCACAAGCACAGCACACACGCGCAAGTCGAGCACTCGGCACGTCACTGCTGAGATTTGAGGTTAAGGAATACAGGGACCTCTATCAATGTGAAAAGCTTGGAAACCACTGCAGGAGGTTTTGATCCATCAAATCATTTTTTTTCCTTATTAACAGCATTGGTAGGTAATGGACGTCATGAAAGGGATCGACCCATTGAAGAGAGAAAAAAACAACTTGAGGTCATACTGGACCGAGAACGTAGGGTCCTGCTACTGGGCAGAAGAATCACCATGATAATGTCATGTGCCAAGCGCTGTGGCAACTTCTGCCTCCTGTTCGGGTGTGTATGGAGCACTGGAATACTAACAACGTTCCATTTTCTCAAAAAAGGAGATCGTAGATCTCATAGAATATTTTAATAAAGATAATCTATTACGATGTTAACTCATTACAGAGTGGCAGTGTCATTGCATTTAATCAGAAAGTGTGCGATCTTAACACTCGAGATGGTAGACGTGGTTGTTAGGCGTACATAATGTGTAGTGATGCACGCTGAACAACGTGGAACTTGATTACAAAACGTCATTGTGTAGCGTCTCGTTTAAAATCGAGTATAAAACAATCATCGATCAGCATCCTGCCTCTAAACGTCTGGGTCGTTGACAATATCGGCTCTGCACACCCTGATCGTTAACAGAATGGAGCAAACGTCACTAAGCGTTGGTTCCACTCACGCAACGTTTGCGATTTTTTAATTTCTAAAACGCCATGTGGCCGATGGAATGAGTAAAACATAGAATTTACGTGCAGGAAGTGTATTGTTTGCCATTTTACGGTGAAGTTAGTTACCAGCAGAGAAGGAGGCCTCATATGTAAACTGGGGGAGAGAATGTGCAGAGGGGATTAACCAGGGGAGAGCACCGCAGGTAGGTAAAACAGCGGAGAAGGCGTGGCCTCGCACACAGGTTGGGATCAACTGCACCTCAGTTTCACTACATTTTACACTTGACCAAAACGGGACATTTTGCAATCAGTGCATGTCCATCAATACTCTATAGTGGTCTGGATGTCGGGTCACCCCCATTTAATTGACTCTTATTTATCTATTTACTTGCTATGGATCATACACTATTCAATAAAAGCTTGTAATGAGGAATATATCGTGCTCATGAAAAAAAATATATATGGGGAGGGTACTCTGGAGCAAACCCGGACATGTGTCAGCTCCACAAGGGAGTGAATAACTCCGTGACACACGGCGCGTGGTGCAGAGTCCTTACTTGAAGGTGGCATCTGCAGGAACTGCGCATGAGCTTTCATCAGAAACAGCTGGTTGTTGAGGGGGAAGCTGCTGACTGCATTCGACTGTAGCAGTTTCAACTCCCAGAGCTGTAAGCAATGGTCGCGTCAGGTTAATATCACGGATGACTGCAGGTAGTCCCTGTGGGGCAGTATAGAACACTTGGCGCATCGATAGAAGATTTTGCTCTTAGCCGATCAGTTCACAGAAAAGGCCAGACAGCAGTGGGTATCACCACATTCATAATGCCTGTTGCCTCAAAACGTGAAGCGAAATCTGGAAGAGGAGAGCCAACAGCGTTGGGAGAACAAGTACCGTCAAGTTTGTAATAGTTTAACAAGTCACACATTTTTTGTAACCTCACAAAATCTGACATAGGACGAATGATGCTGGCTGTAACTAGTTGCAATACGTTCGCATTCCCCACTAGCTGGTGTAGATCTTGTAACAGAGTTTGCTGTATAGTATCGCACTAAATACAGATTACCTGATGTGATTTACAAATCAGAAATAATGAACAGTTAAGACAACGGAACAGAAACTGAAAATCGCAGAGCCGCATGCGTGCAGAGGGACACGTGGATAAGAGGACACGTGGATAAGAGGACGCGCAGGTTACCCGCATAATTCCTACGTCACAGAAGTGGGCAGGGCCGTGCGACTCCATAAACCACATCGCGCTCGCAGCTCCACACCGCTGACAGCGGAGCAATCGCGTACCTTTTTGAGGTCACTTAAGACGGTCTTGTCGACTCCTTCCTCCAAAAAGAATTCCAATGAGTTCTCAATAACATCATCGATAATGGTTTTGTACAGCCGGATCTGGAATCGCCATAACACAGTCAAAGGCACACAGGTAAACTCCGGAGTTATCCAGGGGTTGGCTAACTACTAGTGGTAGCGCGAACCCGGACATTCCTCAGTGACTCGAGGCCCATGCTTGTTATGAACACGGGTCCTGTGATAGAGTGCATTCAATAGCAGATATCTGCACAAGTTAATGCCTGCAATCCGACGATAGATATCCTTTGTAATTAAACTGGGGAACCGAATAAAAGGTGGACCATCCGTGTAACCAAAACAACAGACTAAAAGCGGTTCATGGGGTTTTTGTTTCTCATCTCATTTTCTGAAACCTCATCCCATCTCATTGTCTGAAACCGCTTAGTTCTATACAGGGTCGCGGTGAAGCCGGATCCTATCCCGGCAGACACAGGGCGCAAGGCAAGAATATACCGACGATGGGACGCCACTCCATCGCCGGGCACTGCGGGGCAATTTAGCCTGCGAGCCAATTAACCTATGCAGCGGCATGCTTTTGGACTGTGGGAGGAAACCGGAGTGCCCGGCGAAAGCCCACGCGGACACGAGGAGAGCATGCAAACTCCACACAGAAAGGCACCCGAGCCGAGAGATTCGAACCCGGGACCTTCTTGCTGTGAGGCGACAGCGCTAACCACTGGGCCACCGTGCCGCCCGGTTTTTGTTTAGCATAAACACAATTTCAACATAGGGATCGGCAGTGTAGCGCAATGTGTTTTAGCAGCTGTGTCGGGTTTAATTTTGATAAAACATCAAAACCACGATTGATTAATTCCAGTAAACGGTTCAAAATAAACAAAATTGACTTTGAAAATGCCAAATAATTTCGAAGACGACAAAGCGACCTGGGAGGGGAAGCGAGTGTGGGCGGTCACAGGAAGAGTGCCATACGGCAGAACTTTAACATCGCCTCATCGTCATATCACAAAAACGATAGTGGACTGCAGATCTACAAACACAAAACCGTTCAGCGGAACCATTCAGAGCACTCGATGCCTCCAACTGGAGGTGAAACGTCGCAGAGGAAAAGGAGCACGTGACACGGCTATGGGAGAAACAACTACGGAGAGAAAATCTCATCAGATATCGATCCGTGATGAACTTCTCGCGAAGCCTTGCTCCGAGTCACCAAACTAGATGGCGCGGGACCCTCGGGCCCTAATACCGCCCCTCGGGCTCCCTCTCGCCAAGAGCACCGCTTCGCATGAGAACTCCTCTACAGAAGCTAGTCTTTCGCGATAACCGTGTCGAGTGTTCCTGCTTTCGCCTTAGCGACGTTTCTCCTCCCACGACGGAAGTATCATTAAGATTTCTGAATTTAGACAGTTCAAGAGAGTGGACACTCAACACGGCCATTCCGAAAGCTATAGACAGAGATTTAGCACTACAGCAGAATGTATCCAGCGAGCTTGCAAGTTCCAGATGCGGGATTCCTGCGGCACCCCTAACCTCTGACAGCGAGTCTTTGTTGTGAAAACAAAGGTACTACATCATTACACGGAACCGCATTGCGAGTCGGCCCGGTTGTAGCGTTAGAGGGCGGACAGAGCGTGGGCACCACAGTGCCGGTTCGCTCCCGGTCACCGGCGCCTCGTCCGGAGTCTCCGGCACGAGGCTCGGAGTCGCGCAGATGGGTACAGAGGGACCGGGACGGACTCACCACGGGGTGGAACTTGATGGCGTATTCCGCCATGGCGAGTAGCTAGCGGTGCGCGATGCAGCTGTGCTTCACGCTCACACGGCCAGGGAGAGAGGGAAGGAAGCCTGCGCAGGTGTGGGCGTGACAAGGTGCGACGGGGGAAGTGTTCACGCACGTGGTGATGATGATGTCTTATCGCGCGAAATGGTGCCGGCGACAACCGGATCTACCGCTGTCTTCATATCGAGATGCACTGAAAGTATCGTTGCCCCAGTTCATTGGATCTTCATGTTTCAAGCCCCGACCGCCAACAAATAATCGGATTCCAATCACTTTCTCGTTAACAAGCGCGGCTGTTACGCGCGCGCAGGTCTACAAACATCTGCGACTCATAACGCGAACCGCTCACCCACTTGGTACCGCGCGCGTCTCCGCGTGGTGATTGCATGACGTCATCACTTTCCCAGTTAATCCAGTTGATGTAATTACACTGTGACTACACGCGCGTGTGTCACCAGGTGTTACGTCGCCCGCGTGACTGCACGCACGGTGAGCTGTGGATTTAACACTGGTTTGTACCTGGGGCACGTGTTGGTCGCTCTGTGTGTCAGAGTGGAAACGCGTGAGAGATACTCACGCATACCTGATACCCCCTCGTACCTGATACCTCCACACACCTGGTGAATGGCGCTTCAGAAATGCCATTATTATTATTATACAATAATGTTACATGGCAGAGAATTAAATGGGGTCACGGGACATGTGGACCACCCTGAACTGCACGCGCAAGCAACATTCCCTCCGTGCGCATCTCTCCCCGACACGAATAAACAAATCATCAGTTCGAGGGCGCCTGGATGAGGAAGGGAGTCATCGTGTCCACTGGTTGTTAGGTTCCCTCATTAACTGAGTGAGAAGGCTCAGCTCTCGCAGTGTGCGAAGCACGCGCAGCAGTACCTCTCGTGCATTCGCCGAAAGGCGAATGTACGCAGGGCCGAACGGACTTGGATCAAATCTGGCCTCACCGTTCGCTCTCAAATCTTTAAGGAACAGCTCACTCGCTAATGGAAGGCACTTGACGGCGCCCGTAGCAACCACTTTTCCAGCATTCTGGCTGATACCTGCGACAAGCCCAAGATTATTTTCTCAACCATAAATCAGCTCCTTCGTCGAACCAGTCAATCACCCTATCCTCTCTCCACTAATAAAGATCAGGCGGATCAGTTGATTCCCCTTTTCTCAGAAAAAACGAAACCCACCGTATCTGTACCCAGTCTAAACCACCAACCAATACATCAATAAATGTAACTTCCCCTACCTTCATCTCAAAACTCCAGGAATTTTCCAAGTTAGCGGAATCCGAGGTCTCTTCTTAAGTTACTAGATCTCGGCCTACAAACTGCTTCCCTGGACCCCTTCCCATCCAAACTCATCCGGGCAAATTTCAAATCCTTGCTACCTTCGTAACCAATCTCTTCAATAATTCACTTCGCTCTGGCATCGTTGTCCCGCAGTTACCCCTCTGCTAAAAAACTGGCCTCGATTGCAACATCCCTGAAAATGATCACCCTACCTCAAATTTACCATTCCTCTCCAAGGTCCTTGAACGTACGGTAGTCGTGCAACTCCAGCAACACATCCTCAACAATAACCTCCTCGATCCCTTCTAATCTGGGTTTAGATTTGGCCATAGTACTGAAACTACTCTGGTGAAGGTAGTTAATGGCCTACATGTCGCTGCTGATGAAGGCTCACCAAGTATTTTTGTTCTCCTGGACCTGAGCATTGCCTTTGGTATCATTGACCACTCGATCTTACTTGAGCGACTGGACGGTTTAGGGGTCTCTGGCTGTGCTCTGCACTGGCTGAGCCCCTACCTATCCGATCAGAAGCAGTTCGTCAGCCTCGGAGGATGTAACTCAGAGATCCACCCCGTTTGTCTGGAGTTCTTCTGGTTCAGTCTTCGGCCAACTCCTCTTCAGTATGTACATACAACCACTGGGCCATATCCTGCGCAGCTTCAATTTCAGGTACCATTGTCATACCGATGACATCCAAATCTATATCCGCACAAAGCCATCCATCAATGTGTTTGGCCATTGCATGTCGCTCTCACTGTCTACTACCAAGGCCTGGTTCAAGTCACATTTTCTAAAACTAAATGACGACTAAACAGAAGTTTTGCTTGTCAGAACCCCGCTCCAATTGCTCAGGCAGTCTGAAGTCTAGGAGTGACGTGATTCCTCACTCAGCTTCGAGACACACATCAAGAAGGTGACGAAGGTAGCCTATTCCCATCTCAGAAATATAGCTTGATTGCGCAACATCATGTTACCCTCTGATGCTAAGAAACTAATACTGAAACTTCATCTCTTCATGAATTGACTATTACAATGCACGGCTCCCTGGCATCCCTGCCTACCTGATCAATCGTCTCCAACGTGTGCAGAATGCGGCCGCCAGTGTACTGCCTCGCACACCCATCCACGATCACATATCCCCAGTACGGATGTTTCTCCACTGGCTACCGGTTAAATATAGGATAGAATTTCAAAGTCCTCCTCACCTACAAGGTTCTCACAAGCGCTGCTCCGACATACATCCATGGCCTACTTCAGGCACCCTTCTCAACACAACAATGATCTTTCAATATGGGCTTGCTGCATCTGCACAGATCGCACTTTCATTCGAAAGTTGACATAGCCTTCTCGTGCGTTGCTCCCAGACTCTGGAATGCCCTTCCATTAGAGATTCAATCAGCTGAGTCCCTGGGCATCTTCACATCTCGTCTCAAGACTCACTTGCTTCGTAAGGCTTTGTAGTCCTCTGGCTAGGACAGTTGCTTCGGCTCAATGTTGTCGTGCTTGGATGATGGCTTGCTGCCGGCCTGCGCATGCTCAGGAACGCTTATTCCTTTCTTAGTTTATTTAACAAGTTTATTTAACAACCTACATCATTACAATAATATGTATCGCCTATTTTATACCCCTCTCTATATTATAGCCATTATTTGACTTTCAATTGAACTGCTCTAATGTTGTTGTTTTTCAGAACATACCTTTCTCTCCACAGCTCAGGTTTGTAACAAAAAAACTTTTGTTACTGATTTTCTGTTCTTATGTCGCTGTTGTTGCTGACATGCCGTTCTCTTCACAGCTATGTGCAGGGTTTTGTGACCCTCGGGTGAAAGGCGCTATAGAAGTGCAATTATTATTATTTTCTGTCATTGCTTAAATATGAAGGAATTATCGCACTCCATAGAGCCACTGTTCTATGAGGGCCCGCGATTATCATCGGGGTTTGACCAAACTTCATCACGCTGATCAGTGGGGTTTATTTGCCGCAAAGAAGTGTAGAATCAGGATTTCATTGCACCGCCCTTTGATGTACTCAGCATCATCATACATCGTCCTACATCATCATACATCGTCCTACATCATCATGCATCGTCCTACATCGTCATACATTATCTTACATCGTCATACATCGCCCCACACCATCGTCCAGCATCATCGTCCCACACCATCGTCCCACACCATCCTCCAACATCGTCCTACACCATCGTCCTACATTGTCCTACATCATCCTACATCGTCCTACATCGTCATACATCGCCCCACACCATCGTCCTACATCATCGTCTTACATCACCGTCCCACATCATAGTTCCACACCGTCGTCCTACATCATCGTCCTACATCATCGTCCTACATCATCGTCCTACATCATCGTCCTACATCATCATCCTACAACGCCTGTGGCGGTCTCTAACACCTGCTCTCCCGTATAATATACCTCCATGCTAACCAGCGGAACCCTGCTTTGCTCATTCAGGGCACCACAACTGTTATTATCCGGAGTGAAATTGAAAACGAAATCACTGAGACAGCGCATGGGGATCCGCGTCCCTTCTAGAGCAGATTTCTCAGGGTCGTCCCCCAGAAGATTTTGGATTTACGAGAACGCAGTCTTTGCATTTCCATGATTTCTGAGATGTAATATTAACCACCCAATTTGAAGACCGTGAAATTCAAATAGGTTTCCTCTGGAATTATCACTCGGCAAACGGCGCTAGCGTGCGCTCTCTCGCTCAATGCACACACACATACCTGCAACACATTGATGCATATCTGCATGTACCACTGCACGGTACTATATGTAGTCGATATCGTCTGCGTGTTTTTGCCCTGCCCTGTTGAAATGTGGATTCAGCCTTGTTTTGTTTTTGCACCGCGACCACGAGAATCGTAATTTCGTTCCTCTCTATCCTGTAATTGTATACGGATGCAATGACAATAAAGTTTATCTAATTCCACCGCCGATGATTATTGATTTCGCCAGCTCGGCACAGAGGGCGGTAGCATAGCGAGCGAGGGTGGCCACGAACGTCTTCGCTCGGGCTGCACTATCCCCTAGTGCACACAGCCGGTACTGCAGCTCTGCGCCGCGCCGCCTCGATGGATTCCCTTTAGCGGAATGGGGCTGGCTGCTGTACTCTTTTAAAAATTCCTCTCCACAACTGTTCTTTAGGGATAGCATTTCGAGTGTTTCTGTTCTCTCCTTCCCGACATTTCGTCTCCCACATTGGAGGCATCATCAGGCTTGTGAGTTGAAAGGTCGCGAAGGTGAGAGAAGGGACATTCGACACGGCTATCCCGAAACAATAGTTATAGGGAGCAATGTTCATACATTGAGCCGTAAAAGACTTGCATCTTTAGGCTGTGATTCTTCTCGACATGACTGGTGTCGTTATGATCAACTCCGTTTATCTGACTATGTGTTGTCTACATCTCACTCTGTCTCGTGTTTATCCGTAATATCGCTGAGCGCCCTATCTCTAAGCATATTCATAGGTCTGTGACTTAATTGCAGAGTGTTCGCAGCAAATTTCTTATTTTACACAACCGGTAATCACAACCCCAAAACGTCAAATTGCCAGCAACGAGGTGGTGACTACTGTGACCCTCGTGGTGATTGTGGCGAAGTTGCGCTGTAAATAAGTCTAAACGCGAGGCACTGAATGCATGTAGTAGCAGGTGTCTTTATTAATTGAGTTAGTGAGTGGTGAGCAACGGAGAAGAGCTGGAACTGAATCGCTGGCTTGGTACCAGGAGAATCTGGATCTAAACTCGAGGGCTGCCACGGATTGAACCCGGGTTTGACCCAGGCAATCATGCAGTTGTCATCTCGTCTTCGGGCGGCAGGAATTGATTTACTCCACGATCTGGTCCCAGTCTCACCGTCCTGATCTTTGTTACAGGAGACTGCACGGCGTTGGTTGGCTGAGGCTGAAATCTGTCCATGTTTGATCTACAGTGGAAAGGTGACCTCACTAATAAGTTGGTCCTTTGGGAGTGACACCAGCTGTGCTTATATCCGAAGTGTTGTGCTTTTTTTTCATAAGGTATCCTTAACGTGCCTATCCCAGTGACTGTGCTTATATAAGATGCTATCTAAAGCCTCTGCGTCAGCGTAACAGCAATGATCGCCATAGATGCGATCCTCTGAAGTGCCCAGGGTACAGCGGCGTCTCCATTCATCTTGAGCTCGCTGTCTGGAAACATCGTCGCGATCTTTTCATGAATCGATGTCGTTTTGTCTCATTTTTTTTTATATTTCATGTATTTTCCGGGCAGCGCGGTGGCGCAGTGGTTAGCGCTGACGCCTCACAGCAAGAAGGTCCCGGGTTCGAGTCTCTCGGCTCGGGTGCCTTTCTGTGTGGAGTTTGCATGTTCCTGCCTTACGCCCTGTGTTTCCGGGATAGGCTCCGGCTCACCGTGACCCTATATAGGATTAAGCGGTTTCAGATAATGAGATGAGATGAGATGTATTTTCCGTGTCGTGTGCGCTGTATTGTTAGCTTCAAGTTTAGACGGTGCGTTCATAAAAAAACGATACATGTCAGTGTTTAATAAACGCGCGAGTAAAGGCATTTCTCGTGAGCCCTAAGAATCGATACTAATCCGCGACTGGATGGGTGACGATAAACTAGGCCACGGTGACGGATCGTGATGACCACAGAAGCGGTCGTGGTGGGCGTGTTAGACGAACTGCCGTGGATCGTCAACCCGGGATGTTATCGACTATGTTAATTCACCGCTGTTCCCACGTCGCTCACACAGGCGCGGGTCAGTCACGGCACGGTTGCGGGAAGGCGCTTTCTACTGCGCGAGAACATGAGCCGTGCCGAGAGCTGGGGACGCAGGCCCTTCGCGTCGCGTTGTGTCTCCACGCGGCGTGGACCAGGTATCTGTGAGCTCCGTCACTTTGTGGTAACGAGCGGTTGATACATGGGCTTGATGATGATGTGCAGATGAAGAGCGTTGTCCACGAGATACTCTGACGATCGTTTTACTATGTCTACATCCTTCAAGAAGTTTCCCATCTCATCTGTGCTCTGATAAAAATTACAAATCTGCTTCACGATCATTGTGCCTTGCTTCTTGCTTCCAATCAGGACTGTTTTCTGGTACTTGACGCCGGCGGCTCCTGTGGGAGGCGATGTCGGGATGATCTGCAGCCGGGGGCTCAGGTCCCCCTGGCCATCCCCACTATGTGAGGCGGCGGCCCTGTATCCTTGTTGCAGCTGCTGCATCACGTTCTGCTCCAGCTTCAGCTTCCTCGGTGAGAAAACGATGTTCCAGGAAATCTTTTTGCCGGAGTCAAAGTTGCTGGGGCTGATTTGCGTTTGGAACACAATGCTACGGTCATCCCTCGCTGGGTACTGAATGGCCCAGACGGTGCCCCAGGGTGGAGAAAGATAGTTGCGTGGGATGAACATGGTCTTCTTGACATCGAAATATTTAGCAAACTGTACCGGGGGAACGGAGTGAAATTGATACGACTGGTAGAGCAGGTTATTCACGGAATATTCATACTTCTTCAGAACCGAGGATTCTGCCTTAAGCTGCAGAATTTGCACTGGGGTCATCATCGGGAAGCGAATGGACTTCAGGAGAGTTTCGGCGGTGGAACTGTTTGGCTGGTTTTTCTCGATCCACTGCTCGACGGCGTTGAAGAGGAGGAGCTCGTGGTCTACCACCAGGTCGGATCGCTGCAGCAGGGAGCGCAGGTGCTCCGCCGAGATCTCGGCCCACTCCGGGGAGTTGATGACTGCGGAGAGGTTCCACGAGATGAATTGATTGAATTTGCTCATGAGGCTCTGATCTCCCACCCTGCCCGCGAACTCGTACCAAGCGACAACGGGACTCTGAAACAGATTCTCCATCATGAACGTTGACAGTCCGAACCGCAGAGAGTCCACTTTGAACTCTATTGCCAAGATGTACAGTGGAATCACTTGCTCCACTTTAACGACAATCCTTCCGGTGTATAAATACCTGAAAAAAAAACAGAGTAAATTGATATTAATATTCGCATATAGTTATAATAGTATTCAAATATAAGTATGTTCATTGACGCTCAGGATGAGACATGAAAGCTGCTTAAATGTAATTCTTGTGAATTGAGACTTGCTCTTGAAGTGCTGTTCTTTCTGGATAGTCGTGTCGAGTGTTTCTTCTCTCTAGTTCGCGATGTTTAACCCCCCACGTTGGAGCCAACATCAGGCGTTCTTCAACGTGGGAGGCGAGAGAAAGAACACTCGACACGGCCATCCCGAAAGAACAGCTAAAGGAGAGCAATCGTAAGCACTAATTTAGCCATAAAAACCTCAAACCAGAGGTCAACTAGCAGAAAAGCTGAGTCAGCACGGCACAGTACGGGCTGTTTTTCCACTGGCTGCCGCGTCGAGCCCTGAGCCATTGGTGATAACGCTGGCCTCAACATACGACACCTGATTGTGGCTGGTGGCCCGGCAGGGCTAGGGACTGCGATAATGGCACGTACCGTAGGAATGTGCTGAACATGTTGGAGCAGTCGGGGCTCAGCGTGAGCTGCAGGGGCTCACTGCTGCTCGCGTTGGCGAGGAGCGTGGAGAAGGTGCGGCTGCGCAGCGCCAGCAGCACGCGGTGCGCGGGGTAGCGGCGCGGCGCCGCGGCCCCCGTGCCCTCCGCCTGTACGCGCAGCTCCGTGTCGCTCGAGTTCGCGTCCTGCACCAGTAAGGACAGCTGCTCAAGCAGCTGCGGTGCCTGGTTGATGGAACCTTGCGTGGGGAGGGGCGACGCCGCATGATGATGTTTGTTATTTGCTCAAGGCTCCTTTTGTCGGGAAGTCCGTCCTGCTCAAACCGACCAACGTTTCCGCACCGCGCTCCTCACCCAAACTCCTCGCTGGGCCGAGGTCTGTCATCGCTGCGCAGCTCACTGTGAATTCGCGGTTCGCACCCCAACCCACCACTAGGTGGCGCTCGTCAACCACGGGTTAAGAATGGCCGCTGTGAATCGTGTGCAGCAGAAAACCAATCGTTCTGGGTACCGATCAATTGCTGCCGCCAGAATAGTTTTTTTTGTTGGAGTCGGGCGCGATTTCATCACGCGTGCTTCCAAACGAGGTCTTGTCAACCAATAATATTAATCGGCGGTGCGAGAAAACCGCGTGGAGGTGGAGAGAAGGTGGCTATGCGGTTAGCCGGCACTAACATTCACCAGATACTGCGTTCAATATATTATTATTTTATCAGCCGATTAATAAGTGGGGCTTTTGTTGTTGTTAAGAAACCGGGGAACCCAGAAAAATCGACGGTAAAATAGAGGGAGAACATTTAAAAACGCGCACCGAATGCGCTCAAGGAAACGAACCACATCGGCCAGGACCTTCTGTATGTGAAGCACAGATGTTACCACTGCACCACCCTGCCGCAGTGGTGCTAAAGCACTTCGCCCAGCGAGTCGTTGAGATGAATGCAGAGATTAGTGGGGACACAGCAAACGGCGCACCTCCCAGTTAGCGGCACAGCTAAGGCTTCGTTCAGCTCACAGCAAGTCTGATCGTTCGTTATTGCGTTCACTCACGCGTGTCCAGTGCATCACAAACGCGCACTGATCGTTACCCCCTCGACTGCCAAGGAAATTACGAGTGTCGGACAACTCGCCTTCCAGACACCCTGGATCATAATGTAGATATGGTCTCTCGGTTGGTGTAGGTTTCACGGCTCGTTAGGCGAGAATTGCTCTGAAGAGCGTGGACGTTATCACCGCAGAGCCACCCTGCACAGCCACCCTGCACAGTCACCCAGCACAGCCACCCATTCCCGCTGGGGCCGCAATGTTTACCTGCCCAGGCGAGTTGAAGGAGGAGGCTGCCGCTCGCGAGTAGAGTGAGGAGCAGCGGCAGGGGCACCGCGTATATGCCGCGGCCGGGTGGCGCCCCATGGCCGTGTGGCACCGCGCGGCCGGGTGGCACCGCGCGACCGGGTGGCTCGCGCTGTCGTCGCATCTCACGCCCCGTCGCTGCTCGCGATGCCCCCTCGTGCCCGGTCGCGGCGGCTATTAAACCGCACTCCGCTCGAGCCCCACAAAGACCCCCTTTATCCGTACACCGACGGGCGGCCAACGGGATTATAAAGAGGACCGCTGGAAATCTGCGGAAGTCCGAAGCCCGTTTAACGACGGATGAGTCATTTCAGGAAACGGGTTCTTTCGAGGATGCGCTAGTGGGTGAAGCTCCTTAGCTTCCGAGAGCGCAGCGCGCCCGGCCGCCGTGTTTCGCCAGGACGAGCCGCGTGTTTGTTTAACGAGGAGAAGCTTCCCACGATCCGTGAGCCGCCCTGCCAGCCCGAGAGTTGTGGTGACCCTCCGTTGCCATCACAACTGCCGGTCATTATGTGGAGGTGTATAATTTATGCAAATCACATCGACAGAAATCAAATCCTTGGCTAGTGGAACAATCAAGGGCTTCTGAGAACATCGCCTTCGTCATACTCGTAGCTAACTCGTTACACAACTACACCACAACCACACGCACACAACCACCACAAAGACAGATCCCCGTATATAATTAACAGACTAGTGTCAAGTACTGTTAGCCTATAGATCCCCACTGCACGCGGCCACGCTGTACATTCACGCCATCGCAAATCACGCCATCGCACACAGTCACGCCATCGCACACACAACCATGACGTCAAATCACGTGGGTGTCTATGTAGCGGTTACATCCGCGCCTCACTGAAAAAAAGGTTCTTGCCTGAAACAATTCGAGTTTTCCCTCGAGCACCATTCTGTGTCTCGTTACTCTGTATCCTCCCCCTAATCTGCATGCATTTCCTACGGGTTCTCGAATTGCCTCCCACAACTCAAAGAAACCCCACCTCATTGATTAATCAGCCGATCACATCATAATATATATGACTCTGCAAATGTTGGCGCCGGCTAACCCCGTGGCTGCCTCCTCCATCCCCGCCTCTCTGTACCTGAGGCGTTTCTCTGGGACACTGAATGAAGAGCGCGGTTTCGTTTGTAATCACTCTCGGTCCCGTGCGGTTTGAATGTGGCAGGCCGCCCTGGTCATACACAGCTTGCATGCCAAGTCACCGAACCTTAATCCTAACCTACTCAACTCTGCCAAGGACTATTTGGAGCTGATGTTCAAATTGCGCCGTGAGGTAGTCTATCGCTAAAGTAAGGGCAACCACCGGTAAGAATGGATTTTGACATCAGATGCAGGGTCGTGGTATTTTGACTGCAGTTCTTCAATTCCAATCCCCCCCCCAAAAATATAACCACCGTGAGAATATTAAACAAAAAATATTCATGTGTGATCGATAAACGGTACTATATATCTCATCTCATTGTCAGAAGCCCCTTAGTCTTGTACAGGGTCGCGGTGAGCCGGAGCCTATCCCGGCAGGCACAGGGCGCAATGCAGGGATATACCCACGATGGGACTCCAGTCCATCACCGGGCACTGAGGGCAATTTAGTCTGCAAGCCAATTAATCTATGCAGCAGCATTTTTTGGACTGTGGGAGGAAACCGGAGTACACGGAGAAAACCCACGTGGACACGGGGAGAACATGCAAACTCCACACAGAAAGGCACCCAAGACGAGATTCTAACCCGGGACCTTCTTGCTGTGAGGCGACAGCGCCACCCACTGGGCCACCGTGCCGCCCAAGCTTCACGCAAACCCCCGGACCACAGCACTCAACATCATCTCGGCACCTGCCAGTTCATATATTTTTTTATTTTGAAATAGTAAACACGTGACAATAAATTACAATGAAAAGTGTCGTGTATTTAGGTCCACATTAAATATAAAGTCCACTTAAATCCATCCAGTAACGGTGTCCCCTTCTCATTGGGAGACGCTGGGAGACGTTGGCGCCACTTCCCAAGACGCGCTCGGCTCTCGCTATTGCTTCTTTTGGGTGTCTCCACTCACGGGATTATTCACCAACACCCCCACACATTGCTACTGATTGCTGTAAAAAGCCATTCATGAATAACACACTGGGGTATTTAATTACAAAACTTTCTTTTTAAAAACCACGTGTAGTAAAAAGCACTGGAGCCCACTGCTCAGCTTGATCGGCACGGGAGATAGGCACCTGACCCACTCCCCAAACAACCGCGCCGGGGCTCCCACTCCCTGGATCACTGCGGCTTTGCACTGCTGCGTAGCCCCGCGAGAGGGGCCTCGACGTGGCACCACCGCGTGGCCTCCACGTGGCCTCACCGCGTGGCCTCCACGTGGTTCCACCGCATGGCCCCCACGTGGTTCCACCGCGTGGCGCCCCACATGGCACTATCGCGGACTCGGCACGACGCACAGACCAGTTCAATTATCCCGTTACGTTACTCGAGACTCACTCGCGATGGAATCGCTCCTGCGCCTTCTCAGAACTGATTATTTACCGTCGGTGAGCGCTGAGCCACAAAACGCGAGGCAATTCAAACAAAGCAGGAATTAGCAACAATAAAAAATAAATTCTTGGGATGCAATGCAACCCCTTCAACCCCTTATAAGTCGGGAGCGCTGGCTCACTGCTGCAGGGGGAGGGAGGGGGCGTGGGAAGGCATCGTCACAGTTACTCCACGTGTTCCCGCGTTTACGTCTTGCAACTCCGTTAAGGCTGTCATCCACAAGGGGACCTTTATGGCGAATGTTTTCCGCAACCGTTTCCAGCAACACATCCACGAGTAACCGTGACAACAAAACGGAGTAACGGAGCTCGTTTCCTTCAGCTAATTACTGCGGTATGCGCTGAGACCTGGACCTGTCCGGTTACGTCTTGTCAGCAAATCTTCGACACTTCACGTGCCCTCTAGCTGCACGTTGCCTGGTACAGGCGCCGTGGTGGCGTTACTGCTACTTGGTGGCGAACTGGTTACAGACTGTAAACTAATCAATAATTGAAAGAATACATGTCTTAATCTTCTGAGATGGCTCAGAGGCCCATCACATCACGTAACACCTTCTGCACACTTATACGCCACCACCACCCTCTGAGAGCTCAGGTCGTGAGGTGAGATGTCTCCATCTGACTCGAGGCAGCCTCCGGATTGACACTGAGCGAGCTGCCATCAGATTGATTCTCATCTTGGGCAACGCGATGGTTTTGTTTTACCTTGGGAAATGTTGCACCTGTTGCCTTAAAATTGCCCGAGTGGAGCAAATCCTCTCGGTGAGACAGCCACACTACAATCTGCATTCAGTTTCTCAAGGGATTTCACGCACAAATACTGAGCTACTTTAACCATTCACCTACGACAACATCTAAAGAATAAAGCGAAATCAGCTGACTTAAAGACTAATTGGAGGACCTTCTGTGCTCGCTGCGTGAGCCGCTCTGCACTGCTCCTGACACATGGGATAGACAGCAGCAACAGCCTTAGCGGCGGCCAGAGGAGATGGAATCAGAACGGCGAGTCAGCAAGCAGCGGACAGGCATCGGAGAGAGGGGCGCGTACGAGAGGGTCATCAGTGGGGAGGGAGTGAAATCGTAGGGCGTATCAGGGTCAGTTTATGAAGATCAAGCCATTTGCTGGGTTAACAAGAGATCCAGAGGGGCATTAATGATCCGATGGGTAGACAGCGAATGGCGAAGGGATGGAGACGCTCAGCCACTGATCTGCAACTCCATCGACCCAGTACCTGTAGGCACGGCTCGATCTAGGGGCTTCTCGGCACCATGTCAGGCTGTATTGTGTCTAGATATCAGGACCAGAATATTTTGGGTTTTATTTGAAAATAATCACCAACGCCAGTCGTCACTATGGACAATGCTAATAAAGCTCACGGAGCCGTGTCTGGCCAATGGAGAAAGCGCTCGCTCAACAGCCCGTCATTTGGGCTCCAAGATCTGAGCTGCTCACGGGAGGGAGTGGGGATCAGATGTGGGTAAGGAAAGAACATCTTACATCAACAATTGTGGGTGAAGGTTGCCGGAGATTATTGCCCCAGTATATCGAGCCCTTTACCGACGCAATGGTCATTAGCTGCTTGCAGATTAGACCATCCAATGGACACAATGCTGATGCTAACCGACACAGCTTCCAAATCTCTTAAATCTGGCAACTTCCAGCTCCCGCACCTTCTGACACGCTTACAACAAAGTATATACGGAGTAAACATTCAAATGGTTCAGAACAACGGCAGCAGGATGTGACCGCTCCGCTTAAAGAATTCAAAATATAGAAGCGGCCAGACTACGCCTCACACAACGACAACCATCCTTATATACAGTGTACATGTAAACGTGTACATGTACACGTGTACAAACACGCGTGGGTGGCAGCTGCTGCTCGTTTGGGGGTGACTATGGCAATTGTGGTGACACTGTCACCGGAATGACGAGTGTAAGGGCAAATTTAATTGGTTGCTGGAATCTGTAGTTTAAAAGAATACTTCTTGGGTTGTTAACATTTTCGTGGTAGACCAAACTGGGACGTGGTTTTCAGCCAGCCTTGGCCTGGTATGTAAACTGTGCCGTCTACTGCAATCAAGTTCAACCCAACACAGGAAGCAGATGTGGGTATGAAGACAATTCTGCCACTCGAACACAGATTCCAGTTACCAGTCGGCCTGGGCCAAACACAATTGTCAGAAATCAGCCTTTGTGAAATAAACTCTTGCCTCAAAACTAAAAATTCAGCTGGGAAATGTGGAGATTATCATGCTTTGTTGACACTGATGATAATAGAGTCCAGACGATGGTGGACACATCGAGCGCCAAAGCTAAGTGTTTTGTAAACTGCTCGTTTACATATATTAGATTACAACAGGTTTTACCGTATCGCCAGATACGCCAGATACGGTAAAACCTGTTGTAATCTTATATATGTATACTGGCAAAAAAGTACGCATAGCGTTAACAGCTCCACCTATGCTCGTTTACATTTTGAACTCTTGGAGCAACCCTCATGCCCACATGGCTTACTAATGTTGTTGTTGACATACCGTTCTCTCCGCAGCTCGGATTTGTAACAAACCCCCGCCCCCCAAAAAACGTTGTTGCTGATTTGCCGTTTTTATGTCGTTGTTGTTAACGTGCCGTTCTCTCCGCAGCTCTGTGCAGCGCTTTTTGACCCTCTGGTGAAAAGCGCTCTGGAAATGAAATTATTAATATTATTAATCACGGCCGTCTTGGTCGATCAAAGGTTACGATGAGCAGTAGGACATGCTTCATCGCCAGAGGACGTATAGGTTCAGTATTATCCTGCGGTGGAGCTGCTCAACTGCTGTTTTACAGGGAAAAAGTTAACTTAACTGCTGATATTGCTGGGAAAAATTGGTCCAAATGGTCTAACGGTCAGAGGATAAGAAGTGTATTAGGAGGAGAAACGATTGTTGCTTTTCTATTATCTTCTGGACAGCTGATGTCCAATCCACCACGCACAGAGAATCAGTGCAGGGGATCTCAAGGGGCCCCTCGTTATTATTATTCATAATTATTATTTATCAGTCGGCCTTATCCAGGGCAATTTACATAGTCTTCGCTCTACCAGAGAATTATGGCCAGTCATCGGGATATAACCCTGATATACAATAAACTATACCCGCCATTCTCAACCGGTGGGTCGTGACCCATCAGTGGGCCTCGAGCGCCACTCAGTGGTCCATAGAGACAAAATCCAAGTGAGCCTTGAGATGCCTTGATGTGCTGGGAAATCCTTGCACTCCACCATAGCCATACCCGGAACGAGCGTCATCTATTGCTAGACATTATTGTTCTTAATCTTTGAATTCTCCGTTGAAGATGTTTAAACGTCGCGAAGGAGGGAGGAGCGGGAGGAAAGCTCTTTCGCCAAAGAGCCGCTTCTGAGAGTGGTTCCCACGAACACAAAAACATTCACAAACATTGGCAGGCAGTCAACAGGGCCGTGAGTGAACACGGTACAGCCAGCATAACGTATTACACACGGCTAGTAGAACGCAGCGCATACTAAACGCATGGCATCGCTGCCGACCCCACGCCCGCTCGGGAACGCTTATTCCTTTCTTTGTTCATTTAACAATTCATTTTTATCGCTTATTTTATGTCCTCTAAATTCTAGCCATGATTTGACTGTCAATTAAACTGCTCTGATGTTGTTCACATGCAGTTCTCTCCACAGTTCAGATTTATAACAACAACAAACATTTTTAAGATTACAACAGGTTTTACCGTATCTGGCGATTATGCAGGTGTTAAGATCTTAACACCTGCATAATTGCCAGGCAATAATTGCCAGGCAATTATGCAGGTGTTAAGATCCCAAACACCAAAATAGACACATTTTACAATGTGTCCAGTTTGCAAAAGCCACACATACCAGTGGCAAAGTATGCAAACAGGTAGCTTTGATAACCTATGCATTGTCCTTCAACTGACCGACCTTCACCTTGCAGTGGCTTCCTTTTGAGCCTATTTGCCGGTGTCAGACGCTGCCAAAAGGCAGTCAGCTCGGGACAATGCAGTATCAATGCTTTATAGCTTAGGTGTTAAGATCTTAACACCTGCATAATCGCCAGATACGGTAAAACCTGTTGTAATATTAGATATGTATACTGGCAAAAAAGTACCCATAGCGTTAACAAAAATGTTATTGTTGTTGAATTGCCGTTCATATGTGCAGCTCCGTGCAGCGCTTTGTGACCCCCGAGTGTATCATTATTATTTGCCATCAGCCCTTATGAGAATCTATCGCGATCCACGCATGGACGGCGATCCTTGTATTGGCCACTGCTGAGTTCGACTCCAGAGCAGTGGCTCCCAGATTGGCTGCGCGGTTCGCATTTTCTGCCCGTAGAGAATCTGTTCAGGGTGGTCAGTCACAAAGCAAGTGAACCATTTCTTCATTTACATTTTACAGCGTCTCCACAGGAGACGATTGCACGAATAAGCAGACATCCCAGCTGAAGAAGAGTAGGAACTCGCTTCGCTTGAGGTGATGGATCGATCGTCGACGAATGTATCATCCTAGCAGGACTGGCCATGCGCTCTCGCACCGAGCCAACTCTCAGCACTACGCACATGTCTGCTGTGTCCAATACCCTGTACTCTATGCAGTCTTCCCTCCCAGTCGAGACTCTCCATCTCTGTGGATATATGGGTAGCCAGTGAATCATTGTTACCCTTCATAACGCTATGTGCCCGATTGTGTTTAATCTAAAGTCATGCCGAGTGATCTGTAACAAATATAGTCTGTGATTCAAACGTATTACCAACAGCAGATCAGACGCTGGACGCGGGCTTGGTAATCGAGGAAACCGAAAGGTGTTTGCAGGAATAAAACTCTCCGTGCCATGCGAGCAGTGGTGACTACGTGGCGATGCGCTCTCCGCAGGGTCCAGGCTGGTCGCCCTGCACACCTTGCGCGTGAGCGGACACCGGCAGGGACGAGACGACGACGACACGCGGTAGCCGGGAGGACACACGGGACGGAGGCGTGACGCAGCGTGTTGCCTCGAGCCTCGACCCCCCGAACCTGACCCGACTCGTTGACAACGCGCC
>JAZEWT010000019.1:9840093-9858729 GCA_036362905.1 Mordacia mordax | reverse complement strand
GAACGAGGTCTAGGAGTTCTCCCCAAGCAAGTGCTGAGGTTATGACGCATTTCTGTACTTCTGTGATTTCTAAAATGTAAAATAAGCATCCGAATTTAAGACCAGGAAAGCCTAATACGTTTCCCCTGGCATGTCACTGACAATTGCGTTCTCGCGCCTTCCCGCCCTGAACGCGCCGGCGATCTCCACCGATGAGCAAGAGGCAGGCAGGACATAACTTCAGGCGTCCCAAGCCAACTGATTACATGGTGCCTCCCTCCCTAGTCTCAAGCTAAACGCTTACAAAATACGAGCTCCTACCGTCAGGGAAGCCACAGATATGCCGTTCATATGTTGTTGTTGAAATGTCGTTGTCTCCACAGCTCTGTACAGCAATTTGTGACCGGTGAAAATCGCTCGAGAAGTGCAATTATTATTGTTATAATGTAATGATGTAGGTTTTCACGGCTCGATGCATGATGATTGCTTCGAAAAGCTGTCTATAACACTGCCATTCGCTACTAATGGTGGTGATGTCAACATTGCGCCTGTACCAGACCATATGCACTTTTAAACCACGTGAATTATTGAAGTTTCGCCAACAAGAGGTGAAAAGAGAGACTCAGGTATTAGGGGTTGCCTGGATGAGATGACTGGCAGATGCACCACCTGTGCTGCCGACTGTATCAACTTGCTCTGTATTAGCCGCCCGGCGCTCCGCTCGTTGTGAGCGTCACTCACAACAACGAGCGGAGGACGACTGTCTCCAACTGCCCCGAGGCGTTCTTCACGATTCTCCTCAATAGAGGTCGATCTTGATACCACTCGTACCAGTCGTCAGCAAGTCCATTCAACTCCAGGTCCTCCTGCGCCATATCAGTCAATCTCCTCTCTAGCCGGCGCCGTGCCCATCAAGCACAATTGCCTGCATCCCTCCACTGATGTTCATCTTCATTAGGGGCGTAAGCCACCACCACCATTCCACACCACCCATTTATAGGGAGGCGAACCCACGGTAGCCTTGGACTCACAGGTTCCCACACTTCACTGCCACGCAACCCCTTCATTACTCTTTTAAGAAGAGCCATTCCCTGTTGTTTGGGAGTGGCTCTTGTTCCTGTCCCGAGTGCAGGACTGGAGCCAGTATCAGTCCACCAGACCTCTTGTCAAGGTGGTATCGGTCCAGCTCCCAACAAAGCAATGGCAGCCTCTCCTCTGCATCGTGCATTTGAACATTCCACGTGGCCACACACAGCAGTTCCTTAAGAATCAACGAAATGGGGTTTGGTCAGGGGACGTCATGAATGCCTGTTCCTCCCGGGGCCTCCGGCACAAACTTGGGTTTTTCTGTTTGTGACCAAGTAGTAATGGAATTGAGGGCGAGGGGATTGCACTCTCCCCCCCCCCGCACCCGTCCAGAGCTCCCTTGACCGCCATAGACTGTGGGAGCAGCCACCACAGTGTTACCAACCGGCACCACGAGGAGGAGGAGGTTATTTCGCCTGTATCACAGTATATATGTATACAAACACTGTCGTACAGGTTGATAACATCGCGTGGCACACCCTAGTATTAATACGCTGGACGATTATTTTGCAGCTGAATAATCATGGGTTTGATTTTCATACCTGCCAATACGTTTGTACCATGACACCTTTGGAAGTTATTCATTCTGTGGAACAGTTTTGGCGCTGCTGAGCCTTGTCGCCCCGAGCCGGTGGTTCCACTGGCTCGCCCCTACAGCCAGCCCTGGAGGTAGGAATGGCATCGCCCCCACGGATGGTGACCTCAATACAACTGCAGGGACCCCATTAACGGTGGCTCCAGTACCGAGCACCGCTCTCGTCATGACCCGGACTGGCCACCTAACCTACCGCCATCATCACTACATCATCATGGTAATGAACCCCCCTCCCCCTGCAGAATACACGTGCGTGACACGCGCTGAACAAATCCATCCACATCTCCCCACGTGTCTCCTCCCCGTGTGTGCCGGCCTCCCAATCGACAGCAGCAGCTCTGCTCAGACGGCAGCAATTGTTTGCCCTGGGAATGCGAGACGGAGGGGAGGTGAGCGCGGGTCCCTCTGTGAACCCTCTGCAGGCCTAATCCCATCACACGCCGTATGAGATCCGTGACCCTACTGGTTTAGCTACAGAGATCCCATCACGCGCTGTGTGACATCTCTTGGCCTACACGTAGAGCTACAGAGGCCCGTGCGAGTTGTGAAGCCGGGGATGAGGAGGGATTCCCCCTCTGCTCGCTGAAGGCTTTGTCCCCATCATTAATGTTGTAGCCAGGACGGAAATATCGGTGTAAGTGTGGAGAGAGTAGGATGAGAGCTCTATCGCTCCGGGGAGCGGAGATGAGTCCCTGGAGAGAGAGAGAGAGACAGTTCCCAGGGCCTCCTCGCCGCTGATCGAGTCCGACTGCCTGAGCAGTGTTCGCATTGATGCACGACTTCCGCTCATTCGAGATTAACCGGAGCACGAAGGCATCACAACGCGATTTCGGCCATTGCGGAGTTTTAACCATACTTCACCGCACTCACTGCTCGGTGCCGTTTGGTGCAAAAGGGAAGAAAGGCAGTCCCGGTGCTCGTATTGCTTGCTTCCTTGTTAGCCTTGGCAGGGACTCTAACTCGGCTCGCCGGATTCACAACGCAGCACGCTAACCAGTCACAGGCCATCGTCAAACCAGACAGAATACATCATCACCATCATCAATATCTGTTTACATATCTGGTGTCAATTCCAAATTCCCATGGCGAGGATGACGCTATCTGTAGGACAACGGCTGTCAACTTCCCCAATAAATAGTGCCTATTTTATCGACCCCTGGGACAACTGCCGGCCAGGATACGATGATGAGTCGTTCACTCTGCTGCTGAGCCCCGTGGCCGGATACGACTGCTGCTGCTGCAGAGGCCCGTCTGTGCGTGGGCGGCTGGGAATAGCTCAGCGAACAGGGTAACAAGGAACGCAGACGAATGAGGAATGCAGGCGGTGCGCGGTTCTGCCGAGAGACCCAGTCAATGAAGGCTCCCAGAAGGCAACGGCGAGACTGGAATGGACTCCCAGGAAGAAGGGAGCAATGTGAATCGTGTCCGCTATTTCCAGAAGGGATTTAATTCGCGACGCTGTCAAAATACGGTAACACCTCGATTTAACGGACTTTGGAAGCGACAGACACTGTCTGCTAGTTCGGATCCAGTGGCGTGCATTAGCAATAATATAAATGATATATATTTTTATTTTAGTATTTTTAGTGCTGAAATTAGATACACGTAAAACCCTGTTTAATGGCGCTCATAATATCTAGGTTGTTATAAGATGTGGTCGTTACTTTGTATAGAAGATCGTCATATACATGTCCGGATTTAACTGACCACTGGACGCTCTTTTCCCGTTAGTCCGTTAGATAGAGGTTTCACTGCATACGAAACCAACTCGAAAGACAGCTTCTTTACGTTCCTACGTAGCGGCAAGATGGGCCAGTTTTGTTTAAAGTAAAATTGAATATCTAATGCTCAGCTCATCACACATACATTTCATATCCAAACTCAAACAAGTCCGGAACAAAAACAACAACAAAAAATATTCTGTCAGAATAAAAGTTTAGAACATATATGGAGAGAAAAAAAACAATTTCACATTTCATGTAGCTGCAGGCTGGCGCGTCGGTGCGCGCTGGGCTGTGACCAGCGGCTGTCAGTTGCTGCGGCTGCGTCTGCGCGGGTTTTATTAATCACTGCGCTGGGACAGCCCGGGCAGGGGTCCCCGGACGCCGCGCTGTCAGAGCGGCTCCCTTGCCTTTGGGCTCCATTTGTCGGCTAATGGGAAGAAATGCTGTCAACAGGTGGCACACGGGCCGCTGGAGACCCGAGTGTAAATCTGCCGGCAACACAAAGCGCCTTTGCCGCCGCCGCTGCTGCTGGGCCGGTTGCTTGCTCTGCCACGCTGGGCGGCGCGGTGCAAACTGTAGATGCCGATTCTCAACCGGTGGGTTGCGCGACCCATCGGTGGGACACGAGCGCCCTCTAGTAGGCCGCGGACACCACACCCAAGTGGGCTAAGTGGGCCCCGAGGTGCAAAATGTTGAGAACGCCTGGTGTAGATAATACTGAGTGTGCAGGCTGTGCGACTGCATGGGACCCCCTGAGCCAGAGGGGGCCTGGGCGCCAGCCTACAGATTAAGGGGCAGCCTAAGGACATCATTCTTCACGCTATTGATACAGTGATGGCGAGATTGTGGGATACGAGAGGCTTGTGTCAGGAGCTCCAGCCTGACATGGATTATAGACGACGGACCGGGTCGCTGTTACAGCACGCATCCCGGTTTCACTCGCAACGTGGAATGGAAAGGGCCCAATAATAACCCGGCAGTCTGGTTCACCGGAGGGCACCAACATCAATACCGCGCGCCATTCTATGCGTTTCCTCACAAATTGGCTCAGCCACTCGACCTCACATAAAGAGTCACGGCGGTCGGAGAAACCAGGCGGCCCATGGCCCGGCCGCCTGCGGCGCCACATGGGCTGTGGCCGCTGTGCGCGATGGGCGCGATGGAGGGAAGGGATTTCGTGAAATGATGGGTGCTACTGTGCGTGAGGTTACAGTGAAGTTTTATTATTTGGCGGAAATAATAAAGCGGCGTCTGCCACCAGCATGTGAGGAGCGATGTCTACGTGCGCACACGCAGCACCATTGCGCCCAGAATGCCGTACAGGGCCATACAGGGCCGGCAGAAAAGGAATAATGAATTTTTATATAATGGGCGAAATCTTTACATTTTTTAATGCGTCCAATTTTTTAGGCAAATTCGTTTTTGGAATAGTTTTTTTTAATTCGATGTGCGCCAGCTAACGGGTCCGACGTTAAAACCATAGCTGTGGGGTGACAGAGTGATGTCAGAGCTACGCCGGCTGCACCCTGAAAAGAAGAGCGGGGTCCTAATAACGAGCAGCTATGGGGAAGAAGGAAAAAAATCTTCTCTTCATCGAAATGAATGACGCACGTCCCCGGGCCCGAGACGTGAGTCACTGTACGCAATTTTGCATTAGGAAATTAACCTTTTCACTCCGTGTCGGCGGAACAGTGCAGCCGCGCTTGACGCGTGCAGTGGCTGCATTCACGAATGAATAATTGCCAGCGATTGCATCACTGCACTTGCTCCGGCGCGCAAAGTGTTTTTTCTCGGTCTGCAGCAAATAAAAGCGAGGCATGGTGTGCGGTAATTTTATGCTGTTCTGGGTTTTGTAAAATATATATATTTCGACAACGTTATAAGCAGTCTTTGTGATATGATGCAGGTCAATGCACTGCCGTCTGGATTAATTTGAGATCGTTTCACTAGGATCTCTCCGGAAGATATAGTCTTTATCTGGAGAGGAACGCGATGTCATATAATGCTAAAGGACTATAATCAAATAGCACACTGTACATGTGGATGAATCTCTCCGTGTCACTGCTCACTGTGACACTTGATTATTCAACAGGGCGCCAATTTTGTGTCGAAAAAAGATTGGGAGATTAATCTTTTTTTTCCATCTCCTTGAAGACGATGATTATTTCCTTTTGAACACAGTGATTGTTTTACGTTGCTCCAGATGGCGCAAGCCTCACCTATAGCAATGTTTAGTGTTTCATCTGGCGCCCGCCACAAGCTGTGATGTCGCCTCCTGTACGACGCGATGTCGCCTCCTGTACGACGCGATGTCGCTTCCTGTACGACGCGATGTCGCTTCCTGTACGACGCGATGTCGCTTCCTGTACGACGCGATGTCGCTTCCTGTACGACGCGATGTCACCGCCTGTTCGACGCGATGTCACCTCATGTATGACGTGATGTCGCCTACTGTACGACGCGATGTCGCTTCCTATACGACACGACGTCACCTCCTGTACGACACGATGTCACCTCCTGTATAGTGCGATGTCACCTCCTGTACGACGCGATGTCACCTCCTGTACAACACGATGTCACCTTCTGTGCGACGTTATGTCACCTCCTGTACGACGCGATGTCGCCTCCTGAATGATGTGACGTCACCTACTGTACGACGCGCTGTTGCCTCCCGTATGACGTGATGTCACCTCCTGTACGACGCGATGTCGCTTAGTGTACGACACGACGTTACCTCCTGTATGACGCAATGATGTCGACTCCTCTATGACGCGATGTTATCTCCTGCACGATGCGATGGCGCCTCCTGTGCGACACGACGTTACCTCCTATACGACGCGATGTCGCTTCCTATACGACACGACGTCACCTCCTGTGCGACACGACGTAACCTCCTATACGACGCGATGTCGCTTCCTATATGACACGATGTCGCCTCCTGTGCGACACGACGTTACCTCCTATACGACGCGATGTCACCTCCTGTACAACACGATGTTACCTACTGTGCGACGTTATGTCACCTCCTGTACGACGCGATGTCGCCTCCTGAATGACATGATGTCACCTACTGTATGACGCGATGTCGCCTCCTGTATGACGTAATGTCACCTACTGTATGACGTGATGTCGCGTCCTGTACGACGCGATGTTGCCTCCCGTATGACGTGATGTCGCTTCCTCTACGACACGACGTCACCTCCTGTGCGACACGACGTTACCTCCTATACGATGCGATGTCGCTTCCTATACGACACGACGTCGCCTCCTGTGCGACACGACGTTACCTCCTATACGATGCGATGTCGCTTCCTATACGACTCGACGTTACCTCCTGTACGACGCGATGTCGCTTCCTATACGACACGATGTCGCCTCCTGTGCGACACGACGTTACCTCCTATACGACGCGATGTCGCTTCCAATACGACGCGATGTCACTTCCTATACGACACGTCACCTCCTATGCGACTCGACGTTACCGCCTATACGACGCGATGTCGCTTCCTATACAACACACAATGTCGCCTCCTGTGCGACACGACGTTACCTCCTATACAACGCGATGTCGCTTCCAATACGACGCGATGTCACTTCCTATACGACATGACGTCACCTCCTATGCGACTCGACGTTACCTCCTATATGACACGATGTCGCTTCCTACACGACACGACGTCACCTCCTGTGCGACACGACGTTACCTCCTATACGACGCGATGTCGCTTCCAATACGACGTGATATCGCTTCCTATACGACATGATGACGCCTCCTGTGCGACACGACGTTACCTCCTATACGACGCGATGTCGCTTCCTATACAACACCATGTCACCTCCTGTATGATGCGATGTCGCTTCCTATACGACACGACGTCACTTCCTGTGCGACACGACCCGAACGACGCGACGTCACTTCCTGTACAATATGATGTCGCCTCCTGTATGACGCTATGTCACCTCCAGTATGACGCGATGTCGCTTCCTATATGACGTGATGTCGTATCCTGTACGATGTGATGTCACCTCCATACGACACGATGTTACCTCCTGCATAGTGCGATGTCACCTCCTGTACGATGCGATGTCACCTCCTGTACGACACGATGTCACCTACTGTACAGTGCGATGTCGCCTCCTGTATGACGCAATGTCGCCTCCTGTGCGACGCGATGTAGCTTCCTGTATGATGTGATGTTACCTCCTGTACGACGCGATGTCGCCTCCTGAATGACGTGACGTCACCTACTGTATGACGCGATGTCACTTCCTGTACGATGCGATGTCACCTCCTGTACGACACGATGTCACCTACTGTACAGTGCGCTTCCTCTTCGACACGACACATTACATCCTGTATGACGCAATGATGTCACCTCCTGTATGTTGCGATATCACCTCCTGTACGATGTGATGTCGCTTCCTACATGACACGACGTCACCGCCTGTACGACGTGATGTCACTTCCTGTACTACACGATGTCACCTCCTGTACAGTGCAATGTTGCCTCCTGTACGACGTGATGTCATCTCCTGTACGACGCGATGTCACTTCCTATACGACACGACGTTACCTCCTGTATGACGCAATGTCACCTCCTGTACGACGTGATGTCATCTCCTGTACGACGCGATGTCACTTCCTATACGACACAACGTTACCTCCTGTATGACGCAATGTCACCTCCTGTACGATGTGATGTCGCTTCGTACATGACACAACGTCACCGCCTGTACGACACGATGTCGCCTCCTATACGACACGACGATGATGTCACGTCCTGTATGACGCGATGTCGCTTCCTGTACGATGCAATGTCGTATCTCGAACAACGCGATGTCGCTTCCTATATTACGCGATGTCGTATCCCGTACGATTCGATGCCGCGTCCTATACGATGCGATGTCACTTCCTGTACAAAGTGATGATGCCTCCTGTATGATGCGATGTCACCTCCTGTACAACGTGATGTCGCCTCCTGTATGATGCGATGTCACCTCTTGTACAACACGACGTTACCTCCTGTATGACGCAATGTCGCCTCCTGTACAACACGATGTTACGTCCTGTATGACGCGATGTCGCTTCCTGTACAATGCAATGTCGTATCTCGAACAACGCGATGTTGCTTCCTATATGACGCAATGTCGCCTCCTGTTCAACACGACGTTACCTCCTGTACGACGCGATGTTGCTTCCTATACAACACGACGGTACCTCCTGTACGACGCGATGTCGCCTCCTGTGCGACACGACGTTACCTCCTATACGACACAACGGTACCTCCTGTACGACGTGATGTCGCCTCCTGTGAGATACGACGTTACCTCCTATACGACGCGATGTCGCTTCCTATACGACACGTCACCTCCTGTATGACGCGATGTTGCCTCCTGTATGACACGATGTCACCTCCTGTACAGTGTGATGTCGCTTCCTATACGACACGACGTTACCTCCTGTATGACGTGATGTCGCCTCCTGTATAACACGATGTCACCTCCTGTGCGACACGACGTTACCTCCTATATGACACGACGTCACTTGCTGTATGACGTGATGTCGCCTCCTGTATGATGCGATGTCACCTCCTGTATGACGCGATGTCGCTTCCTATATGACGCGATGTCGTATCCCCAACGATGCGATTCTGCCTCCTATACGACGCGATGTCACTTCCTGTACAACGTGATGTTGCCTCCTGTATGATGCGATGTCGCCTCCTGTATGACGCGATGTCACCCCCTGTACGACGCGATGTCGCTTCCTGTACGACACGATGGTAACTCCTGTACGACGCGATGTCACCGCCTGTACGACGCGATGTCACCTCATGCATGACGTGATGTCGCCTACTGTACGACGCGATGTCACCTGCTGTATGAGGCGATGTCGCCTCCTGTACGACACGATGTCCCTTCCTGTACGACGCGATGTCACCTCCTATATGATACGATGTAACCTACTGTACGACGCGATGTCGCAGACGGAATGTCTCCACGTTGCCGTCCTTGGCTCAGGTGGCGCTTGCAGTGGCACTTGTGGTGGCACGCTACTCGCAAAGCAGCCGCTCTTGAGGCACTCCATCACGGTTTGCTGACGATGCTCTGCATGCGAATAGGTTTTGCTTCATGGTTAAAGCATTCCACCTGCAGCACACGCCGTGACAATTGGTTCCTGGTGGCGTTTTTATCTCTCTGGCCTTTGGTCACTGCCTCACTTCTGGTCACACTGCATGCACCGGGCCATCAATTGTTGTAATATCGCACCCGGTCACCACGCTCATCCGCGACAAACGCTCCGTTGCTCCCTAATTGTTTTCCAAGTTCCCGGGAATCGGTGAGACTCGCGGATCGGATAGCATCCATGCCAGCGTACGCACGCTTCACAAATCACACACGGCAAGCTGCCAGCGCAGCCCCGCAAAGCATTTCTCACGCCACTACTGGCGAGGAGAACGCTGTGGAGAGGGAGCTCTCAGACAGGGGTTCCCATCCTTTCTATCTCAATGTGCACTTGGCCCCCTTGGGTCTGGTCTCCACAGACCACTAGGTGGCGCTTGCAGCCCGCTGATGGCTGGCGACCCAGCGGTTGAGAATGGTGGCTCTAGACAGTAACTCAAGAGGGCATTTGGCCTAATCCTTCATGCGATTCCTTCTTGTTGGACTGACATCCTGGATGATATGGAAATACCCTCAAGTTTCTCCAACAGACAAAACCTACCACTCGCCAAACTATGGTGAACCCATCTAGATTATAGTGAACCTATCAAAACCGTGGTAAACCGATCTAAACTGTGGTGAACCTATCTGAATTGCTGGGGAGATAGAATCGAGGGAGGATAAAAGCCACAAACCAATTCTTCCTACCGCAGTACCGGGAGATGGAACCGGCGATCTCTGGCCTGGGAGTCCCGTGCGCTGAGCGTGACGCCACAGCGACGGCCTCCGTGTGTCACAGCCAGGCCGCGTATGGGCTAAAAAAAGTAGTGAACGGCCGTGAGTGTCTCCCCCGGGATGCGGTGGGCTTCTCCAGGCCGCGATGCGCGCCCCACTGTCTGGAGCACTAGTGGGACGGCGATGGAGAGTGAACAAGAACCACTCGAGTCGCTATGGAGATAATAAGCGACAAGGAGATGGGCGGACAATTCACCTTCTTTAGGTAGCTGACCCGCCACTTTGCTAAACATTTAGATAATTACAGGCAACGACCCTAGATGTTACATCTTTTGTTTGCAAAACATAACTTGGAGCTCGAGAAGATGCTTCACATTGCTGGTCCGGTCGGCACTTATCTTAATCATCAAGCTAAGTATCACGCTCACTTCCAGTTGCTAGGTCTGGCTCCCAGAGCACTGGGTGTGAGCTCGCCTCTATGTGTCCACACACTGATGTTCAGCCTACAAGCGGCAGCACGATGCCGAGTTCACGCCACAGCCACCTGGGTTTTAACGACATGAGGAACGAGATCATTGCGGCTCTTGCAGGAATCGGACTTGGAAACGTCGAGCGTTATCAGAAGAGCAAGACTCGAATCGTCTGTCATTCGAATTCACGTGCATGCGGAGCCCGAATCACACAGAGCCCTGGGGCGGGCGACTCGGAGGTTCGCAACGGACGCGATCTGCTGGAGAGAGGAAGCTGTCCCTGGGGGGGGGGGGCCTTCACGGGAATCCTCTCCTGGACTCGCACCGCTCCCTCCTCTCCCCAACGGCTCCAGGAGCTCCGCGTGACTCAAACTCCCCGTCGTGGCGCCGTCACGCACCCGGGACCCTCCCGGCCATGGTGCTGCAGATGTCACCCGCTCCCAGCCGGCAGCACGGCCGCGTCCCCCGTCTTTTACATCGTGTCCCCTACTCAACTGGCGAGAGCTGTTACTCAAGTCACGCATCCGGCTGACATTGATTTTTGTGTTGGCTGACATGTGGCTTCAATGCCACATCAATCTGCCGCCGGCACACGACTGCTCCGTCAAGCTGTCCATGCCGCACGCTCTATTAGACACACTTATTGATGACGCTGCCTGCATCTGGCCGGGATGTTGCCTTGCGTCGTCACGATGAGCTGGCATCTGAGTTCCCCGCTCAGCGAAACGAAGCCTCACAGCACGAGCTGTGACCGCCCGTCTACTTAACACCACAATCACTCACACGACGATGCAATCCCAACAGAGCGCAGTGTGGACGCGCGTTGCTATTGGGGACTTGTTGCAATGATAACCAGAGACTGATCAGAGGTTCACACAACACTGGGAAACACCATCGGTGGCATCCCGCGCCAGTTGACTGCACACGGAGGCATCCTTATGCAGGAAACTGGTGCAGTCTCAATCAGTTGTGACCTCTCCAGCGTTGTCTATATGGTGTGCTCTTGCCAATTAACATTTGCTAATCCTGTAGCATTTGCTTAAGAAGCCGGACTCTAGGTGACGCGAGCCAGGAGGTCGGTACCAGCTCGAGGACGTTGGCTGAGACGATCGCCGCTGCACGGCGTTGGTGTAGAGAGCCGAGGGGCGGATCGAGTGGTGCGCGACACGGCTGAACGTTGCGCGGAACGCGAAACACACCGGAGCCTGCACGGGCTGGGCCCGAAACAGCCGACACATTTCCAGCCACATCCCACGGGCATGTCAGATGCTTCTGGCCCACCCTGTATGTTTTACCGACAATTACCCCAAGGGCAAAACAAACTACACAGCTTTTGTTGCGCATTGCAAATGCATTTTTATTTTGCGTCATGTTGCAACCAAAATTAATAAAATATATGAACGGTAATCATTAACCTTATATATCATCAGGATGTATTGTAACTTGTCTTATCCATTTGCATGCTCTCCCCGTGTCCGCGTGGGTTTTCGCCGGGTACTCCGGTTTCCTCCCACAGTCCAAAAGCATGCTCCTGGATAGGTTGATTGGCTCGGAGACTAAAATTGTCTCGCAATGTCCGGCGATGGACCGGCGTCCCGTCGTCGGGTGTATTCCTGCCTTACGCCCTGTGTTTCCGGGATAGGCTCCGGCTTCACTGTGACCCTATATAGGATTAAGCGGTTTCAGATAATGAGATGAGATGAGCTTATCCATCGATAGGAACCAGTAACATTAATACGACGTAACTCTCTGTTCACACTCTCACTTACCAACAAGTCCAATTACGGTGCATTGATATATTTTAGGGCGGCGCGGTGGCGCAGTGGTTAGCGCTGACGCCTCACAGCAAGAAGGTCCCGGGTTCGAATCTCTCGGCTCCGGTGCCTTTCTGTGTGGAGTTTGCATGCTCTCCCCGTGTCCGCGTAGGTTTTCGCCGGGTACTCCGGTTTCCTCCCACAGTCCAAAAGCATGCTCCTGGATAGGTTGATTGGCTCGCAGACTAAAATTGTCCCGCAATGCCCGGCGATGGACCGGCGTCCCGTCGACGGGTGTATTCCTGCCTTACGCCCTGTGTTTCCGGGATAGGCTCCGGCTTCACCGTGACCCTATATAGGATTAAGCGGTTTCAGATAATGAGATGAAATGATATATTTTATGAATATTTAAATTATATTTGAACATTGTGCTCAGGCTTCTGCTGATAAAATATAAAAACAGGTTCAGGAATCATTCACACCAACGCTGCGTTCACCCCGGCATTCACAACGTGTCGGGTCTTTTTTTTGTGTTCCCCTTGGCGTGAAAGCGTAAATTAGATGCTGTCGTCAGACCCTGCATTATTCTTCCTCCTCGTCCGAGTGTTGTCACGAATGACAGGCGTCGCGCTACAACTGTCCCCCCTTCTCCCCAATATTTGCTGCGCCTGCAGACGGGAGATGCCGCTCAGCCCCTCGAGCAGCGCCAGCGTCCACCCAGTCCGAGGGACTGAATCACTGGCGATGCGCATGATGTGGTAATGTGTGCGCAGAGCCTCGCTAAAAGAGCACACATGAGCACCACGTGATGAACGTTTAATATTAAACGTACGATTTATCATGCGTGGCACAGCACTCGTTCAGTGTCCGAGGTATGGAGTCGAAGAGAGAACGACAACAAATGGGCTTTGTGTGTGTGTGTCTTTGTGTGTTTGTGTGTGTGTGCTCTGGTGGGGAGCGGGGAACCAGTGCTTAGTGAGCTGGGCTGCAAACCTGGCCACCCGAGTTCGAATCCTGCTCGCGGTAAACACCAGTGATGATTTTCTGAACCGGTCCTGGGCCTCCCCTAGGTCGACTCAGCCTCAAATGAGTACCTAGTGCGATGTGAAAATATTACCGCGAGGTGGATCAAGGCGGCCGGGCTTGGTGTTGGCCACCCACCCCCTCATGTGCCGCATCGACCTTCATAGGTGCTCGCTAACGGCACTTGACCCTACAGTCTGTTAACGCTATATGGGGATCTTTGTTTTTGTATGTGTGCTCCAGAACAGTGATTCTCAATCTCTCTCATCTCCTCCCCTCTCCCCGCTCCTGTTGCCTCTCCTCTCCCTTTTCCTCCCCTCCCCTCCTCCCCCTCCGCTCTCCGCGCAGGCAGCGCGGTAGCGCCGCCACCAGCTGTCTCACCACACGCGCCCCGGGCCAACCGTGCGTTGCGCCGACCACTGTGAATTGGCTGCTCGTTAAATGGGACGAGGTTTACACACGCGGCCGCGCAGCCGCACCGCCGCGCAGTCCCACACGGAATCGCTTCACGCGGCGCCAACAGAGACTCGCGCGGTGAGAGTTGGTGTCTTGAGCACGATCATAAAATGGGAAATCGCTGTCTGACTGCGGCATCGACATAACAGGAGCGATGGGGCCGGGGTGACGACGCAATCTGGACCCCCCTCCCCCATCAACCCGAACTCACAGTGAAGTATGCTTAAAATAACTAACTCAGAGACCAGGGGCGGCCCTCATCTAGCAGAGGCATTACAAACGGCACGACGTTATAGTCGCGAAGGAGAAGGAACGCTCAACACGGCTATCCCAAATGAGCAGCTATGGAGAGCAATTCCCATACATCGAGCAGTGAATCTCTACACCTATCTGTTTGCAGTAGGTGCCCGCATCACTGACATGACTGATAGAGAGACGAATGCTTAAACCTCACACGAGATGATGAAACGTAATATCAAGATGCCGCAGTCGGGATTCACCCGCACGCATTAGACGAGCTTAGGAGCGGCATCTCTCCCACAGAGCACTCGGCCCCAAGCCCCAATCTTATATCGCAAGCTCGGATTCCTCATGAATAGGAGGTAGAGGAGCTCTTAAGATACCCGCGCCGCCACCACAGCCATCATCGCCAGCTCCCGTGCGAGCGAGTGGCGCATAAACCAATTCCTCCTCGTAACCCGACTGAACCCGACTCAGTCCCCGCGCTCCCAGCCCATCCCGCGTGCACTGTGAGCTGCACTGTGAGCTGCACTGTGAGCTGCACTGTGAGCTGCACTGTGAGCTGCACTGTGAGCACCGCGTGCACGGCAAGGCAGCTGAATACACCCTGATTGCTGCTACTGCAGCAGTCTGAAGACTGCCCTATATGACATCATTAAAACCATCCAGAACACAGGACGGGTTCCGCAGGAATGTAAGGATGCCCTCGTGGTTCCCCTTTTCAAGAAAGTGGACCGCATCAATTGAAATTACAGGGGCATCTCACTCCTCAGTGTACCGGGATAGCTCCTGATAATGATTATTCAGCACGGTGAGGAGAGGCCTGCAAAATTCAAATGTGATTTCAAGCTTGGGTGGTCCTGGACAGATGTCATATTCTCCGTCCGGTTGCTACAGCAGAGATGTAGGGAATTCCAACACGTCAAGGCCTAAGATACCAGCAGTAGGCCAGGGCTGTGGATTGTTTTCCGTGCTTTCGGGGTCCCTGACACTCTGCTCACCATCATTAAGGACCTTCATGATGATGGACAAGCCCGGGCAGAGCTACGTGGTTGGGAGTCAGAGCCATTCCCTGCTCACATTGGGGTGCGATAGGCATACCCTCTGTCCCCTACATTATTCAACATCCTTTTTGACCACGTACTTCGAGAGGCTTTCCATTGATGTACCAGAGGAATTTCCATCTGGTTCAGGTACAACGGGAGGCTAATCGATGCCCGCGTGCGGTCAACGGACGGCTCTACTGGCCAACTGTGTTATATTTATGCCGACGATTTGGTGGTTGCTGCTCACTCTGAGCGGGAGTTGGGGGCTCTGAACCGGTTCATGATGCTTTTAGTCATGAACCGAAAACAAGAAATGCGTATAAAACTTAGCCAATCCTGGAGGCTCGTTATTGAAGTCAGGAATGCAGGACATCAGAGAGGGATCGTCTAATTGTGTGAGGGGCATCTTTTCATGAAATGTAAATTAGGGGACTAGCCACAGACAAAGCAGGGAGGGGGAAATCACAGTTCCGGAGTGGGAATAGGATATGGAAATTAGTGTCAAGGTGACTCAGAGGCGGACTCACACAACAAAGAACACACGCATCACGCCCACACATAAGGAGACGATAGAAGCCGCGCATAAACACTACGCCTGAGGATGCCTCCAACGTGTGAGGCGAAACGTCGCGAGGAGAGGAGAGAGAGCCATCGACGCGGCTGTCCCGAGAGAGCAGCTTTTCGAAGCAATCATCATGCATCGAGCCGTGAAAACCTACATCATTACATTGGATATAAATCTCATCTCTCATCTCATTATCTGAAACCGCTTAATCCTATATAGGGTCACGGTGAAGCCGGAGCCTATCCCGGAAACACAGGGCGCAAGGCAGGAATACACCCGACGACGGGACGCCGGTCCATCGCCAGGCATTGCGGGACAATTTTAGTCTGCGAGCCAATCAACCTATCCAGGAGTATGCTTTTGGACTGTGGGGGGAAACCGGAGTACCCGGCGAAAACCCACGCGGACACGGGGAGAGCATGCAAACTCCACACAGAAAGGCACCGGAGCCGAGAGACTCGAACCCGGGACCTTCTTGCTGTGAGGCGTCAGCGCTAACCACTGCGCCACCGCGCCGCCCGGATATAAATCAGTGTACATAAAATAACAGATAAAAATAATTGTTAAACAACCGAAGGAATAAATGTTCCTGAGCAGACGCAGGTCAACAGCTAGCCATCATCCAAGCATAACAACAGTGAGCCACATCAACAGTCCCAGACAGAGTCAATGCCTTACGGAACTCCATCAGTACCACTATAACAAAGCACCTACCTGGGTATTTTGTGCCATCGAGTACTCCCCACACCGTATGGCCAAGGAAGGATATTTGATTCGAGTAAACTGAGCAACGGGCACCTCTCTGCCCATATAGAGATGATGTAAAATAGATTTCACCCTCTCCCGAAATAATGCAATAATACAGGAGGTGTCCAATCTGTTTCTCCTCATGTATGAGCATAACATTATATGCAATAATACACAGTAAGTACAGCAAAAAGGTTATCTCTCCACAGCTATGTGCAGCGCATTGTGACCATCGGGTGAAAAGCACTCTATAAATGCAATTATTATTCTAAACACCAGAAAGCATTAAACAGCATCTTCCTGCGACAGCAGCGGCTGTGAGGCGTGAACTGCCATGCTCCACTGCGGGCTCGCATGCAGCCGAACCACGAGACGCGACTCCACTCGTTAATTTACTTCATGTTTGCATATTTCTGCAAAAAAAAAATCCCGATGTAAACTACCACACCATGAACAACAGTGAATACTCTGGTTGGATTTGTGAAACGCCGATGTGAAAATTAACTCTGCAACAATAATACCGCGGCCTAATACTAATATACACTCCTTCAGGATGTGGCATAAGTCGCTTCACCAAGAATAATTGTTTGGTATCCAGACGTTGAATAATAATAAAGAACTCTGCTGCTCGCCGCTGCCACGAAATGTGTTGTTCAGTGGTCCATAGATGTAACACGTGCATTGAACACCATAGGGAACGCTTTAAACAATGTCTGTAATAACTAACAATCATTCCTCACAAGGTGGGTTCACTCTTCTCGCGAGAGCGACTTGCGCCGCACTTTGTACAAACAGGGTGTCTGATATGAATGGTAGCGCAGGAAACGCGTAATGGCGCCTAATGCTCCCTGGGTCTTGATTATAATAATTGCATTACTAATTATTATTACCAAAGCGCATTTCAACCGAGGGTCACAATGCATCCCATGGGACGCCCTGCACATAACTGGTGATGTTTCGAGCAACGCTCTCTTCACCATTTCCAGAAACGTTACCAATTACACGTCCTCTGCACATTTCCTTCGAGGCACAACAGTGGTGGGTTTGACGGACGTGTCGAGCTGTTTAGGTTCTTAATCGTGCCTGTGCACCACTGGTACCATAGCGGCTGCCACACAGCCCAGGAGATTCATAACAACAACACGTCTTGCTAAACACACACAGCTCGGCAACCACCTACCCCCCAGCTGCCGCGCTTTTACTGTTTATAAGAGAAGCACACAAACCTGCCAAACCGCTGTTACATTCATTCGTAAAAGAAATGCTTGTCACTATTTGATGATTTAATATCACAGCAATGTGCGCAGATAGCGGCGTTATTAATCCTGGACACGTGTTTACGCAGACAATGTTATGGCTAGACGACCGGTCTGTGTAGGTGGGACAGGTATTCCATCTCCTTGGAGGAGGTCCGGGCCTACGCTGTGACGCAGTGATTGTCGAGCCTTCGCTTACTGGGATGTCCGCCTCTGTCCATTCCTCTTGGCAGAGATAGGAATACCCACGTTGTACCCCACCACACGCGATCTGCCGATCGACTTAACCTTTGTGCACGCATTCACGGTGTTGGATGGACAGAGGTGAACCCCCTGAACGTCAAGTCCAATGCGCTAAGCAACCGCAGCAGCAGTCTGTGCCCGGCGAAAAATCCCAAACAAGAGCCGGGCGCTGAGACGGCGAACCCCGAGGGGCCATCAAATATAAGGCTAGACTATTACTTGTTTAGCTTGCGGATCTACGGGCCCCCGGGGTCACGGGGTCACGGTGTGGCCGCTCCCACCCTCCGTCTGTGCTCCACGGCCCCCTCCCGCTATCTCCCGTGTCACAAACCTTAAGCCGGAACACATATTTCTCCCCCTACATGATTGAATTTGTCGTTTCGCGGAATATTGAAATGTCACGCGGCAACGTGGCTCATGTAATGACTCGTGCCGTCTCACTTATAGACGACGCTGCAGCCGCGGGCCGCCTGAGTAGCCCCTGAGCGACTCCACACGCAGCAGCAGCAGCAGAAAGCGGTTTGTTAACTCTCCACGTGTTTATATCAGCGCACC
>JAZEWT010000019.1:9816536-9840068 GCA_036362905.1 Mordacia mordax | reverse complement strand
CCCCCCCCCGGGAGCTACCCTGAGTTCAGCGCCCCCGGTAAGAGGCGAGGCTTGTAAACAGCAGTGGCACCTTCCTTGCTGCATTACTTATGGTCGCTCGGGACAACGTGCCTTCACCGCAGCCCGTTAACGAGGCGGGACGCTGGGGAGGGCTTTGTGAGCACGTGAGAGAGACGAGAGGAGGTTCAGATTCCGAATCGGGGTCCCGTGATCCTGGGATTGAGACCCTTGCTCCACGTGGCTGAGTCGGGCGCTGTCTCCCCCGCATCAAAACAGGGGCACCGTGTGGGACCGAGAGCTGGGTGGGCAGCCCGAGCATGCCCGTGCTAAGCACCGACCCCTACATGAGATCCTGATGTAGGGTTGTCATGTCGCGATGTACGAGAATTGCTCCCGAATAGCGTTCTTTCGAGATAACCGTGTCGAGCGTTCCTTCTCTCCTTCGCGACGTTTCGCCTCCCACGTTGGAGGCATTATCAGGCGTTGGAAGAATCACCAGAACACCTGATGATCCCTCCAACGTGAGAGACGAGACGTCGAGAAGGAGAGAAGGAAATCTCCACGCAGCTATCCCGGAAGAACATCTATAGAGAACAATTCTCATGCAATGAATTGTCCCGGTTTGTGATCCCAATTCTGTCCAGGTGTTTGGCTTTTTCTTGAAATGTGGAGGCGCATTGCAGCTGCGTGTAGTGTCTGCAGGAGAGTGACACAGCATAACAGTGATACATCAGGATAGTGACACAGCAGGAGAGTGATACATCAGGATAGTGACACAGCAAGAGAGTGACACAGCAGGAGAGTGATACAGCAGGAGAGTGAGACAGCAGGAGAGTGATACATCAGGATAGTGACACAGCAGGAGAGTGATACATCAGGATAGTGACACAACAGGATAGTGACAGAGCAGGAGAGTGACACAGCAGGAGAGTGATACATCAGGAAAGTCACACAGCAGGAGACACAGTAGGATTGTGACACAGCAGGACAGTGATACATCAGGATAGTGACACAGCAGGGGAGTGATACTTCAGCAGTGACATAGCAGGAGAGTGACACAGCAGGAGAGTGAAACAGCAGGAGAGTGATACATAAGGAGAGGGCAGGACAGTGACACAGCAGCAGAGTGATACATCAAGATAGTGACACAGCAGGAGAGTGACACACAAGGAGGGTGACACAGCAGGAGAGTGACATAGCAGGAGAGTGATACGTCAGGATAATGACACAGCAGGAGAGTGACATAGCGGGAGAGTGATACATCAGGAGAGTGACACAGCAGGAGAGTGACATAGCAGGAGAGTGATACATCAGGAATGTGACACAGTAGGACAGTGACATAGCAGGAGAGTGATACATCAGGAGCGGCAGTCAAACAAACATCTCTCTCGTGATGGCTGCACAGTTTTCAATCGAGCCTCGCGCTGCCACCATCGCTGTGTCAGCGATGGTGGCGCATCGCGCGTGCTCAAAGCCCGGAGGCCAGACACAATCAGTAGGTGCTCACTACAAAACAATGAATTTCAGAACAAGCGCGCACTGCCACTCGGTTTAATGAATGCGATGTCTCTGTCACGGTGATCCCCACCCGCTCGGAGTTACGCGGCGCACAGCCGCCGAATGATCGGACGGGACGGGCAATGGACCCGTGGCGTCAAATCGCGACTCGCTCCGCAGTAACCGCTCGAAAATGAAATTCAAGGTAGAGAAATAATATCCTGTGTGAATGTAAATCACATTGGAGTTCATTCGAGCCGTAAAAAAGTAGCTCAAACGTGATCTCACTGGAATTCAGATGAAGACCAACTCAGCGTGCAGCCTCCGTCTCCTTACGCGGAATTAGATGAAGACTTGTAACACCTTCATGAACCAGATAACTTATCTTGATACAAAACGTAAAGCTTCCACATCATTTGGCGATAAATTAAATCTGACACGTGACCTTACAGGGCCGATTGCCCGTCACTCAACGAGAAGGGGAACACTCGATACGGATATTCCGAAGCACCAGCTAAGGAGAGTAGTTTGCGAAACTGTCCCCTTGCGGTGGGAGTGTAAACAGGTGCTTAGCGAGAACGTGCACTCACACCCGGGGGTTCGACCACCTCGTGCCTGGAGCGACGAACATGTGCGACCACATTGCTCCAGCAGCAGGGGACTTCTGGAGGGTGCAAGGGACCCTGCTACCTGCTTCGCACGAGACTCGCACACCGTGAACTGCTGCATAGGGGCGGGTAAGAGGATCGCGCAGCCTGCACGCTTAGTGCGGACACGGCACACTGGGCAGTTCGGACACGGCACACTGGGCAGTTCTGACTTCCCAACAGGGGTCGCTGCTATTATAATCGTGCATGTCGGTGATTGCGAGTGAGGAGATCCAAGGGATCCAGAGAGTATAATTAAGGGTACAGAAAATAGTTTCCCCGCCGAGAGATTCAGAGTGTACCGGAGTTAAAGAAGGATTGTTTTTGCCGCGGAGAGGCTCAGAGGGCCATTGAGTTACGAAGCAAACTTCCCCGCGGAGGGATTCGGCGTGAGTGACATAAGTAGTATCGGTGTTGGGAGGTGCGTGGCCGCAGCACCGGTGGAATAATAATGATGATAATTACATTTATAGAGCACCTGTCACCCGAGGGTCACAAAACGCTGCACAGAGCTGCGCAAAGAACGGCACGTTAACAATAACAACAGAGAACGTAAAATCAGCAGTAACAACGCTTTTTTTCATGTTTTGTTCTTTTTTTTTTACAAATCCGAGCTGTGGAGAGAATAAAATGTCAACAACAACATCAGAACAGTTCAACTGAAAGTCAAACAGTAGCGACAAATCATAAGACACAAACTAAGAAAAAAAATTCTTCGTAATGATGTAGGTTTTCACGGCTCGATGCATGATTGCGTCGAAAAGCTGCTCTCTCGGGACAGCCACGTCGATGGCTCTCTGTCCCGAGAGAGAGCAGCTTTTCGAAGCAATCATCAAAAAATTCTTCAACAAACAAGGAAGGAACAAATGTTCCCGAGCAGGTGCGGGTCGGAAGAGAGCCAACATCCTGGCACGGCACTACTGAGCCGCAGCAACAGTCCAAGGCGGAGGAAGGAATACATGTTCCCAAGCAGGCGCAAATTGGAAGAGAGCTAACATACCGGCACGACAAAACTTAGAAGCCGCATCAATAGTCATATCGGGAGGACTTTAAAACTTGACGGCATAAGTGAGTCTTGAGACAAGATTTGAAGATGCCCAAGGACTCAGCTGAACCTATCTCCAATGAAAGGGCATTCCAGAGTCTTGGAGCAGCACGCGAGAAGGCTCACACCCATCGAATGGAGGTGCGACCTGGGCACATGCAACAAGCCTGTATTGGAGGATCTAAGTTGTCGTGTTGAGGAGGGTGCCTGAAGTAGGTCACGGATGTATGTCGGAGCAGTGCCAGTGAAAGCCTTGTATGTGAGAAGGAGGATTTTAACAGGTAACCAGTGGAAAGACATTATTACTGGGGATATGTGATCGTGGATGGGTGTGCGAGTGAGGACTCTAGCAGCCGCATTCTGTACACGCTGCAGACGATTGATAAGATAGGCAGGGGTGCCAGGGAGCAGTGCATTGCAGTAATCAATTCGTGAGGAGATGAAGATGTGTATTAGCTTCTTAGCGTCAGCAGGTGATAGGATGTTGCGCAATCTGGCTATATTTCTGAGATGGAAATAGGCTACCTTCACCACCTTGTTGATGTGTGTCTCGAAGGTGAGTGAGGAATCAAGTCACACCTAGACTCCGGACTGCCTTAGCAATTTCAAAAGTCTGATCGTCAAACATCAATTGGATAGGTTCATCCTTGGACAATTGATGCAGAGTTCCAACAAGCAAAACTTCTGTTTTGTCGCCATTTAGTGTTAGAAATTTTGAAATGAGCCAGGCCTTCACAGTTGACAGTGAGGATGACATGCAAAGACCAGACGCACTGATGGATGACTCTGCGTGGATATAGATTTGGATGGCACCGGCATAGCAATGGTAGCTGAGATTGAGGCTGCGCAGGATATGGCCAAGAGGTTGTAGGTAGATGCTGAAAAGGAGTGGGCTGAGAACTGAACCCTGAGGAACTCCAGATAAAACAGGATGAATCTCTGAATTTTGTCCTCTGAGGCTGACAAACTGCTTCCAGACGGACAGGTAGGAGCTCAGCCAATGCAGGGCACAGCCAGAGACCCCTATAGGAATCTTATAGAGACCCCTATAAGATCAGATGGTCAATGGTATCAAAGGCAGCACTCAGGTCCAGGAGGACAAAAATACTTGGCAAGCCTTCATCAGCAGTGACGAGTAGGTCATCAATTACTTTTACCAGGGCAATTTCAGTACTATGGCCGAATCTGAACTCAAGACTGGAAGGGATCAAGGAGGTCATTATTAAGAAGGTGTTTCCGGAGTTGCGCGGCAACGGCACGTTCAAGGGCCTTAGAGATGATTGGTAGATTTGAGATGGGGCGATAATTATCAAAGATATTGCAATTGAGGCCAGATTTTTTAAGCAGGGGGGTAACTGCGGGAAATTTGAACAGTGGGGGAACGATACCAGAGCGAAGTGAGTTATTAAGCAGATTAGTGATGAACGTGGCAAGGAATTTTAAATTTGCCTGGATGATTTTGGATGGGAAAGCATTCAGGAAGCAGTTTGTGTGCCGGGATCTGGTAACTACTGAGGAGACCTCGGATTCTGTTAATTCGAAAATGTCAGGAGTTTTGAGGTCAAGGAAGGTGGAGGAACAACTATTGAGATATTGGTTGGTGATTGAGGCTGGGTAGAGATACGATGGGCCTCGGTTTTTTTCAGAGAAAAACCAAATCAACTGATCCGCCTGACCTTTATTAGTGAAGGGAGGTGAGGTTTAGTGACTGGTAGGACGAAGGAGCTGATTAACGGCCGAGAAAAGAATCTTGGGCTTGTTGCAGGTATCTGCCAGAATGCTGGAAAGATGCTTGGTATGGGCACAGTCAAGTGCTTACCAGAAACTGAGGAGTTGTTCCTTAAAGATTCGACCGTGAACGGTGAGGCCAGATTTTCTCCAAGTGCGTACGTTCACTTAAGATCCCGGAGTTCAGCAGTATACCAGGGGGATGGTTTTCTGTCTGAGACATAGCGTGATTTTAATGGGGCCAAATCATCCTGTATGCTTGATAGCACGTTGTTGTAAGTTTCTGCTGTCGCATGAGAGGCAGAGTGAGCCGAGGCAGAGAGTGAAGTACTATTGATTGGGGCGGGGGCGAATATGTCTGGAGTGAGGGCGCTAAGGTTACGAAATTGGATTTGGTGCTTGGAGATGGAAATGGAAGGCGGTACTTGAAGATCAAAGCACACAGCGGAATGATCAGACAAACCAAGATCACTGATGGATAGGTTGGTTACCGAAATGCCCCAAGAGCACACCAAGTGAAGAATATGGCCGCATCTGTCAGTGGCAGATGTCACGTGTGGAGTGAAGCCAAGTGAGGTCACAGTGGCCATGAGATCCCTTGCAAGAGGGCTCCTTAGAGAGTGAACATGGATGTTGAAATCCACCAGCTTGAGTGCGTCAAGGGGACGTGGGCACATACCATCTCTGTGAAACCGAGAGGGGTGCCAGGTTACGACATACAATAGAAATTCGAGTTGTAGTTGTTGGATAATTGTTGCGTGGATACACAGAGATAGAATATACAAATATTGTTCTTTAGATATACGGAGAGTTGTTGCTGTTGCATGCATTCAGAATAACTATGGATGGGGAAAACACTGATCTCATGATGGTTAATACGTACATAGGGAAGGAATAATAAATGTGACAAGATTATAGACAAACTTTCACCTTAATGGGGTTTTATGTAGCAGTTAGCAGACCAGAGTGTTATGAGTTAATTCCATTGGCTGTGTGGTGCCCAGCCTCGAGCGTGACAGGACAAGTGCATGTGGGGAGTGCGTTAACGTCCCCCATGCCGGGTACGCTAAGGTCACGTGGTGCTGAGATGGCAAGGACGGAGTAATGTAAGGACACCCCGAGGACCCGGTAAACATCACGTGGGCCGGTGACAAGGACCTGACGGCAGTGGTTGTTACAACGAGCGCACACTCTCTCGGACTGGTCGGCTGCACGGCGTGATGTGACGTGACGTGAAGGGGCAGGGAGGTATAAAGAGGGGGAAGCGCTGGAAGTAGCGCGAGGTTCTGTCTGTTGCGGCGTCCAAGCTAGTCTTGTCAGACCTGCGGAGACTTGCGAGTGGCCACGTGGACCTTTGTTCGTTGTGTGCTGTTAAATAAACATGACCTTGTTGTTACTATGGAGAGTCCCATCATGCCTGCGTTGCAGAGAGTGGAACGTGAGTCAAGCCCTGGTCCGCCGGTCCGTTTGTCGCGAAAAGATTACCCCACGGCCGTCCGGCCGTCAACGCAACTGCGATCGTCGCCGGCGCGTGAAGAGAAGCCTACGCAGTCGACTCCGAGAGAATTCACGCATCACGACAGTTGTTACACATATATGTAGGACCTGATTGTACCTTTGATAGTACCACTACATAACAGACCGGGGTGTTACATCACGCGAATAACGGCACGCTCGTTAGCTCGATATATTGTAGGAGATATTTCATTGTTCAGGGTTAGGGAATTGTTAGTTAATAAACACGGCTATCGTTGTAACTTTGGTCTGCCGCGTGAGTTCCGGGGGCCTCGCCTGCTCCACCCCCACCCCACGCTAAGAACCCAACCCCGTGACAGGGGAGCGTCACAGTTGAGGCTTCCCGTCATCACGACCCTTGCAGCGGGTGTGACCTTCACAGCCACTTCCACGATCGCGTATGTTGCCTTGTGTGACGCCCTCGGTTGTGACAAATTTATACGTGGGAATATTTGTACATGCAAACGTTAAAAATAAACAGTGTTTAGCTAGAGAATTGCTCTCAATAGCTTTTCTTTCGGGGTAGCTGTGTCGAGTGTTCTTTCACTTTTTTGCGAGCTTTTGCTTCCCAAGTTAGAGGCAGCATCAGCCTTCGGAAGCCGAAACGTCGGGAATGAGACAAAAGGAACACTCGACACACCTATGCCGAAAAACAATTACGGAGATTAATTAATGTGGTTTTTTTTGTAGCTTTGAAGGAAAAAAATCTCATAGAATCTGGAGAAAACCCGCGCACAACAGGGGGAGAACACACGAACTGCACAGAGGAAGGTGCCCGAGGTGAGAATATCATCACCTCGGGTAGGAGCTTCTCTCCGTGAGACGCGAATGATATCGTAGCAAACTCCCTGCCCACATAACGGAGGTCTCTGTTCACTGCCTACACAGTAGGGGCTCAAGAGATGAAGCCGAGAGATCACTCACCCACGCGGCAAAGATAATTACATCAATCTGTAACACTATGGGGCAATACTCAGCCAATTAAATCAATCAATCATTTCACACAGAGGATAACCGATTAGATTATTCAAACTATAAAACAAAGCTCAGCAAATTACATCAATCGTATATACCAGACAATTAAATCAGTCAAGTTATTAAGCGAAGCTCAGCCAATCATATCAATTACTCACATCAACTCAGCCAATCATATCAATCAGTGAAGGTATCCTGTTGTGACAGCGCTGTCTCATTTGCACACTTATGTTCGTCTCGTCATGGTCCTGATGTCTTGTTAATACCCACTTAATTGACCCCTAGCATTGTTATTCCTTTGAAAATCACTGAATTAGTTATCTCGGATTGCTCATAGGAGCTCACATACTCTTGAGGAACGGCTTCCAGTAATTTTTATATTGCTTACATTACACACCGAATGCTACTCAAAATTTTGCCTTTTAGAGACTAAATAGGTCACAACTCATGTGGACCAATCTGTACAATGATGTCAATTATGAGCCTACATGTGGCATCCCTGGCCGTGGATAATCAAGAAAGCACGACAACGTCTCCACTTCCTGTGACGACTGGGCAGAGCCAGACTTCATCCACCCATCCTCTCCACATTCTATAAGGGGACCGTTGAGGTGTCCTGACCAGCTGCATCACTGTCTGCTATGGAAATTGCAATGCCTCTGACCGTAAGTCCCTGCAGCGGATAGTGAAGACAGCGGAGAATATCATTTGGACCTCTCTCCCCTCTATCCAGGACATCTGTTTCAAGTGTTGCATACACAGAGCCTCCAGCATTGTAAAGGACCCCTCTCATCCATCCTGTGACCCACCTGCCGTATGGCAAAAGGTACCGCAGCATCCGAGCCAGATCAGACTCTGCAAAAATGTCTTCCCCCCCAAACCATCAGTCTCCTCAATACCATGCTACACCTGCCCCTTTTCATCATAACTTCACTGGCCACTTCACTCTACTTTATGTAGTCGATATCGACTGCGTGTTTTTGCCCTGCCCTGTTGAAATGTGGATTCAGCCTTGTTTTGTTTCATGCGCCAGGACCACGAGAATCGTCATTTCGTTCTTCCATAGACTGTTATTGTATATGGATGGGATGACAATAAAGTGTATCTCCTAATCGACTGCTGGATGTTGCGCCCCCATATCTCTAGCGACGCAGTGATCCACTGCACACGAACCAATTTCATCGTTCCGTCTCCTCTATGGAGGGCTCTCTCTCAGACGGAGTTACATCCCTTGGCTCTGTTATCGATATCATTTGCATATCATTTAAATGTTTAACTCAAGATGGCACACAGGATTTAATTCATGTCAAAGGTATTTGTTTTAAGAGAGGATGACGCAGAGGCGCGAGGAAACAGCAGAGAGGCGTGGGTGGGTGGGGGGGAAGTGAGCCACGTGGTTAGTCGGCGCCTGCCACCAGATGTTGCTTCCTTAATATCGTTACCAGACAATTAATTAATGAGTAGATGTTTTTGTTACTTGTGAAATTCCACATAGAACAGGTAAACAGACAAACTCTATGTAGAAAGACGCCCGAGGTGGGAATGAAACCGCCTCAAGCAGTACCTTTTCTCTGTGAGGCGCAGATGTCACCACTGTAGATATCCTGCTGCTCAGTGAACCTCAAGCAAATGCCACATTTCCATGACCGTCTACGCATTCTCAGCAGTCGGTCTGAGAGCACAGGGTTCCCACATCTCCCACTCCCACTGCAGATTGGCCACGTGCAGAAGCGTCGAGTGCCAAGTGGAACGAAATAACCCCCCGCGTAATTGGCTGTGATCGCTATGATTACGCTTCTAACAGGAGTGTACCGATCCTCGTCTGCGCTCCCACTCCACGCTGGATTCAGAGTGCGGGCGCACGCATCACGATTGGCCATGGAAGCGCATCCTCGTTGCTCTGTGACCCGTGATAAGCCTGTAAAAAACGCGCGCGTGGTCGTGCAGCATGCAAACAGCATTACGGAGACCCCCCCCCCCCAATGATGGTCAAAATCAAATCTGAGATTCACATCCGTGCCGGTGCTGTTGAAGGACAGGGCATGGGGGGGGGCATACAGGCTAGGGACATCCAGGGGTGGAATTGGGCGGGAATGCGTGGAGCGCCGCTCCCAGAGTGAAACTTCGAGAGGGAACCTATTATCCTTTTATAGTCTTACATTTGGACAGTTATTTGACGTTTCAGACGTCACAGAAATTCAGGAAATTGGTTGGTATAAACTCATAATTTTCTGAGGACCCCTAGACCTCCACTTTAAAAGAGACGCAGACCCGGTGCCTTTAAAGAGTGAATTTTTTTTCTTCTCCATTTCCACTCCCAAGGAAGCCGGCACAGCTCTCGAGCCTGACCACATCCGGAGTTCAGAGAAAAAGACATAAATCCCTAACATTGCTTTAAACCTTTGGGAAAAGCGCCTTTAGTGAACACCTATCAAGAGCCTCACAGCACACTTGGAAGTGGGTGGCCAGCACCAGGCTGGTCCGCCTTTGTCTCATCAGTGGTGATGCTAATATTCCGCACCAGGCGCTCGTTGTAAGCTGAGTCTAACGAGGGGGCCCAGGACTCATTCATAAATCGTCACCGTTATTGGCCGTGGGCTGGAATCGCAACTCGAGCTGCTTGGACTGTAGCGCTGCGCAATGCTACACTACCGCTGCCCACAGACTCAACTAACGTACACAAGCACGGATCCTTGGGCGTTAACTTTACGTTTTAAATAGTTAATTTGACGAACAATTTAAAACTCACGTGAACAATTGACAACTACGCGAACAACACGCTTCATATTTCCCATCCCACACCAGGAACGTCTTGCAGTTCTTCAAATCAACAGACACTACTGTACTGTATATTCTCTTCTATGGATGCTGTGGGTCGCTCATCTGCTTGAGTGCCATCCTCAGTAGCCAATAAGCAGAGTAGGAGTTTAGCGACCGATTCCAGGTCTCCACTCTTGTCCTTCTTGACCTCACCACTGCTACTGATGCCATCAGCCACTCGTTACTCTTGGAACGGCTTAACCAAGACTTCCCAATCAATGCTACTGCTTTTCCTCACATTCTCATGGACGTCGGCAATTTTTCAGACGAGGCCAGGACTATTCATCTCCAACCCAGATTACCTCTGATGTGCCACAAGGATAGACCTGTCCTATTTAATTAATAATAATTAATAATTGTACTTCAACAGCGCTTTTCACCCGAGGGTCACAAAGCGCTGCACAGAGCTGCGGAGAGAACGGCGCGTCAGCAACGACATAAAAACAGTAAATCAGCAACAAAGACGTTTTGGGGTTTTTTTTTAAACAAATCTGAGCTGTGGAGAGAACGACATAACTACAACATCAGGACAGGATAAGTTATAGGACATAAAGTAAAGGATAAAAACATAATTGTTAAACAAACAAAGAATAAATGTTCCCGAGCAGGCGCAGGTTGGCAGCGAGCCATCATCCCAGCACGACAACAGTGATACACATTAACAGTCCGAGCCAGAGTATTTGAAAGCCTTACGGAAAAAGTGAGTCTTGAGACAAGGTTTCAAGATGCCCAGGGACTCAGCTGATCGAATCTCAAATGGAAGAGCATTCCAGAGTCTGTGAGCACAACACGAGAAGGCTCTGTCACCTATTGAATGGAGGTGCGACCTGGGCACATGCAGCAAGCCCATATTGGAGGATCGAAGTTGTCGTGTTGAGGAGGGTGTCTGAATTAGGCCACGGATGTATGGCAAAACAGCGCCAGTGAGAGCCTTGTAGGTGAGAAGGAGGATCTTGAATTCAATCCTGTATTTAACAGGTAACCAGTGGAGAGACATCAGTACTGGGTATATGTGATCATTGATTGGTGTGCAAGTGAGGACTCCAGCAGCCGCATTCTGCACAAGTGGAGACGATTGATAAGGTAGGCAGGGTGTCAGGGAGCAGTGCATTGTTGTAATCGATTCGTGAAGAGATGAAGATGTGTATTAGCTTCTCAGCATCAGAGGGTGACAGGATGTTGCACAATCTGGCTATGTTTCTGAGATTAAAATAGGCTACCTTCGTCACCTTGTTGATGTGTGTCTCGAAACTGAGTGAAGAATCAAGAGTCACTCCTAGACTCCAGACCGCATTAGCAACTTCAATGGTTTGGTCGTCAAGCATCAACTAGATAGGTTCAGCCTTGGACAATTGGTGCTGGGCTCCGACAAACAAAACTTCTGTCTTGTCACCATTTAGTTTTAGGAAATTTGAATTGAGCCAGGCCTTCACAGTTGACAGTGAGGATGACATTCAAAGACCAGACACATTGATGGATGGCTTTGCGTGGATATAGATATGGATGTCATCGACATAGTAATGATAGCTGAGATTGAGACTGCGCAGGATATGGCAAGAGGTTGTAGGTAGATGTTGAAGGCAAGAGGGCCGAAAACTAAACCCTGAGGATCTCTCGACAAAACAGGATGGACCTCTGTGTTTTGTCCTCTGAGACTGACGATGTAAGGGGTTGTATGGCGGTCCTTTCCGCCCTGATTGGGACACCTGCCTAATAATTCACTTACCCGTGCACAGGTGCATAATAATCCACTTACCTGTGCAAGGGCACCTAATCAGGGCAATTACGGGTCCTATATAAACTGGCCTACGCCATAGGAGCGGGACCGGAACAGCACCTCACTCCGTGCTATCGCACGCCCGTGTACTGCTCCAGTCGGCTGTATCTCTGCACTCTTAATAAAGAGAGCTGTTTGTACCATAGTTGCTGCTCGCCTCCTGCTGTCGTCACCGCACAACAGGATCCACTTATTCGTCGTGCTGCCGACCCTTACAGAAGTTCCGGCTCATTCCACCCAGTCTCTGCCGCGATCGTCCTAAATTCTAACGCGTAGTCGGCAGCGCTCCGGAGTCCCTGCTGTAGATTGTACAATTGTGACCCTGATTCGCGGGCCCTGACTGGAAGATCGAATACCTGCCGCATCTCCTCCATGAAGGACTCTCAGTGCAGAATGAGATTTGTTTCTCGTACACTGCAGTAGCGCAGGCCAGTGCCCTCCCCGACAGCAGCGAGTTGATGTAGGCCACTCGTACCTCGTCCGATGGGAAGGAGGAAGGCTGCAGCCGGAACGCCAAGGAGCACTGCATCAAGAAGCCGCGGCAGCCGCCTGGACGGCCGTCATATCTGTCGGGTGGCGGAAGATGTGGTTCGCGTCCAGGTATTGCTGCAGAGGTAGGCCGCTCCGGCGGGGCTGGTGGAAATGGCCCCGAGGCACCCCCCGCTGCAGAAATATCCGCCCGCAGTGCGCACGCTGGTCCGCGAGACTGCGCATGCCTGCTCGTGGAGCGTGAGTATTGTCTCGTGCTGGTGAAGAGAAACGTAAACCTTGTTGCCGTCCATGTCGCCCGCTGAATCCATGTTTAGGCCGGAACTTCTGTAAGGGTCGGCAGCGCGACGAATGGAAAACTGCATTTAATACCCCAATCGGCCACTACGAAAATCTTGTAATGCTATTTGGCCTGACTAACGCCCCTGCGGTGTTCCAGGTCCTCATTAATGATGTTCTGCGGGAGACGCTGCATCGCTTCGTCTTCGTCTATCTGGATGACACCCTCATCTTCTCGCGCAGTCTTTAGGAACACGTACAACATGTCCGGTTGGTGCTCAGCACTCTGCTCGAGAACAATCTGTTTGTGAAGCCTTCAAAATGTGATTTCCACGTCGCTACAGTCTCATTCCTGGGTCACATCATTTCTCAAGGGAGGGTCCAGATGGACCCAGCAAAGACCCAGGCCGTGCGCGACTGGCCAGTTCCCACTTCGGTAAAGCAGGTGCAGCGTTTCTTGGGTTTCGCTAACTTCTGCCAGCGATTCATCAGAAACTTAAGGTCGGTGGCTGCACTTCTCACTGCACTCACCAAGGGGATAAACGCGTCTTTCCGCCTGACCCCAGAAGCAGTGGCCGCGTTTAACTCCCTCAAGTACCACTTCACGTCTGCACCAGTGCTGCTGTTTCCAGATCCCACGCTCCCGTTCATTGTGGAGGTGGACACGTTGGATGTGGGTGTGGGGGGAGTGCTCTCCCAAGTCTGCCCAGGGGATGGAGGGCTGCACCCCTGCGCCTTCTTTTCGCGCCGCCTATCGCCTGCGGAGATTAACTACGACATCGGTAATCGGGAACTCTTAGCCATCAAGCTGGCTCTGGAGGAGTGGCGGCATTGGCTGGAAGGTTCCGCCCAACCATTCATAGTGTGGACGGACCATAAGAACCTGGCCTACATTCAGAGCGCCAAGCGCCTAAACTCGTGCCAAGCAAGATGGGCGCTGTTCTTCAATTTCGTGCTGTCCGACCGCCCGGGGTCAAAGAACGGGAAGCCGGACGTGCTCTCCCGCGTGTTCGACCCGCCTGAGCACGACCCCGTCCCGGAGCCCATTGTCCCCCCCCCTCTCGCATCGTGGCACCGGTGCAGTGGGGTATCGAGGCGGTCGTCCGGCGAGCCCTGCGTTCCGAACCTGCTCCGGAGTCGTGTCCACCCCATCAGCTCTACGTTCCAGCTTCAGTGCACTCACGAGTCCTCACGTGGGCTCACGCGTCCAACCTGACGGCACACCCCGGGACCGCTTGGACGCTCGAATTTCTGCGAAGATTCTGGTGGCCCTCGGTTGACGCCGACGCCGCTCGCTTCGTAGCAGCCTGTGCTACATGTGCACGCCACAAGTCTCCCAGGACCAAGCCTATGGGACTGCTCCACCTCCTCCCCATACCTTCTCGACCCTGGTCACACGTCTCCATGGACTTCATCACGGGACTACCGGCCTCTCGTGGAAACACGGTCATACTGGTGATGGTGGACCGGTTTTCTAAGGCGTGTCACCTGGCACCGCTGCCTAAGCTGCCGTCTGCACGGGAGACCGCGGAGCTAGCGGTGCAACACGTGTTCCGGATCCACGGCCTACCCATAGACATCGTCACGGACAGAAGCCCACAGTTCGCCTCAAAGTTCTGGAAGGCTTTCTGCACCCTCATTGGTGCCTCCGCCAGCCTTTCGTCGGGTTTCCATCCGCAGGCAAACGGTCAGACGGAGCGGGTCAATCAAGACCTGGAAACGACGTTACGCTGCCTCTCTTCCACCAAGCCTTCCTCCTGGAGCCAGTGCCTCATCTGGGCGGAATACGCCCACAATACCCTGAAAAGCTCCGCTATTGGCATGTCTCCCTTTGAATGTCAGTTCGGGTACAAGCCGTCACTGTTCCCTGACCAGGCACCCGAAGTCGATGTACCTGCAGCTATCGACTGGGTCCGGCATTGTCGAGAAACCTGAGTGACGGCCCGGATAGCACTCGAGCGTGCTTCGCGGGAAGGTCAACGTCAAGCCAATAAGCCACGTTACGGCAGCTCCTTGCTTCGAGGTGGGGCAAGAAGTATGGCTGTCGACCAAGGACCTTCCCCTCCGAGGGGGTTCACACAAGTTGGCTCCTCGTTACATCGGTCCCTTCCCCTTCACCCAAATCATCAACCCAGTAGCTGTTCGCCTCCACCTTCCATCATCTATGAAAATAAACCTTACCTTTCACGTGTCGCTCCTCAAGCCGGTGTCCACCTCACCCCTGTCTCCCGCTGACAGCCCACCCCCGCTTCTCCGTCTAATAGGGGGCGAGCCGGCCTACACAGTCCACATGCTGCTGGTCTCCCGCTGATTGCGGGGTCACCTGCAGTACTCGGTGGACTGGGAGGGGTACGGGCCTGAGGAACGCTCATGGGTGCCAGCGCGGGACATCCTGGACCCAGAGCTCATCCGCACCTTCCACACCGAACACCCGGACCGCGCTAAGGGGACCGCCAGGAGTCGTCCCTTAACAGGGGGGTACTGTAAGGGTTGTATGGCGGTCCTTTTCCGGCCTGATTGGGACACCTGCCTAATCATTCACTTACTCGTGCACAGGTGCATAATAATCCACTTACCTGTGCACGGGCACCCAATCAGGGCAATTACGGGTCCTATATAAACCGGCCTACGCCATAGGAGCGGGGCCGGAACAGCACATCACTCCGCGCTATGGCACGCCCGTGTACTGCTCCAATCGGCTGTATCTCCGCACTCTTAATAAAGAGAGCTGTTTGTACCATAGTTGCTGCTCGCCTCCTGCTGTCGTCACCGCACAACAGGATCCACTTATTCGTCGCGCTGCCGATCCTTACATACAAACTGCTTCCGGTCGGAGAGGTCGGTGCTCAGCCAATGCAGGGCACAGCCAGAGACCTCTATACGCTTCAGTCGCTCAAGTAAGGTAAGGTAAGGTGGTCAACGGTATTAAAGCTGCGCTCAGGTCCAGGAGGACAAGAATACTTGGCAAGCCTTCATTGGCAGCGACGAGTAGGTCATTTACTACTTTGACCAGAGCCGTTCCAGTGCTATGGCCGAATCTGAACCCAGGTTGGAAGGGATCGAGGAGGTCATTGTGGAGAACGTGTATCTGGAGTTGCACGGCTAGTACACATTCAAGGACCTTAGAGAGGAATCGTAGATTTGAGATGGTGTCATAATTATCAGGGATGTTGCAATCGAGGCCAGGTTGTTAAGCAGAGGGGTAACTGCAGCAGATTTGAATAGTGGGGAACGATGCCAGAGCAGAGTTATTAAAGAGATTAGTGACGAAAGTGGCAAGGGGTTTAAAATTTTCCTAGATGATTGTGGATGGGAAGGAGTCCAGGGAGCAGTTTATAGACTCCATAAAGGCCCCCCCCCCCTCAGCTCCATCATGCCAAAATACACAGTTGTGGACCACAGTTACGTAGATCGACGATGGACTGGTGTCCCGTCGTCGGGTGTATTCCTGCCTTACGCCCTGTGTTTCCGGGATAGGCTCCGGCTCACCGTGACCCTATATAGGATTAAGCGGTTTCAGATAATGAGATGAGATCTAAGAGATGAACTACAACATCTACAACAAGCACTAGTGAGCAATGGATACACAATAACAAAAATCCAACGTGCCATAAGGAGAGAACCTCAACAGAAAGAGCAAGAAAATGAGGAAGGCATCAAAACCCGCTCTTTCCTGCCATAAGTGAAAGGCACCAGGCAAAATTAGCAAACACCTAGAAAAATATAAAATAAAAACAGTCTTCACAACCCACCAGAAGATATAAGATGTATTCAAATCACCCAAGACCGGCTGCCGTGACAGACAGAAGGCATATATTGCATTCCTTGAAGCAACTGTGAGGAAGTGTACATCCGGCAAACAGGAAGAATAGCCACAAGAAAGAAAGAAAGAGTACGAGGTAGCAATGCGTTTGCTGCACACGGATAAATCAGCAACGGCAATACACAGCATAGACAAACAACACAGAATCGATTTTGACAAGATGCGAGTACTATCAGCCATCCCCCATAAAGTTCCAAGATTAATTCGTGAAGCAATCGAGATTCACAAGACATAAAAAACTATGAACCGCAAACAAGAAATTAGGATAAAGCTCAGCCAAACCTGGAGGCCAGTCATTAAAGTCAGCAGTGCATAGACATAGAGCTCTGAAATGTGGACATCAGAGGAGAATTACCAAGTGTTTGGGAAATTATTTCATAAGATGCTAACTAGGAGATTAATCACAGGTGGAACAGGTTAATGTGATTCCGGGGTGTGAGCAGGACAATGCAACCCATTCAAGTGGACCCCTGTGGAGGGGACTCAACACATACATAGCACCTACATATAAATAGGAGTCACACACACGACACATGCACACTGCGCCTAAGGATGCCTCTAACGTGTGAGGTGAAACGTCGTGGAGGAAGCAATCTACGGGGCTGTCCGGAGAGAGCAGTTTTTCGAATCAATCATCAATTATTATTATGATTAACACCCACGTCTCAAAAATATCGCGTGTCCTTTATTTGCCCCGGCTCAATAACCTGGATTTTGTCTCTACGTCAATTCCCCCCAGGGACTCCTTGTCCACTGCATGTGATAAAAGCAGTACTTAAGAGAAGTAAAAATAAATAGCCACGATTAACCTCGAAGCGCGAGAATACAACAGGAGGAGGCGGGTGAGTGGTTGTCGCTTGAGTCAGCTGAGCATATGATTATAGCCGGTGATGTCAAAACACCCTCTCACCGGCCCACTTAAAACAAACCACCAGATAAACAACTACGAATTAATATTGAGCGATCTACAGATTGTATTTGTCATGCTCAGATAATCTCCTTAGAGATCTACAAATACGCTCGATAAATCGCTTGCCAGTGCAGGAGAGCCCCAATTTGATTGCCAATGTCATCAGTCACACTTGTGATGCCATGAAAGTGACGGGAAAATATTGACAAGAGGATATGCAGTTGATGCTCACATTTCCATCTCAATTGCTCACTTCTATGGTTGTTTTCAATGCGTTGTCAGCTCCTTAAACAAACTACGACTGCATATGCCTGTTAGGCACACTTAAGGAACAACACCAGCGATATAGAAAGACTTATCTAATTATTGCAATTTGCGAACTTTAATTCATTATATAATTTGAGTGGTTTTTTCCCTCGCCGGTTTTAAGCACTAGCTGTTAAACAGACTGAGTTATACATTTATTACTTTAGAATAAACTACATTAACTTCAGTTTTCTTACAATGGTATGGTGTTACTGGGTGAGTGGATGGGTGGGTGAGCAGGGGGGTTGCTGGGTGAGTGGATGGGTGAGCAGCGAGGTTGCTGGGTGAGTGGATGGGTGAGCAGCGAGGTTGCTGGGTGAGTGGATGGGTGAGCAGCGAGGTTGCTGGGTGAGTGGATGGGTGAGCAGGGGAGTTGCTGGGTGAGTGGATGGGTGAGCCGTGGGGTTGCTGGGTGAGTGGAAGGGTGAGCAGGGCAGTTGCTGGGCGAGTGAGTGGATGGGTGAGCAGGGGAGTTGCTGGGTGAGTGGATGCGTGAGCAGTGGGGTTGCTGGGTGAGTGGATGGGTGAGCAGTGGAGTTGCTGGGTGAGTGGATGGATGAGCAGTAGGATTGCTGGGTGAGTGGATAGGTGAGCATTGGGGTTGCTGGGTGAGTGGATGGGTGAGCAGTGGGGTTGCTGGGTGAGTGGATGGGTGAGCAGTGGGGTTGCTGGGCACTGGAGGTGTGCGGTTGTGATGCATACTCTCCTCAAACTTCAGTCCGATTACACGCGGTAGCCACGTGCTAATGATGGTGACGGCAGTGAATCTTTGGATCTGTGCTCACGCACCACTTGTCAGGCAGCCACGTGTTCAGTATTTTGGTTTACGTTTGTAGACGGCGCCGCGCCTGTAGCGGCACGCGTGGCTGCGCGAGGCATACAACCGATCAACAATGCAACCTCATCTGGGGTTTAGGTGTTTTATTAGATGCAGAACTGCCACAGTAATTGCTACTATGTAAGGTAATACAAATCAATGTGTTTTAGATCCCACTGGATACACTCACCAACAATCGTTTTTTTTATAGAATGCTCTACAGAGACAACTGGCGTTGGTATGCACATCAGCGAGCAACGCGATCAAGACGCACCCCAAACTCACCGCTATCTTTGCAGCGCAAACCATTTCATTCATCCAACGCAATGTGTTTATCGGTTTATACGCTGCGCTGCTTAAAATTCATGTAAGCATGAAAGAATGCACTGCTAAAGCAAATTATTTGCACGAGTGCTGTGATTACAACGGAAGCCAAACGGATAATGAATTATGAATACGTAACACGTAGACACTTATATTTCAAAGACAGCACACGCCCTACGTGCAGCAGGAGCACATGGGCTCCGACAGGCGATGTAGTGGTGGTTGTGCTAAGGCACCACGGATTGATATGTCCAGCATGCAGAACTGAGCGCTAATTGAGTAAGATCTGCGCACCTGAGATGGCGGTATTCTCCGAGGAGCGAGTGGTAGCGACAGAAATTGCACAGGGTGGAAATACGACAATATCACATGGCTCAACACAGAGCAAAACTGGTTTCAGTCAATCCGGCACTGCCTGAAGTCAGCATTCCTTTGTACAATTCGAGAAAACAGTGAAAAAAATGCTTATGGTAGAAAGTCGGCAGTTCAAATGTTTGTTCCATTGCAGGAATCCCACATCCAGAGCTGGCAAGCTCACTGGGTATTTTCTGCTGTAATAATAAACATCTCTCGGTCTACACACATCACGTGCTTCATGTGTAAGATGCTAAGGTGACAAGTCATTTTACGTCTACACCACGTGATTCTGTGCGGCGTCGATGTCACCTGCTAGCAGTCTTTCCGAAATCACAAAACGCTGGTTCCACGCACCGCCGATGGCTCTCACGGCACACTACTTGTCTACAGTTTGGATTTCATCTGAGACATGAGTTTCTCAAGCTTGAGGGCCATGCCCATGTCTCCCTTGATCTTGAGTTTTCCAGACATGAAGGCCATGGTGGGCTTCATCTTACCTATAACAGAGCAGAAGAACATTGCAAAGCCACCAGCGTCTCACCACGAAATTCACCAGCAGAGAATTCACTAGCACGCAGATTTTCATTTAAAAAACATTTCTGCTAGCATTGAAATTTCGTGTGCTGAATACAAGGTAAAGGTGCAGCCCTGCAATGTCTCACTCACTCAAATGCTGGGAAAAGGGTCTCGACTAGAGGCAGCTATAGAAAGCCCGTCTGGAAGGTTTTTGGTCTACCCTTTCACATTGGCTGGACAGCTTTGGAAGACTTCAGAGTACCCACACTCTACCCCACCACACGCGACTTGCCAACCACCGAACTGTTGTCTACCCACATATTCTCTGCTGCTGATGGGTCAGAGGTGGTGGCATGGGTTTTAAATGCCACACCGGGAGGTGGGATTTAACCGGTGAGCCCTGGATTGAATGTCCAACATTCTGTTACAGCGGTGTCCCTAACAGGATTATGAAAAGGCCACAAAAGGTACAAAGCTATAAAATAATAAGTAATGCACATGCCGTGTGACTAAAGATCTTTAATATAAAGTTGTAACAATTCAGGGAAAGCAACTTCCATGCAATGTGTGTCAAGTGTAAAATTTGTAAATCTTACCATGTCCTCCAAACATATCCCTCTCAGTGTATATGAATGATGCATTTGATTTCATTTGCGTTGATATATATAATAATTACTACCAGTGAATGATATTGGCCTTCAAACTGGCAAAAGAGTAGTTACATAAAGCCACCTTTGTTAGTGCAACACTTCCTCAAACGGATTTATACACTTTTTTTTTTACCATTGACATGAAACATGTTCTCCCCGTGTCTGTGTGGGTTTTAGCCGGGCACTCCAGTTTCCTCCCACAGTCCAAAATACATACTGCTACATAGGTTAATTGGCTCGCAGACTAAATTTCCCTCAGTGTCCGGTGATGGGCTGGCGTCCCATCGTGGGTATATCCCTGCCTTGCACCCTGTGTCTGCCGGGATAGGCTCCGGCTCACCGCAACCCTGTACAGGATTAAGCGGTTCTGACAATGAGATGAGATGAGACAGGCTAGCACAGGCCAGCGTCCCAAATACATAAGGTGGAAAATGTAAAGCTAACGTACGTTCAATCAGGAAGCCAAATATTTAAACTCAACAAAGCTGCTAGCGCACTGTCACAACAACGTAAACCAGTGCATGTACACCTTTGATCCTGTGCGTGGTAAAGCGAAAGGTGGCATTAAAGGTAAGTTCACACACCAACAAAAAAACAATAACACTCATTAGGCCTTTAAGACATTACTGTTCAGTCATTCTGCTTGAGTTATTTACATTCTTAATGTGTCGGCATGGCAACGGCTTATATGATGCTGCCTCTGGTCTAATCAAACCGGCCTTCCAGAGGTCGCTGGTGTAATTTGATCTCCCGGAGAGGCAGTTTACACAACGAGGCAGGTTTCTTAAATCCCTAGCCCCCCCCCCGTCAGTGCCTCCATCTGCAGAACAGCTCAAATGAGAATCACCACAGTCAGTGCACGGGTAGCTCCTGTGCTGAGCGGTACCTGCGAACATTTGGACGAAGTCACCGCTGTCCAGGCTCATGATGACGTCGGCTTTGTCGAGAGCCGGCCCGTGGCCTGCAGCGCCACCGCCGTTCTTCAGGTCCAGGTACCAGGTGCTCGCGTCCGCGCCTGCGCCAAGCAAACCGCACCGGCAAATCAGCTAACACAATTACACAGTCGCTACCGGCCGCTCAGTTAACACGCTAACAGAGTCGGCACCGGCTACTCGGTTAACACACTAACAAGTTCGCACACACCCTGCTACAAAGCATCGCACTTGCTACAGCATCCAGATCAGAATGTTTCATTCTCAGATCTGTAACGCCTTACAAATTAAATAAAAATCCACTTGCGACTATTTTATAAATGTCTACTGATGTAGGATTGCCACAGCTCAATATTTGAGAATCGCTCTCCATAGCCGTTTTCTCGCGATTATAGCGTCGAGCGTTCCTCCTCTCTCCTTTGCAATGTTTCGCCTCCCACGTTGGAGTCATCAGGCATTACGAATGGTTCAGCTGAAATGTGTTGCATCAGATCTACAGTGCACGAGTGCGTTATTCTGATGGTGAAAGGTGTCACTCCCAGGCCCAGGCCGAGACCACCAAGCCGCTACACTTGAGAACTTGGTGTCGTCACAAGGCAGTAGCTGAAACCCAGATTTGAACGTGGGTTCTGACTGGCGCTCCGTGCCCTGACCCCAGAATCACCCGGACATCTCTAGGAACACAGCAACTTAATTATAGCTTTAATGCAATGAGGGGAAAATGAGTATCACAACACTGTGACACGAAATCATCATTACACTGTCAGTAAATTACCCAGGCTGTAATAGCAACAACAGCGTTTCATCAGCATATACAGCAGAGCAGCCAGGCTGCTTTCGGTATCCGTGAACAAACGTACCAAGTGCTATACCCAACACCGATCATATTTTCATGTCAAGACATTATTTGATTCAAAAGTGAAAAATAATGAGTAGTCAAAAAAAATTAACATTGCAAAGCTTTGTCCAGTTTCCTGATATAGCCAGATGCGAGTGCAATTGGATTTTTGCTTCAGTTTTTATAAAATATAAACATCTCCATAAAAGGAACAACATTGTGTTTTCATAATAAATGCTATTACAGTAGACACAGCCAATGATAACAGTTCAAACAACAGGAGTAGGCTCCAGATAAAATGAGACTGCAGCCACAGCAGATAACACACCAGCAGAGAAACAAATACGAGAAGAGAGAGAGATATGGGGAGGTTCGTATGAAAAGCCATTGTCTATCTTTTGCACGCAAAATACCTCGGTGGTGCGTAATCTCCCAAAGTAATTAGGGACATTGTGGGCGTACTTCGAGAAGCAACGTGCAAAGAAACAAGTCGAAATGGGAGGCGTGATCACGATAATTTTGAGTGCTCTGCCAGAAGAGCACTGGGCATGCAAGCGATGAAACTACCCAATAGAGACAGCGAGCTCTATTTAGCTCCCTCTAGTCTTGGAGGTGCGTTCACCAGCAGTGATATAAGCAAGCAATTTCATTGCTGCACCTTTACTTCAAGGATCATTAGTCACAGTAGATGAGCGACCGAGATGCGTAGCAGGGGCCGTGCCTTCAGAGGCAGAGTAAAACCTCTGTGTAGCAGATCTTCTATTCAATATATTTTGGAAGCAATGAACGTTGTCAGCTATTTCTGAGACAGTGGTCTGCATTTGAAATAATGGAAATAGTATATTGAAATTTTAGTGTTTTAATTTTTATATACATGTCTTACTCTGTTTAATTGTATTCATAATATATAGGTTGTTACACGATATGGTCATCACTGTAGAAAAGATCGCCATTATAAACATCCAAATTTAAAGGTTTTCGGGCCATCCTTCCCCCCCTCCCCCTAATATTCCGTTACATCGAGGCTTTACTGTAATGTAGATGGGCCAAGTACATCCATTCAATCCACGTGCCCTGCTAGGACAAAACGGAATATCATTGTGACAATAAGCAGATAGTAAGAGGCTGCCAGCTACCTACTACTGAGACCCGGATTACATCTGCATTCAGGAACGCCAGATTTGCGGAAACTCTGCTTTCAGAAAACCACGTTTCTGTTTACAAATGTTAGGCCACGCTGATGTGTCAATAATAATAATACACTTACGCACGAATTGCAAAAGACGG
>JAZEWT010000019.1:9773359-9813043 GCA_036362905.1 Mordacia mordax | reverse complement strand
TATATCCCCGTGGCCCCTTCCAGTGAGTTCTAAACGACGTCACCCTTCTACCGTAAAAGTCCCGCAGCCCGTGCTGCTGTCCGTCCCGTCCCCCACGTGGCTCTTTCATAAAGTTCCAACCGACGTCACGCCACGTGGCCTTGTCCCCCCTCTACAGTAAAAGTCCCCGCTTCCCTATTCCTTAACTCTGCATAATAATTAACAGGCCTGAATGACAATCTGTAACAGTGTAATTGCCTCCTACTATTTCCGTGATGTATCTATAGAAGCATCGACCGGTATTTTTCAAAGTCGGCTATTTCCCCTATCAGCAAGTTTAAAATTAACATCTATCCACGACCTATGACTTGTGCGTTTGAATCAAAATGCGCCCATATACCCAAGTTTCATGTGCAACTCTGAATCGTTCACGCTTCCAACAAATACCTTGCACACTGAACGAATGAGTTCCATACATTATACATTGCCATCAAGCATTCGAAGTAATGCCTCCCACGTGGGAGGTGGAACATCGTGAAGGAGAACACGCGACACGGCTATCCCGAAAGAACAGCTATGGAGAGCAGTTCTCATATGTCGAACTGTAAGAACCTACATCAGTAAATAAAAATGTAACGTAAATCTATGTACGATAAATTATAACAGCGATGGATACTGTATTAGTCAATATTTTTACTACATTACAGTTGTTATCTTGCACTGAAAGCAGTAAATATATAAACGTACCGTGCGTATATATTTTTTATGCATTTGGTGTCTAAAAACTTACGAATCCTTGCGTTTGACTTAACCTCCCCATCAGCGTATGGCTCAAAGTCACAACACAGTCTGAGAGCGTAAGGCACCGCATTAGGTGCAAACTAAAATACGATATTAAACGCACAAGGTCACACGTGTACGCAAATTACGACCACATTCATTGAGGTGCTTATTCATACGCATTTTATATGCATACAGTACAGCTTTTATACTAGGTTCATATTCATTGTGAGGTTTCATAATAATAAGGTTTCAATATAGCACGGTGCAGCACTAAATTATCTTCTGGCAAAGCAAAGGAAAAGTAATTGCTACACGAGCGCCGTGGACGTTTGTTGGTTTGAAGAGGAACGCGTCGCATTGATGTCAAGGGGAAGCGTTGCGCGCCGCTCTCAGAGATTGTGTGCGCTGCAAGATTCGTTTAATACAAAGGTGCATAGGGGCCCTGCCGACAATACACATGCGCCCACGCACACAAGCACGCGAAAAATGTGTGCACACGTGCCACACACGCACGCGTGCCACACACACGTGCTACACAAACACACGTGCTACACAAACACACGTACTACACAAACACACGTGCTACACAAACACACACATGCGACACTTGCACCATATACACGTCATGTACGCACGCACGTGCCCCACACATGCTTGGCACAACTTCCACACGTGCGCTGTGCAAGGTTGCTGCACGAAGCAGATGGGTATCGCGGCCGTGAGATACGATTTTTTCCGAGGTAAAAGGCAAAGATAGAGGTGCAGCCCTGCATCTGCTTGCTCAGACCACTCTCAGCAGGAGGGGCTCCCACAGCAGGACAGCTCTAAAGAACGCCTGTGTCGAGAGGGATTTTTGGTCTCCTCTTCCACAGCGGTCAAACATATTGTGCGTATTTACTTTCTAATCTACGCTAGTTGTCATTTTCGTGTGGTGCGGTCAAACACCGATTTTTTCGTGTCCCAATCGTTCAATTACATGACGAATTCACAGCGAAATGTGAACCTACCTTGAAATTTACGCATCACCTCACTCCGATCCTTCAACTGAATATTTGCAAATGCAACAAATATTGCAAACAGAAAATAATTCGCGAAAGAAAATATTCAGAATATTTTACCGTAATTATCGTATATAAACGATTCTGACTTATTAATGTATTTAAAACATATTTCTATCACTAAGTCACATGGTATATTACCATAAACAGTTTAAAACACATGAATTACATGTACAAAATTAACTGACGCATATTACCCACTAACCGTGCGCAAAAATGGCATGGATACAGCGTGCGGGCCTAACACTACAATTGTAACGAACCAGTCTTGTGCAAGACGGCTGCCGCGTATACTGGCATGTAACCTGGGTACCGTGTAAGAAAATTAACAATCTTGTACCATGAGCAAGACAATAGAAGCACTGTTGAGACATAGCTGTGCGGACAAGCGGGCTGGTGGAGTGTGCTTCAGCAATTAAAAGACTGTGAATCAGACAGAGCTGAGTTAATATTTCCATTTAACACAATTTGATATTCATTTGCACCCCAGATTAAATGTAACCTGATATACATGTTGCTAGGCAACCCCCCCCCCCCTCTGGAACCCGAGTAGTATATTCTGCAATGGAATCGGTTGGACTTGTGCGGTTGTACTTTGTGCCATGCGACACTGTAATTGAAAGATACGGTTATTAAAACACTGCATTGGGTCTCGGATAGTGATGAATCCGCGTGTCTAATTCACAGAGACGTGGAAAAACACTGCACATTACTTGGCAAAAGCCCAGAAATTAATGCAAACATATTAGAGAAAGAATAATTATATTTTCATTACTTCAGTTTGAGTCTATTCCAAAATCTAATCAGCCACATTGCTCATTACAGTAATGAAGTTTATAATGTAATTGCGTGCATTAATCAAATGCTATAGCTCTTATTATTTTGGTGTAATGCACAGAATAACTGGCAGTCATATTTTTATCAGTTATAATAAATATAATACAATATAACTGTTTTTATCTGCAAATTGCAGGACTCCCATTTCACTTTGACATTCTCCATCTGAGTGTAAAATAATAACCGATATTCTTGATGACACAACCCACTTCTCCTAATGCTCATATATATGTATATTTCAAATCCTAAGACGGATAACTACTATAGGAAGCGGAGTTATTTTTGGATAAACAACAAATGAGGGACAGCTCCGAATAAACTGAGATAACGGAGACATTTGTCCCATTTCTGGCAGCATTATGGACAACACAGTGAAAGATCAAGTATCAATCCACTGCTAGATGAAGGCCTGCACATTATACGTTTTAAGCATTGGAAAAATATGGAGAATCTGGAGGAAAACCATGCAGTCATGGGTTAGTGGGGGTTCTCGATCTTTTGCACGTGAAGGCCCACTTGAACTACATGGGCATGGTCTCCACAGACCACTAGATGGCGCTCGTGGCTCAATGGTGGGTCTCACAACCCACCGGTTGAGAATGGCGGGGCTAGAGCATACTAACGCCACGTAAAAATGTGCCGTAGTCGTAAATTCTAACCCAGGAGCTTCTATCTGTAAGGCCCTGTTGCACTGGTGTCAGGCTGAGTGGTGCTATGCCAAGGAGGCACAGCAAGGTTTGCGAATTCAAATCCCGGCTGGAGGTCGACTCAGACTGTCATCATCCCTGTGGCGTCAATGCAAGGGAGCGCCACACTGTGCGAAGGGAACGCTATCTCACGGAGACACCGATCATTGCCACGGCGATGCTGCAGTCTTCCCACTGCCAGTGTGTAGCCGGTGTGAGCGTGTGGCAAGGCGCTGCCATTATGTTTTAGCGTCGTTAGGTTTTAGTGCTGCACCACATGGTCCCTAAGGTCTCGGTGTGCCCTACGAGTAACATCGCTGCCATAAGCAGCCAAGGGAGTCCAAGTGACTTGACACTCAATTGGGCCGACTAATATTTTTTAACAAATCTCCTGCCTCCATCCCTTCAGGTGCAAACAAATCTTGGTAGGCCCAAGTGACTCAGTCATCATCAGCAGCCATGACCTCTCCAGTGCTGGTTGAAGACCAATATGTGTCTCTCAACGTAATTTTAAGCATGCACATTTCCATGCTACTTTGTACACTTTTCAGTGCTTTGTTTCTACATATTGTGGTAATGACGGCATTTCTGAACGTGTGCCACTGCAGGTAGTACCACTGATTACGACAATCTTGTCCAGACCCTCTGGTAATTGCCTTTATTGTCATCAAAGTTCCTGAAACTAAATCGCGACAAAACAAAAGTTTTGCTTGTTGGAACCCCGTATCAATTGTCCAAGGCTGAACCTATCCCAATTGACGCTTGACGACCAGACCATTAAAGTTGCAAAGGCAGCCCGGAGTTGAGGAGTGACTCTTGATTCCTCACTCCGCTTTGAGACACACATCAACAAGGTGACGAAGGTAGACTATTTGCATCTTAGAAACGTAGCCAGACTGCACATTATCCTGTCACCCTCTTATGCTGAAAAGTTAATACACATCTTCATATCTTCACGAATCGATTACTGCAATGCACTGCTCCCTGGCACCCCTGCCTACCGCCGACCCGATCAGTCGTCTTCAACGTGTGCAGAATGCGGCTGCTAGAGTTCTCACACACACACTCATCCACAATCACATATCCCCAGTACTGGTGTCTCTCTACTGGCTACCGGTTAAATACAAGTTCGAATCCAAGAGCCTCTTTCTCACCTACAAGGCTCTCAATGGCGCTGCTTCGACATACATCCATGACCTACTTCAGGCAACCTCAACACGACAACTTCGATCCTCCAATGCGGGCTGACTGCATGCGCCCAAATCGCACCTCCATTCGATGAGTGACAGCCTTCTCACGCACTGCTCCCAGACTCTGGAACAACTTCCTTCCATTGGAGATTCGATCAGCTGAGTCCCTGAGCATCTTCAAATCTCGTCTCAAGATTCACTCGTTCCGTAAGGCTTTCTTTCAAGTCCTCTGGCTGGGACTGATGATGTGGCTCACTGTTGTCATGCTGGGATGATGGCTTGCTGCCGACCTGCACCTGCTCAGGACCACTTATTGCTTAATTCGTTTGTTGAATAATTATTTTATTGCTTATTTTATGTCCTTCTATAAATTATAGCAATTATGTTGTTGTTGACATGCTGTTCTCTCCACAGCTGATTTGTACCAAAAAAACCCAAAAAACGTTATTGTTGCTGATTTGCTGTTATTACGTTGTTATTGCTGACATGCCGTTCTCTCAACAGCTCTGTGCTGCACTTTGTGACCCTTGGGTGAAAAGCACTCTAAAAATGCAATTGTTATTATTATCGAGTTCAGTGTCCCAAAGGCACTCTGTTCTCACATACCCAAGAGTGGATTTTTAATGGACATAAACTTTAGTGTTAAGAGCCAGAACTGACTCGTTATCACAAAGTAACTTACAAGTGTCTGGCATTCGGGTGTAGGTGCGCGCAGAGACGTTAGGAATGATGTGGTTAAGACAGGGGCAGCAATTGGGAAGCTAGTAGTGGAAGAGGGCAAGACAGCGCTACCGACGTAACCAGAGGGAGGTGATGATGGGGGGCGCTGGACCAACAGCACGGGGTAGGTTACCACGAGTGCTATGGTGAGTGGCAATCGGAGGTGAGCGATGAACAAGTATGGTGGCGGGACACCGTGGAGTTTACCGCTGTCCCAGAGGCATCCAGTTTTTTTGCGCAGGCCACTTGGTAGTTTTACGTCAAACTTTATTTCATTCAATCTCCACCACCTGACAGATTGAGAATATCAATATGAAACCACCATGTGGCCTAACATCCATCCATCCATCTTCATCCGCTTTATCCGATGCCGGGTCGCGGCATCTATTGCACCTCAAGACTCACTTGGCCCACTTGGGTCTGGTCTCCACAGACAATCAGGTGGTGCTCGTGGGCCACTGATGAGTCACGACCCACAAGCGAAGAATGGCAGGTCTTATCCAAACAAACAAACATGGATAATTGAGGGTTGTTTTCCCATAGCTCTTTTTCAGGAAAGCCATGTAGAGTCTTCCTTGAACAAGGCAATCTTGAAACAACAGCTATGACGATCAATTCTTATACATCGAGCCATGAAAGCCTAATGGCTGCGAATACTTATGGTGCATATAGTGTTTATCCTTCAGCTGCGTTGTAAGGCAGAGGGAAGTGATGTGGAGGTGCTGCCTTCGACGACAATAGTCTCCATAATACGTAGGCCTTTGACCATGGCTGCTCGTCCTGCTGTTTGTGAAGCAGGGCATCCTTGTCGTACGGTCGTCTCAAGCGAAGTCAATGCTGACAAACAATTTTTGCCATAACTTGCAGAGAAGGACATTCAGTGTATGGGTCTCGCAGCAAGATGCCGGAATTTTATTGGTGTTATTTTCAGACTGCATGACTCGCTTCTCTGAGCTAGCTTCCGGGCCCACACTCAAGACCCAGCCTCAGCAAAAGCAAACTCTGCATAGGGAGAGCACGATGCCAGCATTACAAAAAACATCGACAACTGAAAAACGGGACACAATAAAAATTTTCATCAACCTTAAGTCAATATATTTAATTCCAATTAAAATAAGCAGTTATGGGACTGCATTTGTGTACTAATTATGGCAAACGGCTATGAAACAATGGCAGTGAGATAACTTGGCCAAAGCCTAGGCTCATGTTTGGGATGTGATTGATTTTTTAATTAGACTAATTGTTCCAGTGCAGCAAGTGCGTCTGGCTATTGAACAGATACCAGTGGTTCAGGCTTGTGCAGAATATCGTGGAGCAGCATGCTACATCAAAGTCTCGTGTAAATCACACGAGCGCACTCGTACAGTCAAGACGGCATTCCTAAATATGCCACGAGCAAGACCGTACATCACACTAACGTACCAATACAGCCTCGCACACCCCATCACTTCCACTTTTTAAAATCATCCCTCTCTTCCGTTATGGCAAAACGCCTTAGCTTTGGAGTGATTTGATATTTGCCATATTCACAGTTGAGGGGCTGTGGGACATAAATTTCAGCCTAACAATAAATGCCGTGGCTTTGGCATATCATGAAAAACATATCATCTTTACAATGACAATTATGTTAGATTTTCTACCATGCATTTCATAAAAACGTTATTTTATTGCAGTGTATAATATACGAGTGACATGTCTCTTACGCATGTTATTTACGTGATCAATCATCACGCATTACGTGTCACCTGTTAAAGAGCTGCAATCAGCAAGACACAATCCGTATACAGTGACGAGGAGTTCCCAGCCATGGGATGGGAGAGTTAATTCTGACCCACTGTCCATCTTCACTCGTGGGAAAACAAATGCCACCACTTAGGAGGCGAATCAACAGTGCCTATTCTACGCCGAGACTGGTCCCCATCATATCATAATGGAATTTCCACTCTTAGCTTAGGACTGCTAGCAGAGACTATAGACCCTACCACCTCCAACAGTTGTTTGGGTGCGTGTACACTTGAGACCTTAGGAAGCGGCACGTGTCGCTGTGAGCAACACAAGTATGTTAACAATCCACGTAGTGCCCGCACACCGGTTAACCTCATTGCTCAATCTCTGTGGTGGATGTCCTCTCCGGAGCTCTCCCTCAGTGCCACGCCATCGTTAATCTCTGCCACCGCTCATCGTCCCTCATGGCTGCCACGTGTCCTGCCCAAGTCCACTTACTTTTAAGCGATCAAACTCATATCTGTAACCTAGGCACGTTCTCGAATCCATGCATTACTCGGCTACTTTAACATAATGCCAAGCATGCACATCTCCATATTGTACAGATTTCAGCTAATGTTCCATTACTTAGTTAATGGCTGTGTTTCTTACCTACGGGTTATAGCAGTAACATGGGCAAGGCTAGATGTCAGCAAACCAAAGCACAATAGATAAACAATATTGAGCCATGTGTGTGGACAGATCAAATCTTACTCTGAATCTGTCATGTGACCATAGCCCAAAGCAGAGTACTTTTCTTTTACTAATATCAGAGTTATTTGATCACACACCCACACATCTCCTCTCGAGCTATAAAAAAAAAGCTTTCATGTTAATGCACAACTTGACTGCATCAGGCCAGCAATAGTAACGCCACTTCAATGGCGGAGCAACGGTTCACGACCAATACTCGCAGTTCAAAGGTCGCTGCTTCGATCTCTTGGCAAGACAGATGAAACGGTGATGCACGTTTTTTAAACCTCGGCTGCCTAAGCGGGTGCCACCAGAGCTAAGACTATGATCAGCAAAGGGTAAGGTGTGAGTATCTGCATCCCTTCTAAGACGTCTGGTCAGTGTGGAAAAGTAGAGCAAACATCCTCTGGAGGAGCTCTTGGGAGCAAGGTTTCTCATCCTTTTGCACCTCAAAGCCCACTTGGTCCACTTGGCTCTGGTCCCCACAAATCACTCGGTGGTGCTCGCAGCCTACTGATAGGTCGCGAACTGCCAGTTGAGAATGGCGGCTCTAAGGATTCCTGTATCGGCGGCCATTTCACCAGTGGTGGCGTGAATAAGGTTGCTCTGTTGCCCTTACCCGAAGTGACTGAACACACCTGCAAACACGTGTGTGAGCGATAAACATGCGATGTCTCCTTGGCATACGAGCATCGTTGTGATTTGCTGCACTTCCTAAATTCGAGACCCCTGTTGTTAATTTATCAAGGTGTAATACGAAGCAAGCAATATCAAGGAGGTAAAACGAAGTTGTCTTGCATTAGGTTTGGATTTGATTTTATAAAGATAGAATAACACATTATCAAAAATATCATGCCTAAGCTGTGAGCAAAGGGTTTAATATAAACTTCAAACATAGTGAAATGGAGGCCTGCTCTTTGTCATTCTTGTTTTGATACAAATGAGACTGAATAAAATTAAGGAAGGTTTTGAAGCATTCATTTGAGGAATGATTTTTGACATCCAATCACAGACATCAGCCCAAGATTTACATTTCTGAATATAAAAGAGCACTCCTTACTATTCACAAAGGCTTGCATCAAATAGACATGAATCAATGTAAAAAAGGAAATGTTCAGTGGCGTTCAGTGACTATATCGCCTTGAGGTGACACAATCGGTTCATTCAGCCTGCACGAGGACTGAACCAGACGATGTACTCCAAGTACAGACCAATAACCCATTGTGGAGGGGGTGCGTACTGTCGTCCATTCCGATTGCAACAGCGATTCCTAGCCGAGACACACAGGCTCTAGGCGGTGGTGGAAACGTGCCGGTACCGGGCAGTTTGCCAAACCGGTCCCACTCAGAGCACCAGATACATGTGCGCTGATGATAAAACTTAAGCGTAGAGTTACATGATCGTGTGGGAGGAGATGGCTGTTAACGTGGGCACTGCTGTACAGATGGGTTTCGTGGCAGTCCTGCTGTGTTGACACTTGGGCCCCTAGATGAGCATCTACATTACATACATCAGTGTACATCTGACACAAGAGCACACGTTGGGGGCACGGTTAGCTGTGCTTAAATCCCAAGTAGAAATTTCCCACTGTCCTCCCACCGGTGAAATTGAAGGACATGTTGCGATTATGAGAACTCCTCTCAATAGCAATTCTTTCAGGATAGCTGTGTGGAGTGTTCTTCCTTTCTCCTTCACGACATTTCACCTGCCATGTTCGAGGCATCATCATAACGGAATTCTCATACATTGAGCCGTGAAAACCTACATCAGCATATGAGACCTGTTCTTACAGAGGTTGTGCTTATATCCAGTATTGATAAGATCCAATCAGGAGTGAAATAATCCTCTGACATTGTGAGAGAGTGAAGCGTCTGTGCTGTGGGACAATGAGGTGAATCTGGCTCGCTTATAAAACACATGCCTGTTTGTTATGGTAGTTTCAACCGTATGCTACTGGTACAGATTTAACCCAGACAAAAAGCCAATTAAGAATGCTTCTGGTAAAACATGAAGTGGCTTTAAAAGTGAGGAATAGGCTTAGATTGGATCTGCTTTTAATCTATTCAATAAAAATGGACCATTAACATTTTAATGAACTATACACTGCATGCAGGTATTTTTAAAATAATTGATTAGCAAGAGTTGACTTGGAATTCCAAGGTAACCAGTGTTGCTATAGAAAAACGATTCACCAGTTCATCACCCAGCTAACAATATTCTGGCCACTTCTCTTCCAATCGGCCATCAACACCTACAACTTGGCCTACAAATGAGCATTCAAGCCCTCCCATCAGGCTCGATCTCGTCTCAGATGGCCAATAACGTTAATGTTGGTGCCACATAGTAAGGATTAAACAAGCAATAGCCAATTAATTTGATGACACAACAAAGCCAGGAAAAGTACTTGGGATCAGCCATGCTCCACACCCCAGTGGCCCAACGAGGATGAGCTTGGCAGGTGGCCAGGTGGTTTAACACATTCCCATATAAATAAAAGCAAACCGAGAGCAACGAGAGCAACGGCGACATTACCGGAGAGCTCGAACTGGAAGACACCACCAGTGGACTTGACGACATCAGCCGAAAGGAAGTTGCGAATGCGCACGAAGGTTTCGGCAATGGGCCCTGAGCTGTCTGGCTTCGCGTCCTTGCCAGCAGCCTCAGCTCCCGCCCGGAACGCCGGCTTTCCCCCTGCGTGCAGAGAAACCCGCAACGGCGGGACGATGAGACACGCTCCGCTCGACCCCCGCGACCGTGCTGCATCATTAACAGCTGTGTCACCTAGTCTCGGCCAGAGATTCAAGATAGTGGTAGCAGAGCTTACTTTCGATGATCATGAAATATAAGGACTGAAGTGTATGCCCAACATCCTCAATGCTAGACGTCTCCTACAGGACTACAGATTCCGCCAGTTTAAGCTGTGCCTGCCAAACACGGGAAGTGGGTGGTTTAAACTTCAACATCTTTGGTGGTGTCAAAATTTCAAGAATTTGAAATGGGGTGCTTCATGTAAAAATATACATTCTCTGCTTATTTCAACAAAAACATTTTTTCGAGGAATCATAGGAGGGTGAAATTATTCCGTTTGCACGTCCCTGGTATTCGGCACTTCCCAGCCACACTGACCACCACCAGGGCTCCACACGTGTCAGTACTTTGATCGGAGGTTCCAGCAAAACTGTGTGGAAGTAAATAACCCCAAGCAGTGATTCCGTCCTCATGTCAAACAAGTCAATCGGCTATAAAACTGAGCAATCATCTCCCAACTTACAAAGAAGGTGTTCGTTATGAACGTAACCACTAGCAAAGCAGCATCCGTCTACTCACCCATGTATCCGAAATGTAGACACTGCCATCACAAGTCATTTTAATGACAAAACCCAACTCACGTGTCATTACAAAGACTATCTTTCAGCCAATGACAAACTATCATAAGTTATATATAGAACAAGGTATCTGAAAGAGGTTAGGAAAGGAATTGGACAATAATGCCAAATACAGGTTTTCAAATATAATGCACACAACCCTGTAAAAGTTTAGGATACGACCGAGAACATAACTTGGAGAACACTAATAAATACAATTGAAATCAGAAGAAGTCACGAGTGTAATAGCAAAAAGGTTGACTCTGCTTAAGTCTCAAATGGCTGTAACCTGTTAGGGAGAGGAATGGAACCATCCTGCATGATACTGACAGAATCTTGAAACCAGTAGAGGCATTCTAAACAAACCTCCATAATAAAATACACCCCATAGATACTAGGAATCATAACATTTTCAATAGAGCTGTCACACTTGAAGACGCAATACCATGTATTTTATATTAACGAAACAAGTGCATGAGATAACGTGAGATCACCTTCTCCCCGCTACCTCCCGTGAACTCACTGGATCTCCACAGGCAAGCACCTTCTCAATTCCTCGTTGATGGCCACCATTTATTATTCTCGTGAAAAAATGAATACACACCATCATGTATGGAAATGTACAAAAATCTTCGACACACACCCGGTTGGCTGGTTGACAAGAACACGATTCACTGTTTTAAATTAGAGCAACGCAAATCGGGCGGTGTTAGCATGTGAGCATTCTCTATGTTGTATTTTATTTACATTTATGTGTGCATTGCTGCCTTTGCAGAAGGCGGTCCCATAAGACCGACTGGCATTGCCTTCTCTCGCTTTATTCTATAAATCAACACAAGCGTGCACACGAACGAGGGAACCTGGGAAGACGTGTTGTTTAGAAGACAGGAAACTTACCCAATCACCTGGTGGGGCAGACGCAGCTCGACACGTCTCTTACTCACGACCTGTGACCTACGACTTCCCGTTATCCTCAGGATCAAAATCAATCTGCATAAACTCCTATTATTCCCTGACCAATTCCTCCTGATTTATGACAGAATTGCTAATAAAAGAGCTAATTTGAAAGTCATTGTGACTGGTGATAAAATAATTTCATTATGACCCGTGGCGTCTGTGGACAGAGGTTATGCAAGTTAAAAAACACACTTCCACGCATGTATAAATTAGCATCGGAACACCCTTGATATTACACCTCTAAACTGGCAGAGAAGAGGGAATGTGGCTGCTGTGAAGCAAACTTGTGACTAAGAGGTGTTGGCTTTACACCTTCAATAACAATGCGCTGATGGTGTATACTGTGGGCACATTCTGTGAGCATGTCATCTCTTTTGCACAGCGGTGGTGTAGCGGTGAGCGTGTTGGGCTAAGACTCCCGAGTTCAATTCACGCTCACGGCCAACACCGGTGACAATTTTCGAAACCAGTCCTGAGCCTCCGCTAGGCCGCCTCAGCCTAAAATGAGTACCTCATGCAGTGTTCAAACATCACCACTAGGGAGACAAAGGCGGTCGGGTGTGGTAATGGCCAGCCACGTCCCTGTGCCATGCTGCCCATTATGAGGGCTTGCTAAAAGCACTTGACCGTACAGTCTATTAAGGCTATATGGGGGAATCTGTCTTTGTAGTCTCTACACATGATGAATGCACAATTAGCAGCCTCCTGCTGCTGCTCCCTTCAACAGAAGAGAATTTCAGCGCTCCGAGACAGCGTAATAATAAATTACGCGTTAGCAGACGCTGCGCCCCATCTCTCTACCAACGCAGTGAGGTGGGGGGAGAGACAGCCGTGAGAGAAGAGGATGCGACACAGCGTGAAAGCCACGGTGAAAATGTCAATCGGTGTCTTTAATGAGGTGGCGGCGGCGGAGGAGAAACCCACCGTACTCCTCCATCTTTTTCAGCAAGTCTCCGGGCTCCTCATCGAGGAAGAAGTCCGGCAGCAGTGGGTGGCCTGCAGACCACACAAAGCAACGCCCGCCAATATGCTCCACGATCGCTCTACACACACCGAGCGTTAAGCACTGGCGGCCACGAGAGAGCAGCCTGCCGCATGCAGCCGCAGGGCTGTGCTGCATTGTGGGCAGCGTATGTCAAATGTAAAGGTTAAGGTGCAGGTCTGTAATTACTCGCTCAAGCCACTGCTGTCAAAAGGGCGTCTATTATAGAGCCCCTCCAGAGGGTATTTTGGCAGGTTCTTCCATGCTGGTCAGACGTCATATAAGCGATGTGAGTTCCCACACTTTACCCCACCACGTGACCTACCGATCCACTCTGCCGTACCCATTTATACCGCTGGGTGGATAGAGGTGGGAAGATTTAATAAAAGTGTCCGTTGTTTCTCCAGCCACCTATGGATGCAAGTCCAGTGTTCTAACCATTGCACCATGGCTATCAGGAGGAATGTGACTGTAGCTTAGATGTGGGGGGAAATAATGAATCGGCATCACTTATGTTTAATGATATCTACCAATTCAAAAGTCCAGTGTGTTAACCATGATACCACAGCAGCATTTATGTGCAGTGAACTGTATTTTGATAGCATCTAATTTTCAGAGTTGAGAACCTTAAAAGGCCATGCTAACAAGAAAATGTAAATAGTGTTTTTAAAGAACACATCATGCAGTAAGAGAACATCAAGACGATGACACGATACGCTAAGGCGGCAAATGATGTAGTCAGGATATAGAGAGAGGAGCACACGGCTTGCTTGCGGTTTATAAAGAGGAAATGCAGACAGGAGAGCCAGCTGACACTATGGGACACGTGTATTCTGCCAGGAGCACACTGTGAGATGGAAACATAATTGCAAACATGACAGCAACCAGCATGCAATCTACCAATCAGATTCATGGCTCAGTGTTTCTTTTCTATCAAAGTGCACCAGGCATTCGCAGTGCTGCATGAGGCAGGCCGGCTGTTTACAGAGGAGTGGATTGCAGACACGTCTGAGTGGGTCATGAAATGTAATGGCAGCGTTGCATTAGTGGTTAGAAGTATCATGTTGTCACTCAGAAAACCCATTACCAGTAGAGACCCAAATCAACTGTATAGGCATGCAAGCATTACTGTACTGTGCATATATCTCAACGGCCACATCTCTTATGATAGACATGGAAGCAAACTGGACAGTTCAAGTAAATATTATGTTTATGATTCTTCCAAAAGTCGCTCTTTCTGGATAGACGTTCTGAGGATGCCTCCGACGTGGGAGGCGAAACGTCACGAAGGACAGAGGAGCAGCGATCGACGCGGCTATCCCGAAAGAGTAGTTTATGGAAGCAATCACCATGCATCGAGCCGTGAAAACCTACATCAGTACATTATTTGTTTAACCAAGTGAGAATTCATCTCAGTTGCCAGTAACCTGTGTGAATCATTAGATGTTAGAAACCCAGCAAGCTTGCAAGCTCTGGATGCGAGATTCCTGGGAAACAACAAACGTTCCAACAATGCAAACCTTATATAAATTACAGGGTAACACAACGAATTGACAGCTGGAAATGAGCGTAGTCATATAGCAGCCTAACGGTGACAGCTATCCACAGCGCGTGGCTCAGAGCATAATGGCAACGAAGTGATGTCACAAGGTCCGTGTAATTGGCCACAGTGCCACTTGGGCTGGGGTCATAGTGCTTCGCCACGGTGATCGCAGCTCAGATTGGCTGCCAACGAGCATATGCTTTACTATGTAGGCATTTGCGGTTGTGCTACATGTGCCTGGGGCTATTCCCGTAATGTTCTGTTAGCGAGCATTTGACAAGTCACGTGGCCTCAAGACGAACCTGGCACGGCACAGGTACTGTCGTAAGGTCACCGCCGATTATTAGCGAACTGCGGTGGTTGTTGCTGCCGTGTGCGCTCTCGAATCTGTGACTGTGCCGCCCGGTTGAGCAGGATGTGCGATGTTTCACTGGACGCGATGAGGCGCTTCGCATCCTTGTTACCATCGTCTGCAGACATCGTGCAGAACGATGCGCGGCATAACTAGGAAACGCATTGGAGAAGTGCTAATACTTTACTAAATGTAACTGTACATAACCCTAACCACCTGCAAAGCTGCATTACATATGTTGAAAGCTTGCATCCGGTGCACATTGCTTGTGTAGCTCTCAGAAGAAGCATTAACACATTTTATAAGTCCATGTCCAAAGTTTTGTTCATATTCCACTCCACAGTCTGTACACTCGGGCAAAACTGGACGAAAGCAATGTGCATCACCATGTACACACGCTCGCCTTGGACGCTCTTCCACAATCTAACTTTAAATCCGCTCCTATTGTTCAGATGAGGTGCCTCTACACTAAAATGTACTCCTTATCCACGGTTTCTCTATCCATATTGGCGGATCAGCCCGGCCCAAGAGTCGTTCTTGAAGTTTCTTGAATTGATACAAACGGAGCAACTTGGATACAAACTGGGCGAGTGAGGCGATTGCTGTGGCCTCCACACACTCAGAAGTGTTGATTCGCGTGCGCGTGTGGGTGTGTGACTGGCGAGTGGTGGGCTACAAACCTGGGGGATCCCAGTCTGATTCCCACTCATGGCCAACACATTAACGATTTCTATAGCCCCTCCCTCCTCACGCACTCCCTCTGCAACTCTTCTTCCTTCCCTCTTTAAGGCACATAAATGTAAATTTTTATTATAAATACTTGCCATACTTTTTGTGGATTATTTCCTTTTAGGTGCTTTCAATACAGCTGTACGGTTACGGTGTTCATTAAGGGTTGTTAATGCTCATAGAACGTTACTCGACATATTTACGTTGCTTTGCGGGATGTGAACATTTATTGTGGAGGTGCTGCCAGTCTCTGCATTTTGTGCTATATACGCGGTCCCTCTCGTTGTCTGTCCCCCCACAAATAATGACGACTCCGTGAAATGTGACTTGCCTAGCGCGCGCGCCGCGCGGTATTGGGCGAGTGAGAGTGAAGCACTTCAGTAACGATCACGATGCAGCGGCACATCCATCACGACCACTTACCACCCATCCTGTGCGTTTCTTTCAGCAGATAAGGTCACAGCAGCCATTAGGGTTTCCGTCGCATCATTTTTCACGATGCGATATCAAATTTCACAATATGAAAATGTTATTGTGAAATCCGTTTTTGTAAGTTTGATATTGTGTTTTTATATTGTTTGTTATGGTGGCTCCGTTGAATATTTTACGCATACAGGTTCACAGTATTTCAACCGCTGTTCCGTCAACACGAGCCTGCCAAAGCCATTTCATTGCTGTAACTTTACAATCCATAACACTTATTACGCGGTGCACGCTGTCATTTGGAGATGACATTATTAAATGATTACAAACACTGCGAAATTACGACTTCATGGCTACCGTCATGCCGTGAATAACTCCAGAAAACTGTTATTCAAATCACTAATTTAATGAAAAATTGATATTTGATTTAAAACTTCAATTACCGAGTTTGTTATTTCTTGATTAGTCTGTCAGAACCATTTGTATTGAAAAAAGACCAATGGAAAAAAGACCAATGGTTTTTTTCTGATCATAACATACACAATACATAACAATGTTTAAAAATAACATGCGATACATTGATCATTGACCTTACATCATACGATACACCACCGTATTAATACACAGCGGGCACGCTACCATCCATTGCATGATACGGACAAAATGTCTATAACTGTGCATTTCACAATCATGAGATAACCTGTAAGGATGTCCGTGTATAATTACTGACCACAGAACAGGCTCGGCCAGGTTGGTTTGTCCTTGGCACCCACATACCTCTGCTCTTTCATTTCATTATACAATAAGCTTTTTGAACATCTTTATTCTCATCGTTCTGTTAAACTTTTTCAGATCTTTGGCCCTTATTAAAGAACTGAAACTATTGGTCACTTTGTCCTGCTCAATACTATGCATTACTGTTTACCTTATAATCGTAGTTAAGTTTCGTTCTTGCACAATTAAATGTTGTAAATTCGTTGTGTTATCCTGTGATTTTAGAAATTGTTTGCTTTGGTTAGTTGGAACGTTTGTTGTATCGTAACAATCCCGCATCAAGAGCTTGCAGGCTCACTGCTGTATTCTCTGCTGTAATAATAAACATCTCATCTCAGCATCTAAACATCGGCAGTGCATCTCATATCAGCCAACCCAACGTGTGGTAGAGTGCGTTTTACGGGAGCACTTCAAGCCAGCGATCCGCTGAGAGCACCGCGGACGCCGAGAGGATGTGTGTGCCCACAGCATGACAATGCACGACATTAGAAGGTGTGTAAAGCCATCAAAACCATCTTTGATCTTCATTCGGGGGGTGCACCCCCCCCCCCACACTCTCCCGTGACCCCGCAACCTCCCCGTCGTCTGCAGCTCGGCTACTTTCATCTGTTTAACGCCTCGAAGTAAGCGCCGGGAGGAAGAGACGCTTCAAGATGTGCAACTGTGTCAGGCTGCTCTGCAAAACTGCCTTCATGTGCCTCTGAAATCTTTTTTGCAACAGGCATATGGATACAGCTTGTACGCTAACGTCGTGTCTGATCCAGGGGCAGACATTGCTACGAAGATGGTGATAGTTCACACAAAACCGTACTGCACATTTGTGCTGATCTGATAATGCTATGTATGATTCATTATTTTTAAAAGAGTGTATCTTTCTCTCGATTTCATTTTACATTTTTGACAATTTGTCACGATACGACATGTCCTGGGCAGGGCGCCAGACCCTGCTGCAGAGAGGCTGCACGGGGCAGCGTCTGGCTCCCCTAGGCGCCGATGATAAGTGTGACGGAGCAGCTTCAGCCTGCCTCTACGAGCCTGGGGCCTAACGATGATCATAAGGGACATGTCGTTAAGCTCTGTGAGCCTTGGGAGTGAAGACTGTGGCATTAAGCCTCACGTTATTATGAGTAGCATTCGTTTGTTACTGTGTACAGTGTATGGAACAATATATCTGACAATAGTATAGATTTAATGATTATTTAAAACCATGACAAATCAATTTTACTGACGAAACATTGAGGACATTTTCTTTATTCAAGAATCTGCCTTTATGTTCTTGCCCTAAAGAATTTCAATGAAGCTTTGTGATTATTCCTTCGAGCCAAGAATAGAACGGGGTGGAATTTAAGCAAAATTATTCCGCATTCTGTTTGGATCGCTAACAATGGAACGTTTCTGCCAATCGATCCTCCTGCTGCATCGTGGCCTTGCTGCTGGTGGACCCACGCGTGGCACGATATGGCACCACGTGGTATCACGCACTCGGTGCCCCTGACCCAACCCCCCATACCCGGCAACCACCACCTTCCCAGTTACATACTGACGGGTGGCTCCCACGGGCGTCGCAGTGTCGACGCATTAAACATGCACCGTTACGTTGCAGTGATGCCACTACAGCAGGGCCCTCGTGAGCGACTTTCAATTCTTATTAATAAAAATACCATTCATAACGCAGCAGGATGGCCATGCAGTGGTAACATCTGCGCCTCCTGACAGAGAGAAGCTTCTGCCCGAGGTGGTTCGAGTCCCGCCTCGGGCACCATTCTATGTAGAGCTTGTGTATTCTCACTCTGTTCTGCTGGGCTTCCTCTGGGTTCTCCGATTTCCTCCCACAACTAAATAAAGACTCGTTAATTAATTGGCCGATAACATCATAATATACAGGATGCAGTGTCTAGCGGGTAGGCGCCGGCTAATCACCTAGCTGACATCCCCCCTCTCTGCTATTTTCTCATGCCATTGAGTCGTTATCTTTTCGCACACAGTCAGGACAGAGCAAAGTGACTGTATAGAGCTGCCGTCTTCATTCATGAACAGCCTACTCCGATGCAACTGCATCCGGCAGCACAACTCACCACTGCATCCGGCAGCACAACTCACCACTGCGTTGTCAAGTTGAACAGTGTTATACTGTTACAAAAGTACAATGATCATAAAATCTTAAGCTTAAATTCGCCTTCAAAAACCCTAAACAATGATTTATTTGTATCAAGATCATATCCGCCACGTGTCAGTGAACTTACAGCGATACATCATGCACAGCTCTTACACATCTATTACATAGCTACTGCTGCCGTTGCTGATCCTACTGCTGTGAGATAACACCTCGTACAAGGAACACCATCGACAAGCGTGAAATCATTAAGAGGAGATTTTTGGCATTTGTCTTCGGGCCCATATAGTCATTGGCAGAAATGTTTAACTTTCAACATCTTAATAAAATCATACGAGACAGGCAGGCTGTCAAATGGCTGTATTAAATGTTCAATAGCTGTTGTTGTGGTAATTGACGGAGATCGGTAACCTGGGCAACACTAACGGTGGAGGCGACTGAAACGGATCACCCTCGTGATGACGGACGGCTATCGCAAACAGTTTTAATGAAGAAAACGTTTCTGTTTCACCGGATAGTGAGTACTTGGAAGTGCACGCAACTGTTAATATTAATAAATCAATGATACTAATGCTGTAGTTGATAAAATACACTTGTATTTCATCATAAATCCATTTTACGTTAGTTAATATTATTCAATGAGTATGTGACCACAGGGTTTTAATTACGTTTTGCTCTCAATAAAGATAATACACCAGCAGATTTAGTTTATAAGACAGTATTAATACCATAACCGGAAAGCTAATCAAGTGTGTGCATCAACAGTGTGATTCATGCAGTCCCTAACCACGTGGTGAGCGCGTGCGGTCAACGCATGTGGTGAGCGCGTATGATGAACGGATGTGGTAAGTGCGGTGAGCGGTGAACGCGTGGTGAGTGCATGCGGTGAGCGCGTGCGGTGAGAGCGTGCTAGGTAGTAGCGTGTGCCATGGGAGTCACGCTCGTGCGTCACCACTGGTGACGCCGCACATTGCCAGTAGTTCAGCGCTCTGGATGCCAGGGTTGGTGGATCGCACTGGTTTGTGAAACGCCCTCCTCACCCATTGGTGCTGAGGTCACATCTCCTGGCTTGCCAAAATCTTCAAATACACAATGTAGCACAGACCCACATGTTCTCCCCTTGTTCTGCGTGGGTTTACTGTGTTCTCCAGTTTCTTCCGATAGCTAAAAAACGTACAATGTAACTGATATTGGTCCTACATCCCCACACTGAAAAATTACTGACAAATAATTCAAACGGGATGACCCACAGTTACATTGTCCCCGACTGTCAAAACATTGGCAGGACCTTCCCGATAAAGACTTGAGATTTAGGAAGGCTGTCCCAGTTAATAAAACATCGTCATTATAACAAAATAACAATGCATTATTTGGTCGTGGTACCTGGTGACATGTGGTAGATGTCGAGGTTGGAGATGCCCTCCTTCATCAGGATATCCTCGTCGATGACGAAGTTCCCGGTAAAGGCGGTCGGCTTGCTCAGGATAGCATAGGCAGCATCTGCCATGATGTCCGGCTTGCGGCACTGGTTGGCCATGCCAGACCCAGCCAGCATGTCCATGGCCGCCGTGTGGATTGCTAACCACAAAGAAGCCACATTATTGGTCTAGCATCATTATCATGATACAACGTCTCCACTTCCTTCGACGACTTAAGAGAGCCAGCCTTCCTCCACCCATCCTCTCCACATTCTGCAGGAGAACCATTGAGAGTGTCCTGATCAGCTGCATCACTGTCTGGAATGGAAATTGCAATGCCCTTGACCGTAAGTCCCTGCAAGGGATAGTGAAGACAGTGGAGAATATCATTGGGACCCTTCTCCCCTCCATCCAGGACATCTACTTCAAGCGCGGTGCACACAAGGTCTCCAGCAGTATAAAGGACCCCTCCTACCCCTCCTACCCCTCCTACCCCTCCTACCCCTCCTACCCCTCCAATTAACTCTTTACCCGCCTACCGTCTGGCAAAGAGGTAGCACAGCATCCAGGCCAGATCTACCAAACTCTGCAATAGTTTCTTCCCCCAAGGCATCAGGCTCTCTCAATACCAGGCTACACCTACCCCTCTTCATCATAACAAGCAGGACACAGACGCTCCACCCCCCAAATAGACATGCATACCTGCACTGGCCACTGCACTCTAGGATACATAGTCTATATCGTCTGCGTGTTTTTGCCCTGCCCTGTTTAAATGTGGATTCAACCTTGTTTGTTTTTGCACCGGAACCACGAGAGAGGTAATTTCGTACCTTTGTATACTGTAATTATATACGGATGGAATAACAATAAAGTTTAGCTATAAGCAGGCAATACACGTCCTTTGGAAAAAAAATTGTATGACTACATGAAAACAAAAGTACTTATTCATACATCATATCAGCCATACGGCCTTATTTCAGCATATCATTCAGCAGAATGAAGTTTGCTTAACTAATGCTGTTGAAATACCAGACGTTTATAGGGAGAGGCCCTCCCTGTCACAGATGGCTCCTAGTGGTTAGATCGCCATGCATCGCAGGATTTCACAGGAAACCTTGCTGGAACTCTACTGTGTCCATCGTTCTTTCATCCATCCATTCAGTCACAGCAGCAATACATTGCAATGAATAATTCACACGGATATAATTACATGTGGAATTTCCATCTATTGCTTTAATTAGTATTCATTTGTTACTTATATCATGAATAGGTTTTTAATTCGAATGCCAATTATAAAAGGTCAGTAAGTCTTGCGGTACACACCAGTGACCAAACAATCCGTAGACAGAGATAATTATTCTTAGAATTTCTTAGGTCCACGATACAGCATTCCTTCCCCAACCATGGGGAATACACTCTTAAAAAAAACATGGTTGGTGAGGAACTGCTGTACTCAGAACCTGCTAGGGGGCATGCTTGACTGAGAGACAGAGTGCAGCCGTGGGTTACAGATCACGAGACACTCTAGCTCATGAAGGACACTATGTAACCTGTCAATCAACTGTGGTGAGTCCATTCACACTGCTGGGCGATCAGTAGCATGGGGATGGGATTAATAAACTTGCACCACCGTCTCAACCGCTGTGCGGGAGATCAACTGAGCCACCTCTGGATACGAATCCAGTATGAGAACCATGACACCCGGCAGCATCACGGCTGTTACGCGCGATGGAACCTTCTGATTTAGATGCAAGAGGAAACAATGACCCGGCATAACACGAGTTTAATGATATCCAGCGTTGGCATCGGATGGGAACGTACGAAATGCCATTCCCAGAGTGCAAATCCCAGAAGGAACCTATTAGGCTTTCACAGTCTTAAATTCGGATGGTTATTTTACATCTTCAAGTCATAGAAATGCAGGAAATACATTCTTATGAAACTCAACATTTTCTGGAGAATAACCCCTAGACACCAGCTCTAAAGGGGTTGTGGACCCAAATGCATTCCCATTGATATTATTCTAATTACACCTCTGATATCTACCACTTAAATAATACTCCAGCACTTTACATTTTGGTTGCATTGTGCTAAGGGAATGATGTGGGTGAGGAGGGGGAGAAGAATTACTCACAAAAAATACTTCCAAAGGCAAAATGTTTCGTCGCCCATGAGCCAATGCTGCATATGCAGTCAGTACAGTGTAGACTATGGCTGAGCCCTTATATACGCAGCCTCTCAACCCCGTGCAGCACACGGCTGCTACTCATTTACCCAGGTGCAGTGCCGAGCCAACACACCGCTAATGAGCATAAGCGCGTTGTGGGCAGCACGGCACTAATGGGCAGCGGCATGTTAATGGGCCGCAAGGCACTGATGTTTAACCAGTGCACTGGGGTAGCAGTGTCACAACTTACGGCCGCATGAATTAAAAGGCAGCAGGACATGAACGGTAATGGCATCGATAGCGACAAGAGAAAGGCAATAGAAGCCAGTGGAACATGGTCGAGTGGTGGCGCTTCGGCCACCTGTTGAAAAGGCCCATGGTTCGAGCCCAGTAGCCACCCTGGTTAATACTTGGGGTATACCAACCAGTGGTACATACCACTTGCTTTAAAGTGGAATTTAAAGATCCCGTGATCTTACATGAAAATGCGTCAGTACGAGTCAAATTTTATAAGTTGCTTGCAAAATACACAAATGCTAAAACCACATGGCCAACATCCCCCTCCTATTTGGGAGACGCTTTATAGGTATGGTGCTTTATTCACCTCATGCCACGTAATGACAGCTGCCACTGGGGGTTTCCCTGGGTAAGTTTGTAGCAGGGCATTGGAATGACTGAGATGATGAGATGAGATGTTATGTAAGGTACTTTGAGTTGCTGAAGCTTTTAAGCAAGCGTAATTATACAACAACACAAACATCTCGATTCTTAATGGACGAGGATATGGGGAATGACATCATTAACATATTACCCAAGATACTCACACAGGTGCAGTGCTCACCTGTTTTGGGCCAGAGCGCATTGACAGCGATTTCATTGCGGAACTCCTCAGCCATGCCCAGGACACACATGGACATGCCGTACTTCGCCATCGTGTAAGCTGCAACACAGTTAGCAAGGACATTGTGCAGAAAGCAATGAATCGATATCATCATCACCATTGCTTCCAAAAGCTGCTCTTTTGGGATAGCTGCGTCGATCGCTCCTCCTCTCTACTTCACGACGTTTCGTCTCCCACGTTGGAGGCATCCTTAGACGTTCTGAGGATGCCTCCAATGTGGGAGGCGAAACGTCGTGAAGTAGAGAGGAGGAGCGATTGACGCGGCTATCCCAAAAGAGCAGCTTTTGGAAGCAATCATCATGCATCGAGCCGTGAAATCCTACATTAGTACATTATCATCATAATTTATAATGTATACTGCACCTCCCATGCAGTACATCTCAAAGTACCAACAACACATGAGGCACTACCATCACACCAGCAAACACATCACAACAATATTACGAAAGTGTCAATTAAATAATAGGATAGGAAATCTCTGATGAAACCCGAGCCGATGATGGTAACTCTTCATTCCCATGACAGGGGACAGTCTCTGCAAAGGACAGCCAAAAATAACTTCCTAAACACTGCGTTTTACTTTGATCGTCCTCCAACGGGAATTTATATTTAATTAAAATTGTTGTAAATATGATCTGAAAAAATATTTAATATTGGGTAAGCAATAAAACCATGACAATACTTTTGAGCTTTTAAACGTAAACTCAAAATGCCATTAGTCGTGTTTCCTGTGGTTTTCATATCTTAGATTTTGAACAAATGCAAACACATGTTAAATGTCATTTATGTAATAGCGGATTCACTGTGACTCATGTTATTATACGTGGAGGGAACCCACACATATTGCCTTGTGCATCACTGCAATCGTGGGGTAGGGTTTTCAGAGTGGTGTCATAGGATGGAAGGCAATAGACTTTGCTTTGGGGGGGCATATGTTTTTATTTTTATGTTTTAATAAAGTGCAACTCATATATTTTTCATATCGGGAGGATTATCGAGTTTTCTAAAACTGCTCCGACACATATATCGGTGTGTGTGTGTCGGCAAAATCATTTGCTTGTGTTACAGGCATCTTCCCAAGTTTGGAATTCAAAAAAGACCTAACGCAAGGAATTATCACAACGGCATGATGGGATAAAATGAAGCAACCATCACCCCTGCAGCACTATGCCCAAAATAGATCTTTACCCGTGTGGTATACAGGTAGGCAGGGCCAACAAATATTGCTATCAGCAGCTATAAATCCTATAACCTCTTTCCTTCATAGTTATCTACCTTTATAGAAAACTACATTTCATAACGGGGGCAAATTCCATGCCTAGTCATAGACGAGACATGGAAATGGAGGTGCGAGGAAACCCCTGAAAGGCAGGGGGACGGCAGCCAGTTCCAACAATTGCCAGACACTGCAGCCTGTATATTATCTCTCATCTCATCTCATTATCTGAAACCGCTTAATCCTATATAGGGTCACGGTGAAGCCGGAGCCTATCCCGGAAACACAGGGCGTAAGGCAGGAATACACCCGACGACGGGACGCCGGTCCATCGCCGGGCCTGTATATTATGTTATCGGTCAATTCATCTGTCAGTGTGCCAGACTTAGGTGCATCATGTGTTATCAGGTAATTAGAGGTCATTCAGGCTGGGGACGTACTCTTCCTGTTTAATAAAAAAACAAGCAGCATCCAAACCTCCAGCATACTACTTCCTGAATCAGAGACTCTAGTTAACTACCAGCAATAAGAACCTAGTCACATAATGCAGAAACACCTTTTCAAGAGAGAGTAAGTCTCATCTCATCTCATTGTCTGAAACCGCTTAGTCCTATACAGGGTCACGGTGAAACCGGAGCCTATCCCGGCAGACACAGGGCGCAAGGCAAGGATATACCGACGATGGGACGCCAGTCCATCGCCGGGCACTGCGGGCAATTTAGCCTGCGAGCCAATTAACCTATGTAGCAGCATGCTTTCTGGACTGTGGGAGGAAACCGGAGTACCCGGCGAAAACCCACGCGGACACGGGGAGAGCATGCAAACTCCACACAGAAAGGCACCCGAGCCGAGAGATTCGAACCCGGGACCTTCTTGCTGTGAGGCGACAGCGCTAACCACTGGGCCACCATGCCGCCCTAGAGAGTAAGTCGTGTCAGTATACTATTTCACTTTTAAGATGCATATAGGGTGGGTGGGCTGGCTGCTCAGTGGACGACATGGCTCTGCTTGGTGAAATGCCATGCCAGACTCCTAGGATGTGTTCCTGATTTTTTGTATAATCCAAACATCAGGCCTAGGTAAGAAATTTAGTTTCACCTGAAAATGAATGTAATTTTCAAATACACCTGAAAGGATGACGTCACAGAAAACGACATCCTAACACTACATCACTTCCGTGATTTTCCTACCAAAATGTGGCATCCCATGACTTTCCTTAATGTCCAAGGATTGCACAATCTAAACAATTGTTTTAAGTTAATGATGTCGGTGTTCACGGCTCTGACGTGTGAGGCGAAACGTCGCGAGGAGAGGAGAGAGAGCCATCGACGCGGCTGTCCCGAGAGAACAGCTTTTCGAAGCAATCATCAATTGTTTTAAAGATCCAAAATTACCTTGACAGATCGTAAATCTGATTTTTTTTGTTCGAAAGTCATCCTGACCAGGAGGCTCTAGGCAATGTGAGGGTCCACTGATGAATCTGCAATGCACCATGTGTGAATCAAGCCTCTTATAGTTCTAGCTGTTACCCACGCATTCTCGTTAGCAATGAATGCACGTCTAGAGAACCGCTGTGCTTCATAGCGAACAGGTCAGACCAGATGGGTTGCATTCGGCACTGCAGGTGTGAGCCACTCACCGCAGTGGTTCTTGAACCACACAGGGTTCATGTTGATGGGAGGGCTGATGTTCAGGATGTGTGGATTTTTGCTCTTCTTCAAGTAGGGGATGCACACCTTGGACCTGAACACAACATGCGGACATTTCGCCAGCACGACTCCACATCAACTGGCCCACAAATAAAATCCGGGCAATTTTAAAACAGGTGACGGAGCATTGAGGCACAAGAAGCTATCTTGCAACAGAGAACTGGACATAAACACTGCATAACTGCAAATTGTCACACACAGTAAACAACAAATTTAAACAAGGATGCTAAGTCTATCGATACGTTTGTAAGTTAAAGTAAGATACTCTGCTGAATATGAACCTGGAAATAATACTAAGTGGCAAAGATTAAAGTCAACAGATTCATTACTCTATTCAAAATAGTTATAAGCACATGATAGCCTCCAAAAATGCAAATTCATTTTACATTAAGTATGCCTGAGGAACATTCAAAGATAAAGAATGAGGGCACCAAATCTAATATTGCTACTGAATACACCAACAATTTACATTTTTAAAAATCCATTAAATAAAATCACCATCATCATGAGCTATCCACTGCGAGATCAAGGCGTTCTCAAGCCATGGTCACCTCTAAAGATCCTGCGATGCAATAAACATCCCCAGCACCTGCATTCCAACTGATGTCATTGCTTCGTCACTTTGGTGAATGTCTTTATGGAAGCGTCGAAGTCATGCCACTGTTATTATTCTTAACCATTGCCCTTATTGCTTCTTGTGTAATGAGTCTCGTCTCCCTACGTACATTGCAGCTATTTTTATGGCATAAAAGTTGTAATAAACTATCTCTATTGTGGTCAATTATTTGGGCCTCTTTTAAATGGTAATAGCCCCCAAGTCCTCCCTGAAGGAAAACTCTACGATCCACACCCATCGTGATGCCAATGAGGTCACTCAGCCCCACCCATCACCTCCCATTGCGTGACACACGTAGGAATAGCGGTATGACTTTTTGTACTATTTTCGATTAATCGAACTGAAGAACTAATGATTTACAGAGCGATCGATTAATCAATCACAAGCCTGCCTCCCACTTATAAATGAAATAAATTATGGAGACATTTTGAAACTAATAATTTAGAGATTAAATTGTTCGTGTCTGACCTGGACAGTTAAAGGTCATATTGTACGTATATTTTCAAATGGAGTGAGAGTAGTGGTGACATGGAGAAAAAAATGGCCCGAGCAGGCGTGTGAATTACTCATCTGCACAGAGAGTGCCATCTGCTGGGAGTGTAGCCAATCTCGGCAAAATAAAATGCATTTAAGGATAGCGAAATACTGTGATAAAGAAATCATCCATAGTTTGCCATTTATGTTATATATACGTTAGAGATTAACACCTTGGAAAAAAAGTCTGAATTCTGTGATATAATTTGGTATACATCCATAATTAAGGATGATGCCATAGTAATCATCATTAGCTATGATCGATCCACTCCTGAATAAAGCCACCCAATGACAATTGTCATTATTAATGGACTAGCGATGAGACAATAAGTCCCATTCCTGCCTGTCAGCTGATCTCATCGCTCCGTCTCCGTGGAGGCTGTCCTCTCAGGGACACGTTCCCTCTTTTGGGATCAATATCCGTGGAGGGACATGTCCCACCAAGCCCACTCACTCGACTGGCAACACACCATAGATAACCCCTGGTTTTACACTAACAACAACACGAGCACTTGCCACGGACACACACACACAAAATGTGAACACAAACGGAATGAATTGTGTTCAACGTTTGTTGTTGACCACTGAGCTGATGAGGATATGACGGATGTCGTGACCTCTCCTCTACCCGCTCCTACACAATTATCAACAACAAAAAGCCTTACAATCTTTGATAAATCATAACGTGAGCCTTGATTATTCATGTTGCTCCCCAAACATAACTGCGACCAAACCATGCTTCAAATGCATATAAGCACCACATCTTAAAAAAAAAACACGAATCCATTAAACAAAAAGGCTGACATGCACATTTAAAATTTAAGGAGACTTTTGAGGATGCCTTCACCAGGAGCACACATCACAACAGATTTCCTTCTTCAGAAAAGCTTATCAATGCTGTTCAATCTTATGATGGTCAAATGTGCAACGACCGAGGCAGACCCACAAGAATCTCGGAGAACACAAAGCAATATCTGGAGACGGATTACATCTCACTCAATATTGATCGCAAGCCATGGGTACAGTAGGCCATGTCTGAAGTAATAATTCAGCTTCAGGCGCTGCGCACAGCACAGCGTGTTGGCAGAGTGAGAATATTAGGGAAGGGACTCATGTCAAAATGTTAATGTTTGTTCATGTTTAATTTAATCCATGCTTTAACTATTATGTAGAGGTGATGACAACGGTGACAGTTTATCTTTGGCCTAAGCCCATGTCTTTATTGGAGACCCAGTTGGTTTTACGGAACATCTTCATAGTCTGCTTTTAAGCTATATCATACTTAAAACCATGTAAAAACTAAATGTGACTCGTGAAATACAGGGAGGTGCATTTATATATATATATATATACCACATTGATATATTGTTTTATTATTAAAAACTAAATATATTTATAAAGGCCATCATACTTTTCCTCCCAACAGATGACCGGCTGAGAAGGGCGATATCATGGATGGAGACAAACACACCTATGGCACTCTCGCCACATCGACTCACCATGACTGGAGAAAACCATTTACAAAATATCACAAATTCTGTGACCCAAGTTCCATAAAAAGGTGTTATGTGCTCACAGGAAGGTGTTGTGTGTACAGGATGATACCGTACTTAACACTCCTAGCTGTATATCCACAGCTCTCTTCAGTGACCCCTGGGTGAAAAGCACTCTAGGAGTGCAATTATTATTATCTTTCTCCTACTTGCAAAGAGTAAATGTAAACCGATCACCCTATACATTTTGGATTGTTATTACATGACTAGCATGTACATGGCTCGGTGGAGTTAAAGGTCTCGTGTGAGCACTGAGTCCGAGATTGAGTGTGCTACAATGTCCAAAATCACCGACCAGGATGATGATGATGTGGGCACAAGTGTCGAAGGTAAGGCCATAGCAGGTATGTGTTTTGCATTTTTTAAAATAATGGCTATTGGATTTTCAAATTTCTAGGCAAAATTTCAGATTTTATTTCATACTTACAATTTGTATTCACATGTATTAAAATGTAATAGCTTGAATTGCCTACACATAGTAAATGTATTAAGTAATATAAGAGGTACATTTTGGTTATTTTACAATAGGAATTGACCTTATATTTCCATACCTCCATCAGAAATAAATACTGTGTCTGCACATAATGAAAGACAGTGCTGGGATGATCCACCAGCATTCCTCCAACACCGCCACCCCTTGGCGACTCACACACTTGGTTATATTCAAGACTCAATTATTTCCTTAACGATGTGCTGAAGAGTGATGTCATCTTGTGGCTGGCGGGGTACGTGAACCGATTAAACAAATTACATGACATGCGAATAAAAGACACTTCCAGTCTTCCGTGTACAATATGGCTGGCTTATGGGTTGGTACCAATTGACGAATGCGTGCATCATTTTGTACCCCGAAGGAAGCAGGGTACCTTTCCAGGAAAAATGTGGCCTTGACCTGTTGTCTCCACGGAAGGGACAATGGACCAGTAGGTATCAGTCACCATGTCCGTGTGCTCATGTCAATCCCAAATTCCACATGCACGGCGATGCGGAGGCAGCGTTATCACCACCAGCGGCGCAATGATCAATCGCAGCAGGATGAGCTCATGAGCGAGCCGAAGTTCAGAGAGAAACTATCCAATATGCAAGTGGAGTTTCTAGTCATGAACTTCGTACTCACACCAGCTAATCAAAAGAGACTAATCAACCACACACCACGGTATACATAAAATATACAGAAGAGCCTTGCCGCACTTTCATTTCCATCTCAAACGAAATTACCATAACCCTGAGGATCAAATTAACTTTCTTAAACACGTTCGTCGTACACGTCAAAATCGCTCAGATCTTAAAAACCTGCGGCAGGCTGTGCGGCAGAGGGCCTAAGAGCAGTAGCATATATTAAGTCACAGCCGTAGCAGAGCGGACGGCTGCTGTATGAAGACAGAACGAGACGTACTTCTGGCCGCCCCGACCATCTGTGTTCCTTGGGCACTGCCGCTTGTGGTAGTGCAACATGCTGCTCATCTAACGCATCCCAGCAGCTTGACTCTCCAGACACACCGCAAATAAAACACTGCTGTACACGTCCAAGCGCAGTGAATAGGTTTCCTCTTTAGTTTGAGCCAAAAAAAAACACTTCGAAAAGTTTGCACAACCACATTCTGGTCACTGGAATTACTTGGTAGCAATTTTGAACTGGAAACACTGGTGAGCTTGCACCACCAAAAGCGGCGATGCTATCGATCTCAGTTATGGTATTGACACTGAAATTAGTGTAATAATGGAGATGCCACGGAAGTCTAGTTGCAGAACCACCTCAAAGCTAGGCAGACTAATGCTTTCAATCAAACATAAACTTACTTTCTACACATTACGGTACATACATTGGCATAGAAAGCAAATATCAATTTGCATAAAGGTCTCACGTGAGATAGGTTCCCCGAAGGTTGATGCTTGTCATGAGGTCAACCTTCTTCATGGGGGTCTCCAGGGTACCCGTCAGACTGATGGCGCTTGCATTGTTCACCAGGATATCAATTCCTGTTCAAAATAAAGCCCAAGTAAACATTAATATTGAAAGACAAACAAAGAAAGCGCTTGGCCTATATTTTGACAAGCATCGTGTATCTCACATTTCTGACATTATTTTTAACAAAACATGAACAAATTTTAAGGAGCATTGACAGGGAATTAATTTTTCATAGTTGCTACATACTAGTTTCATACATTTCACAAAAGCCAGAGGGGAATTCCAAATATAAACGATCACTACGCAAAGAAAAAGGAAAACAACAACACTGATCCGTTCGCATTTTCATTTGCCAGGATTACTGTAATTCCCTTGGATTAACATTGACTGCTATCCACATGGTGCTCAGGTGTGCAGACATCACACTTCTGTAGACCAATGCCATCTCGTTCATGATTCCCACCAAGTACCACATGCATTGCCATCGTAATTGAGGGATGGGTGCATATGGCGTCTTGCCATTTCATCTTTCAGCAGAAGGATGTGTGGTGCGCACCTCTCCGCTCAGTCCACCTTACCCCCGTGCATTAAACAGCAGGCATACATACATACTGCACCACCTTACACAAAGCTACTTAATAATTATAAAAATGTACAAGTAAGCAGGCGGCACGGTGGCCCAGTGGGTAGCGCTGTCGCCTCACAGCAAGAAGGTCCCGGGTTCGAATCTCGGCTCGGGTGCCTTTCTGTGTGGAGTTTGCATGGTCTCCCCGTGTCCGCGTGGGTTTTCGCTGGGCACTCCGGTTTCCTCCCACAGTCCAACAAACATGCTGCTGCATAGGTTAATTGGCTTGCAGACTAAATTGCCTGCAGTGCCCGGTGATGGACTGGCGTCCCATCACGGGTATATCTCTGCCTGCCGGGATAGTCTCTGGCTCACCACGACCCTGTACAGGATGAAGCAGTTTCTGACAATGAGATGAGATATGAGATGTACAAGTAAGCAGTCACAAATCTGTTTAGCTTGTGCACATTACATGCCTATGCATGGAATGATATTGATGATAGCATGTGCACATGTGAAATGTTCACACGAACTGTCATTTGTCAAGCCACTGCTGGATGAGGGCCTCCCTTTGCCATGTGGGTCAGATGACCAGTTATTACCATGCTGGCCAGCAAGGATTGATGAAGGTAGGCAGCACAGAAGTATGGTACGATTGATATTTGAATTGGTCCTTATACCACGTCTCATCTAATCTATTCCACTGTTTTGCTACAGCCGAGCCTAGGGGACCCCCAGTTGGAGCTAGTCCTGTGCAGCACAAGGTGTGGCACGAGGTGAATGCAGCACCGGCCGGAAAATGGGCCAATACACGACGACCTTGCGACGTGGCGTTGGCGAAATTTCAAGTAGATAATTTGCGACTGACTGACAGCTTTTAGATACTTGGAACCATAACGCCAGCATACATAGCCGACTACTTTTAGAATACCATGGAATTTCAATATCAAATGTGTAGCATAGGGGTTCTCCACCTTTTGCACCTCAAGACCCATTTGGCCCACTTCGGTATGGTCTCCACGGACCACTAGGTGGTGCTCACAGCCCAATGATGAATTGTAACCCACCGGTTGAGAATGGCGGGTATAGCAGATGACTTGTGCGTTTCAGTTCAACAGCCACAGTATTAACAAGGGCGACCACCGGGCTCGAACCTCGAACCTGTTCAGCAAGCAGCCAGTGCTTGGCCACTGCCACCGTGCAGTGACTTACGTACGGAGCCTGCTCCTGGGGTGGGGGGGGCATACCTCCAAAAGTTTTCACAGCATTATCCACAGCCGCGGACACCTGCTGCTCATCACGTACGTCCACAATGCATGGCAGGGCCCTCCCTCCCGCCGCCTCGACTGGGAACAAGTGTGCAGGAACATACAGCAATGGTAGAATCGCCAGCAGTGTTATTCGCGCAAATTAAGGTGACAGGAATGTGTTGGGTTCCTCTGTTCTGAATAATGCACAAACAGGGAACAAAAGCATGCGTCCACGTGGATTTTCGAACGCTTTCTGACATCCACTCGCTTTGCGAGTTGACTGCCTGAAGAGCCAACAAGCAAATTGAGTGCAGCGTTGTCCTAAGCTAATGTTAAATTTAGTTGTGCAAAGTCTCAAGCCACCTGAGGAACGTCTGCAGTTGGAATACATTAGCAAATGTAAACCATGTCTTTGTAAAAGGGCAAATCTTGTTTAATCAACAGGAAGGTTATCACATAATTCACTTTAATCACTAAATATCTGCACCTCTAGGTGGTACCGAATTCTGCTTTTCACATTGACTACGAAAGGAAATACAGATCTACGATTAGTGCAGTCGATGCATTGAAAAAATATACTCTTAGATTATATAATGTGCATGTAGACTATATATTGCTTGTAATTTTGCAATTATTATAAGAAATTATGATTAAGAGTCCTTCTTATAACAAGGGTACACATTCGGTTAACTGCGTGGTCTGCGCACGTACACAGATAAAACATGCGGACCTCTGCAGGATACACTACTCATGCCAACAACATACGCGCTGAGACAAATTGCGGACGGAGGTTACGGTGACCTAAAACACACGAACAGCATGTTCCTTCTTCTCATTTATAGTGGTATATACTAAGAGCAGTGCTACTCAATCGTTTTGTCCACATGACATGGCATGAGCAATATGCTTCTGATTATATGGAGTTCTTTGGGAACATCCAGATTGTGATATCAGCTCCTTGCTTACCATCTGCAGAATTACTCCACACATTACAAATTGTATTTATTGTCATGCTGAGTAACATGATCCATCGGCTTTAGAACACGTACACAAGACTGTAGCTTATCTCTGGTTCGGAGGCATGACAGCATCTGGTGAGAAGACATGAGAGTGGTTTATCGTTAAGTCCTGGTGCTGAGCAGGAGGCATTGTGTTGCACAGTGTGTTCAGCATCATTCAGTGCTGTGGGCTCCCTGCCCGTGGTTAAGTACAGACTCAAAAACGTCAGCATTGACACTACATCAGACCACCCCGATTTCTGTGTTAGAGAAACACACACAGTTTCCATACCGGGGGTCTCAGGATATGGTCAAGTTTAGAGGTTATGTGAATTCAAATTGCACAGGATTGCAATCAGTACTAAACAATGTGTGTATGCCTTATGAGCGAGCCCGGGTTCGGTCTACTGTTAGCCTGTCATAGAAGAGAAACAGGAGACGAAAGAGTAGGGGCCATCCTTAGTATGGCACGGGCAGGGACCGACAGATGCTCCACTGGGCTATGCAAGCAGAGCAAAGGCTAAGCGGCATAGCGACAATTACTCACTCTCCTTGGCCGCCGTATAGATGGTTCCGGGGAGTGTGGGGTGCGCCGTCGCTGTCTTGGCGGCGACGATGATGTTGGCACCATCACGAGCGGCTTTCAGGGCAATCGCTTTGCCAATGCCACGGCTGGCTCCGGTGATAAACAGCGTGCACCCGGCAAGCTTCCTGCAAGCCACGACACACGTCCCCTCCATTATCCCCATACATGGTCCCCTCTATTACCGCCACACCAGGAACCACTACAGCAGTGTGGTGGTCAGCGCACTCTTTCAGGACCATGATAACTTTCTAAAGGACCACAACAGAAACACAACTGCAGAGGAAATTATATGGTCAGATTAAAATAGTAATCACGTTCATGATCCATAAATCAAATTGTTAGTGTGTAAATCGGTCATTTAACATTCATGGAAATGATGAGAGAATGGGATGCCAAAGTTATTTTTAGGACAGGGTATTGCACTAAACAGTATAATTGACAGGCAACATATGAGAACCAACAGAAACAGTCGCAAACACAAAAAAGGATTGATTTTTTAATTGAAATGGGATCCTAAACTGTGGCGGTTCATGAAATTGCTGTAGGGTAGAAGTGGTGAATGCCTACGGCTAAAAACATCTCTCTGTGTTGCCTTGCCAAATGGGAAGCAGCAGCAGAGTCAATGAATTGTACTTCCACAGTGATCTACAAACCAAGGCCATTTACTCATGGTGGCCAAGTAAGTCACCGAGAGATGTGAGTTTTCACGGCTCGATGTATGAGAAATGATCTCCATAACGGTTTTTATTTTAATAGCCACGTCTAGTGTCCCTTCTCGCTCCTTCATGATGTTTTGATCTCCCACGTTGTAGGCACCATGAGGTATCTTGATGATGCGGAGGCAAAACGTCGTGAAGGCGAGAGGAGGAAATCTCCAAACGGCTATGCGGAAAGAGCACCTATGGAGAGCAATTCTTAGCCACATCTAGAGGAGACACCGTACAGTTCAGAACCCGTCTTAAACATGGAAACGGAGGTAACATTATCTCTAAGCAATTATTCTTACACAAGATTCTGATGAGGTCCAGATAACACACACAAACTTGAATTTAAGAGGTTAAATGTGGATTAAAAATAATTGGCATAAGTATGACACTAGTTATGAATTATGAAAAGGTCAACATTATCCGTCTAGACAGGTATGACACTGCGTGGGCTCGGTTTCACAGGGACCCACAGGAGCCTTCTTACTGCTTGCCATGATACTCTGGGTTTTCGCTAAGCAGTAAAAATAACTCAACACATTTGATCCAAATTGGCCCAGTTTTACATTCAAATAATTTGACTATTTTGCCATCTTCATAAATTAAATTGTGCCCTCTTCATTAGCATCTACGGGTGTCATTCACTGTGAGTACATTTGGTAACGATAAGATACAGTGCTGCAATTGCTTTCCCATGCCACTGCTGTCGGAATGGCACCTACAAGAGGGTGATGTAGAGCAAGCTCTCTAGAGCAGTTCTAGCAAAAATACTCTTAGGTCACGGGCACGAACATTTATTTCGAACTGGGACGCAAGGAAAAAGGTTGAAAACCACTACTCTAAAGGGCCTTTGACCTACTCTTCCACGCTGATCACATACGAGAGTACCCACACTTTGTCCCACCGCATGCAATCTGCTGATCAACAAACCATGGTGTCCACACCTATACTGCTGGGCGGCCCGAGGAGACGGATTTAGGAAACTCGCACCATTGTTTCAACGGCCGTGCCAGGAGATTTGTTGATCAGTTGGAAACAGATGCACTTGGCCGAGCCGGGCTACAGCGTCACTGTCTGCATATATCAGCGTTCTCAGGCCCCCATCCAGGTTGGTCACAGGGCAACTCACCCGCTCCTGAACGAAAGTCAACAGTTATAACCTGGCCTCTCCCAGACGCCATGTCAGGCTTTGATGGTCGCACAATGATCTTGTTCAGTGAAAACACGGTTCAGCAGACACGTGGTTAGATGCAATGATGAGAAATTATAACAAAACACGTGACCACTGAAATTATTTCCTCGTCTTAGACGAACTACTATTAATATTTGAAAAAAAAAAATTCCAAAACTTGTATTGACAATATGAAGCTTCCAAGCCATTCCATCAATGGAGACTCCTGAGCTATTTCCTTAATACTGCAATTATAGTATTACGCAAGACTAAATAGCAACGCTGCCGCGATGCAATGGTTAGCATCCTAGACTTGCAATCCAGAGGTCACTGCGACAATCTCTAGGTACATCACGGTGAGCCGTTCAGCAAAACATTTGACCTCATCCAAGTGTGGAAAAGTATCCTGAAAATACCCTCTAGCAAGATTCTCCATCCAGTGCAGGTATTACACGCCAGCAATGGCATAAGCATTACTCTGCAGAGCTGCACCTTCACCTTCTTTAAGACATTAAGGTGCTCCCTTTCATGGGAATGCGTGCTTACCCCTTTTCATGCTACCCCCCCCCCGTCGCTCACCCATCTCCAACATCCACGTGTCAAGCTATGAAACCATTGCCCAAACCATTGCCTATTACATATTTTCCGTTCTAAGGCCACATAGTTGTTGACGAATGTGTTCAGTGTTATTTAAACTCACGATGTACTGTTTCAGTGACAGGCCTATCAATCTGGCCAGTAAAAGTACTTTGTAATATAAACAGCAGCTGAATAAAGTTGACACTGCTGTAATTGATTAATAAGCACACAGGAGAAGTACGATAATTCAGCCTTGACTAACTGGCCTATTTTCGAATTAATCACCCACCGCTATTTGCATAAGTACCTAAATGCACTAAATCAAACAATAAGTCACGCAATATGCTCTGCGCATTTAATGATACTTATTTTTCGCTACCTTATAAACAGTGTACATATCTTATCGCACCGCAGTGCAAATGTAATGCAGATATTAATATCACGCAGCCACACAAGCAATGCACTTTTCGTGCATTGTTCTATTTGGAGTGTGCCTTTAGCGAAGAATGTCTATAAACATTGAGCTGTAGAGTTATAAATACGACAATGAGACTGTAAAGACTTAACTTCAGGAATTACAGGCTACATCGTGTTGGCAGTTTGCTCATTCATGGTAGAGAATACTCGGTGATGACAGATTTATGTTATTGAGGACAATGAGATTTGTTTCACCAATATAAGTTTAGAACGATCATAATTCCACAAGGTCGATAGCTGGTGTCCAGCTGGGTATTTTATGTTATGGATTAATAGTTTAGAAATAACTGATAAAGGCAAAATGGAATTATGCTTTGATAAATATAATCAAAATTAAATTTAATCCACCCCTCTCCAAAAAAAGACTGGTATGAGATCCAGCGTTGTATCTATTAGAGATAAACATAGATACGCAATAACTCAATCCTGCAGCGCTCAGTGGAAATGCTGAGTGACAGACATGTATGACATTGCACAAAATGTCATACATGTCACACAATGTCATGAGAGGGCAGCACAAGAAAATCACTCGTTACCTTACATCAGAACTTTTCCCTCCATATCAAACCTTTCCTTTTTACACTGCATAGTGGTGTCTGTCTTCAACCATTCAATAAGGGACCACATTATAACTTAGCATTGCCGTAACTTTATACCAATTTATATAGACAACTGCCAGCTTAATGATTCTGGAACAATTATCAATAATGGGTTTCATAATTTATTAAGTCTAAATATCACGGAATTGATAATACACTTCTCGCGCGCTGCTCCCAGACTCTGGAATGCCTTTCCATTGGCGATTCGGTCAGCTGAATCCCTGGGCATCTTCAAATCTCATCTCAAGACTCACTTATTTCGTAAGGCTTTCAAGCACTTTGGCTAGGACCATATATGCGGCAGAATGTTGTCGTGCCGAGATGATGGCTTTCTACCGACCTGCGCCTGCTCGGGAACATTTATTCCTTCCCAGTTTGTTGAGGAATAATAACACAAAATGAAGGAATAGATGCTTACTTTATGTCCTATAATTTATTGCTATTTGACTTTCAGTTGAACTGTCCTGATGTTGTTGACATGCCACTCTCCAAAGCTGGGATTTGTAAAATAAAAACCCAAAATTTTTAACGTTGTTGTTGCTGATTTTCCGTTCGTGTCATTGTTGTTGACATGCCGTTCTTTTCGCAGCTCTGTGCAGCGCTTTGTGACCCTCGGGTGAAAAGCGCTCTATAAATGCAATTATTATTATTACAATGCAGGGCATGTGATTGCTTATACGATTAGCATGCCGCAACATTAAACAGCAAGTCGGGTTCCCATGTGTTTTATGTGGCGGCTGTAACAATGTACCAGTGCCAGGTATGATCAGTCACCATGTGGTTCGCTTAAAAGGACACTGTTGGTTGGACCTTGTACACTTATTATTAGACATTGTTAGGTGCGCCCAACAAACAATAATGTGAATAGTATGCAATCACCTATACTGCTATTTGAAACTCTCGGACCGGCAGAACTACTTGCAGGTTTCGAGTTCAGTTTGTTTACTCTGGTGAGAATTTAGCAGACCCGGATAGCCTCTCATGTGTAGGAGTGATCCAGGTCACTCTTGCAAATGTTCAACCGTGGGGGCTGTTAGACAATATCGCTTATCCCAGCATGTTTAATACACAGCCTTGACATGAGAAGATAGGCAGTATATTTACTTATTTAGAAATGCTCCACACTAACCCATAACCATCACGTGTGACACAGGCCATTAATAGAGGTCGGATGACCCAGAGACTGACTGAAAGTGCGTTTACCTTGGCCAGGGTACAACCTGCCCACAAACCTCTGACCAATATCACTTCTAAGAAGGCCATTATACTGCCACGAGAAGGTAGTCACGCGATTTTATCCATCCATGAGCTGAGGGAACTGAAATGAATGAATTAGGGGGCATCGTTCACACCCCTACTGACCACATTTCTAAACTGCGAGTCACGCGATTTTATCCATCCATGAGCTGAGGGAACTGAAATGAATGAATTAGGGGGCATCATTCACACCCTTACTGACCACATTTCTAAACTGTGCTACAGCCTCTTTTAGTGTAGTAATAATTATTGCACTTCTGCAGCGTTTTTCACCAGAGGGTCACAATCAAGACTTTAAAAAAATACATTTATTCTAATTAACGAAGGTTTAGAGAGGTGGCAGACAAAACATGCCCTACAGCAGGGGTGGGCAATTATTTTTTCCATGGGGCCACATGAGAAACAGAAAATATTCTGGAGGGCCGGGCCAAAAGGCTGAACTCAATTCTGCATATTAATTGTATTTCTTTATTTTAAAAAAGCAGTAAATAGCATTGTTTTGACAAGCTTGTAAGAGTATATGTTAT
>JAZEWT010000019.1:9737754-9767727 GCA_036362905.1 Mordacia mordax | reverse complement strand
GGTAGGGGCTGTGGGTGAGACACTACATGTGTGGTAGGGGCTGTGGGTGAGATCACGTGTGTGCGGGGTTGTAGGAGAGACACTACGTGTGTGTGTGTGTGTGGTAGGGGCGATATGTGTCGGACGTTTGAAGATTATATCGGGTTCATGTGGAATTGCCCCAATTAAACCCATTCAGGGCCTCACGTGTTGGTGTGAGTTGTCGTTCTTTTAATCTCTCCGCTCATCAGGGAATGGTGACATGTCGAGATTGGCGACAATACTAATATTTGCATTTCTAAAGCCCCTATCACCCGAGGGTCACAAAGCGTTGCAACGAACTATGGAGAGAATGGCATGTTAATAATGTCAGCATCATAAAAGATCAAATATATATATACACTAATTACTATAAATGATTGAAATACATCAACTAAATAAAACAAACAAAATAATTGTTAAAACAAATAAAGGAAGACGTGTTCCAAAGCAGACACAAGGTCAACAGCCCTCTGTCATTCCAGACAGTCCACAGACTATTGTTTTAAGAGTTGTAGGAACATCATTTCGTCAGTGTCGATCTCCTGGTTTACGATACTGGCTTTGAATCGCGTGTACAAATTGATGTAATTGGTTGACTTTCTTAGCCACTAGCTGCCGCTGCATTCACCACTAAAAAGAGTATTGATTTTTCAATAAAACGGACTGTGAATCGTTACAAGTCATTAAATTGCGAATGCTGCGAATCATGTTAAGGCGTTTAATGTATTGGGCAATTACTGTACTGTTTTTCAGAGCTCGGGCTTTATTTCCATAAATATCAATCTCTTCCAGTACTGTATACGGTACGTGTTCTATTGCAATGTATATTTAATTGTAATAGTGGTGCGTGTTTGTGATTGCGTGCTGACGCTTTTGCATTCCCTTAATTGCAGCACACTGATGTGTAATTTATGCCATTTGTGTGTTTTAGCAATAGCCGATCAGATATGGGATCACCTGTTGGTTCAAAGGTAAGTTATTTCTCCACCATCATTGCTTTATATTTGTTTTAAATGCCCGTCAAAGGCACGACGTGTGCGTATTATACATTGTAACATTAAAACAAGAGCAAAACCACCAATTTGGACGTTATCATGCCTGAACTGGAGATTTGTTAGCCATCTCCTTACAATTGATGGCAGTAATGAAGTCACAACATGAAGTTGAACAGCCTTCGGAGTGAATCGTGCCTAATACAACACCACTTTCATGAGCGTTAAGTAAGACATGTCTAAGTGCCTCGGGGAACCAAAAACAATCATGCATTACTGACCTGGCAAATGGGAGATTCCTGAATTATTAGCCTTACACAATGACAAGTGAATGTTGAACCACTTATTGGCCCTAAATCTAGGTGTTTGAAAATTCGGTGCAGGTAAGAGTGAGTGGTTTAAAATACATTTAGTTTGGGAAATTTATACATACTCGGTGGCGCATAAAGAACAATGTTTTGAAATACAGATCTGGAAATTCAGTCATCCTCGCTGTGTGGTGCATGACTGCCGCAAGTGATGTCAGAATGAGAAGGAAATGGGAAAGCAATTGGATGATAATGCAGTCGAGAGAATGCAATCAGTGCTGCATATTCACCGTAATTGAAAAGTCAGCAAGGGGTTTGGAAATTTAACACCAGTATCAGAATTCCAAAGAGCTTCGGCAGAGTGCAGACAAGTGATAAGACCCACAGAGGAATGTGGGCTTCCAACCACATGTCACAAAGTAGCCAAACCAGCAACATCCATGATCTCTTACAATAGGGTCACAGATTGCCCAAATTACATCCAGTTGATTGCAGATTTGCAGGTAATGATGCGTGGACTTGAGAAATTCCTCTCATTTGGGAGTTTTGTTATCTACATTTGCTGCTGCCATTACCAAGAGTGATGGTTCAATTAATTTATAACGGGTGATATAATGTAGTCTTATTGCTCTTTTATACTATAATACATTGCCTTGATTGTATGTTTGTAATGACTTTTGTTTGTTTCAGCGGGGACCAGACACTCTCTACTCTTCTAGTGCTCCTAAGAATGGTGCCACTGGTAAGAGACATGTGCCTGAATTGATAAGCTTAGTCTGTGTGGTCTCTTATGTACCTTCCACAGTTAGTGTTGTGGCTGACCTTGATATATCTCGGCGCACTTTGTATATGTGTCGAACCACTGCTGGATGTGTTCATCAACTACCTCCCCACACCGTGCATGTTGTGGTGTCCATTTATCATAAATTACGTTAATTAGACTCCTTATCCAATTGTCATGGACTAGAAAAGAAGTTGAACATTCGGTATAAACTACTTGAAAGCAGATTTTTGTTTGTAAGATGAATGGTAATTAGCTCTCTGCTATAATGACATGTTTAACTGATTAGATGGCTCACACGTATACTTGTGTTGTCATTTTTACAAAGGCTTTGGAGAGGCTGTACATGTTAAGAGTGTTCATATGTTTGGGTCTTTTTGTGTTACTGGCCTCCACATAGAATGAAGGCACGATTAGTAACTAAGAGAGAGAGAGATCATTAACTTCCTTCAAATGCCTGTGTTACCTTCCATTCCAAACTGCTTTTAAATCTTAATGTGGCTACTTTTTCTGCCTTATCAACGGTCAAGGTTTGTTTTGTTGTTATCAGTAATGAGTACAATTCTGCAAGGTAGTTAAAACATCGTGATCTATTGTTCTTTTCCTGATTGCATGCTTGGGGAAACCCAAGTCATTACTAATGTCCTTTAAAACCATGGTTTGGTATATTGAAGACTTCTGCAATGCGTGGTGATGGCTTCCCATAACTCTGACTCAGGATATTAGCTTTTAGATTTAAGACATACTTGTACATCCTTCAATTGATGCATCTCCTTGTGGAGCAGACATGGGCAAAATATAGGCTGCGGACTGAATCAAACCCATATATTATTTACGTCTGGTCCACTGTGACTCCCGGACCACACTTTTTATATCCACCCTAAAAAAACAGATTTTTGTGTATTGCAAAACAAATGTGAGGCCTGTGACGACATATCAAAATTCTTATGTGGCCAGCCCATGGAAGTTATTGCCCACCTTTTCAGCTTTCGCACCTCAAAGTCCACTTGGGTCTGGGCTCCACGGACCACTAGGTGGCGCTCACAGCCCACTGATGGGTTACGACCCACTGGTTGAGAACGGCGGTTCTAGGGCCTCTAGTTCCTTTGGCCCCCATGCTGCCTTGTGTTACAGCCGAGGGAAGTGAGAGCAAGAAGTTCAAAGGGGACTCGAGCGACGAGCTACCCTCCAAGGTGCTGCACATCCGGAAGCTGCCGGAGAACGCCACGGAGGCTGAGGTGGTGACACTGGCACTTCCTTTTGGCCGAGTCACCAACGTCCTCATGCTCAAGGGCAAGAGCCAGGTGAATGGCCACACCCACGGCCGCTTCGCTTACAGATCCCACCGGGAGCACAGTGACGATTCACTGGCCTTGCAATTCAATGAGTTATCATCACTCTGGCCCACCGCTCAATTCAAGAATATTGCATTGTTTTAACGAGTGGATGTTTATGTTACGTGCATATGAAAATGCATAACGATTACCGCATTGAAAATAATTAATTCCTACCTGTGCGATGTCATGCCTGCATTGTGAGCATTTATTTTACATTATTATACAGCGCTTTTATTGTGTCAGTATAAATGTGTATCCTTGTACTGAGGAAATATAAGCTTTCTGTTATTGAAAGCGGAATATGAGCAGCCCAGTTTTTAGGGAGTAATAAATCAACCGTTGCAATCGTATGCTGCTGTTCCAGCTAAACGCAAAATATTCATATTTAACCTTTTGTGAAATATGAACACCCAGTCCTCTCATTGCCCAACAGTAAAATGTAATTGTGTTTCTTCACAGATTTCAGTTTATTAAAAAAATAAATACATAATTTTACCCATCTTCTACATCAAGTTGTTCGTGAATTTTATTGATTCAATCAAACTTCAGACGTTGCTTTTTTTACTTGACTTGGCCATTCTAACACTTGTGGTATCTCTTACCCCTTGGCACGCTTTGTTCCACCGAAGTAGAAAACGAATGTCCGCGTGTCGTCTCACTCGCTCGGGTTCAGGCCTTCCTCGAGATGGCCACAGAGGAGGCCGCTGTGGCGGCCGTCACCTTCTACAGCACGGACCCGCCCGTGCTGCGCAACCAGCCCGTCTACGTGCAGTTCTCAACTTACAAGTCGCTCAAAACCGACAACTCCGCCTACCAGGCAGTGAGCAATCATGTCGCCACGCGAGGATCGCCGATGCTGCCGCGGTGTAACCTATGCATAATGCGGCGGTTGGAGTGTCATTCCAGATTTTTCCTATGGGGTGGTCGTGTCACGTGACAACTCTGCAGAGGATCTCGTGACTCAGCTGTTGGCTGTACTCTCGGCTCTGAGTTGATTGCATCGGCATTTAGCAATCAGCATAGACCTGGCCTAGGCGACCGCTGGCCGCTGTAAAGACCAGCGGTTACTATTATGTTGGACTAACATTATGCAGGTCGCCGGTTAGCTTAAATTTCCCAGCACGGCAGTTGAAATAATGGCCGAGTGTCTTAAATTTCAACAGTGGAAATGGGTACACGACAGTTTTTGTAGCGGCAGGTTGCGTGTAGTGGGGTAAAGTGTGGGTAGTCCCACATTTACCAAGACGTCTGGTTAGCATGGTAGAGGTTAATTAAAAAAAAACCCTAGATGGCTTCTTTGGGACTTCCTTGATGCTGGTCATCCATCTGAGCACTATCCAGGTTGATGAGTTTGTGTGTATTCTGGGTTTATTTGCATATGGGTAGACTTGTTTGATAACATTTTTATGTTCGTATATGGTTGGGAGTCTCAAACTGATCCCAACCCTTCATCTGTTATGTGACACGCGACCGATCTCGCGTTTCACTGACCACGCGCAACTGGGAGCAGAAGGCCCAGGCTGCCATGATGGTGGCGAATGGCTCGGACAGCGAGGAGAACAACGCAGCCACCCCTCAGAGCCCCATCCTACACATCATTGTGGAGAATCTGCTCTACCCAATCACCCTGGAGGTTCTCCACCATGTGAGTAAACACGACCACTCGCCCCCCTTGCATGGGACCCCCTGGCAGTTGCTCCACTGTAACCCTGCACAACCATCGTAGTGCTAGCACACTTCACCAAACCGAGCAGACAACGGACATAGCCAAATCTCACCGATCACTCAGAACTAGTGGTGCAGAGCTATGCTCCAGGAGATCACAGCAGATATTTCCCAATAGGAAATTAGTTAGGTGGTAAATTTTTGTCACTGATGCCGAGTGGTATCGCCTGACATCAAAACATTATTCCAATTCGCATGCGCAACTTGTTGTTTTGTTGCAGGTGTTTTCCAAGTACGGAACAGTCCTGAAGATCATAATTTTCAACAAAAACAGCCAGTATCAAGCCCTGATGCAGTTTGCTGATGCCAGTAACGCACATCAAGCCAAAACGGTGAGTAGCCTTGTTACACTGTGCAGGTCGTCTTACAAGGCATGCTGCCTAGTGATGGTAAGATGTTTCCAAAAGTGGGTTCAGCAGTCATTCTCTGATGTCAACTTCCAGTGGCGTTTCTCAGCAAATCTTAGATGGAGTGTTTACTGTGACATCTCTGAAACAAAATTTTTCCATCTTGACAGAACAACAGCCCAATAAGCCATGTCAATATCATAAACAAAAAAGTAAAATTATAACAACAAAATCAATGCGGTCTGCATCACCGTGTCTGAATACGTTGTCCACACCTCATACGTTTACATGCGCTCGTCTAGAGACGCACGTCTGTTAACAGCAGTACTTCCACCTTTAAATCTTTTAGTGGACCGCCATGCAGTAATTATCGTCTGTTTCTGGGAACAATTTGGGGGTAAAACTGTTGTGATTGCCACTTCCCATAGCTCTACGGACCACCAAGAGGCCGGGGCCATAGCTTGGGAATGGCTGACTCAGAGGATGTTGAAATCTATGCTTTGCCATGTGTAGAGTCCTTTCACTGAACTGCCCAGCAGGCTGTGGTGTCTGCTCAGCATCCTCCGTGTTGTATAGATTGCACTGTAAGAGGCTTTGAGATGCTTCGGCAATTAAGTACCAGGCATATAATAATTAACAATAATAATTGCAATGATATAGGTTTTCACGGCTTGATGCATGATGATTGCTTCGAAAAGCTGCTGTCTTGGAACAGCTGCATCAATCGCTCCCTCTCTCTCCATCGCGACGTTTCGCCTCACACGTTCGAGGCATCCTCAGGTGCCTGGGGAGGGAGGGGGAGCGATCGACGTGGCTATCTTAAGAGAGCATCTTTTTGAAGCAATCATCAATAATTATTGTATTTCTGGAGCGCTTTTCACCCGAGGGTCACAAAACTCTGCACAGAGCTGTGGAGAGAACGGCATGTCAACAACAACATCAGAGTAGATCAATTATAGTGAAATACTGACTGTAAATAAATGGACATAAAATAACAAATAAAATAATTGTTAAATAAACACAGAAATAAGTGTTCCTGAGCCATGTGCCGGTCAACAGCGAGCCATCATCCAAGTACACAACAGTGAGCAGCATCAACAGTACTAACCAGAGGACTTCAAGGTTTTATGGAACAGGTGTGGTACACCCTTTGTAATTTGGATTTTTTTTTGGGTACCTGATTATCAATTGCAATGGCTTGGTTACGTGGGGACAAGTAACAAACCAGCCTACCCCTTGACAAGAGATTCTAAGAGCTTAAGAGTTTATTTAAAAGAGTATTGTGATCTACTGTGTCAGTGTTTTGACAAGTCTTGAAATAGAATGGCACCGGTAAGTTTCTTTTCCATAGTGCCAAAAAAAATTAAGACTCCAATACTGTCGAGGTTGAGAGATATTTTTTTATGAAAGCCTGTTATTGATGTAAGTGTATATGGAGATAAAAATGTGAAATTTGTTTTATGAGATTTTTTTCAATTATTTTAACCATGGGAGATAGAATAGAAATTGGCCTGTTTATTACGTTCTGATAGAACCTCCTTGATGAAGAAGACAAATGAAATAACTTTTCCATTCAGCAGGAACCATAGCTTCTTGAATTGTCTCAATTACATCAGCCACTTCAGCTAGAGGAAATGGTGGAACGTTGTCAGCCCTAGTCGAATAAGTGGTCTTGAATGATACCAACTGACTTAGGACGTGTGATTGACTCAAAGTTAAAGTCTATAAATTAAAAACATTATTCGTTATAAGAATTTTACTGGTCTGGGATGTATTAGATGAGCTTGAAGAACAAACACTGGAAAATGTATATATTAAATATATGTCTGGATGTAGAGAAGTGAAAATTAAGCCCAGTAACAACATCTGACCTTTTTGTAAATTTTCCATCCACGAAGATGTTCGTTGATAGATTGTTAGAACTATGCTTCTTTTCAATTTTTTGATAACAGAATAAAACAACTTTGGGCTTCCATATTTTGCCAGGGGGATATTCCAGAAATAATAACCGTTCAGAATTTCACACCAATTTAGTGTAAGGGTTAGAAAATGTATCAGGACTTAGATGAAGATCTCACAACATGTTTGGTCAAATGTATGAATAAATACAGAACACAAAAACTTCTGAAGGGTTCAGAATCTTTTCCTCACCACTGTAAGTCACCTATCGCCCCTTTGTCTCGATGTCTCCTGCCTGTACTATGTTTCGGTCTCCGTTGGCGCCGCACAGCACTTAGAGTAGTGCCGCTGCCTCACTGCAGCAATTTCGCAGGTTTGATTCCTGACTTGGATGCCTTTCTGTGTGTAGTTTGCATGTTTTTCCCGTGTTCACATAGGTTTTCATCAGATACTCTGTTTTCCTCCCACCGTCCAAAAACATGTTGCTGATGTCTATGTTAATTGCCCCTGGTGCCCTGCGATGGACTGGTATCCTACCTGGTGTATAACCCCTCATTGCGGCTTGGCTGCTTACCATTCCCTGCTAAACAATTGTTATAAAGAGCTACATTGCCCAACGGTTTCTTCCAGCTTAAATAAAACGGGAGCAACTCTCTCCAAACTCAAGGATTCTATCCCTCCCATGCACCCACGTCTCAGGTGGGGCTCTCATGTGTCCATATTCCCAGATGGCCCATCTCCTCCACATTTTCCTATTTAAGCAAAATCTCTCATCTCTTCCACGTGCTAAGTGACCTGTTCGTGTATCCAAACGTCCCTTCTTTCCCCGTGTATCTGCGGGTTTCCCCCGGGCTTCCCTGTGTCGCATCGGTTGTCCCGATGTCTCTCCGTGTCCCCCTGGTTTTCCCCCCCCGTCCCCCTGGTTACCCCTTCCCGGTCTCCCCGTCTCCCCATATGTTTCCCCATCTCTCGATTACATTCTGTAGCACGCACAGGAGAACGTACGTCGCAATTGGTCACTCAAGGGGGGCGTGGCTTTGCTCCCAGTCAACGGTATTTGTTTTGGCCAGTCGGAGCGCACCGCAGCCGATGCTGGGACGATTTCTAACATAGTGGGGGCCCGGGCCTGCCTGGCTGGCGCTCGACCCCGAGGCCCCCCCAGGGCCCTCCAACACACCACCTCATTGCAACTACCATCCCCTGGTCTCGTACCCACCCACCCCGCCCACCCAAACCTCATCCTCACGCATCTCCCCTGGCCTCATTGTCCCGAAATCCCGAAATTTATTCCGGCCTGAGACGTAGGCCGGCGCCGTCAGGGCGTGGGTCCCGAGTCGCAAATCCTCATCCTAAAGTCAGAGCAGATTGACGTTAGTGCTGCATAAAGGATTGCTTTCTCAGGAGAAGTGGACTGAGTGAGATACATTGTCAAAGGCATTGGTTGATAATAGTTTGTATTCTTTTTATGGTATTTTTCTAATACACTACTTGGTTTAACAGTTTACAAGAGGCCAATCCTGCCAATGTAGTCACTCTGTATTGCTTGACTTTCATGTGAGAGCAGATGATAGCAATAGTTATGGTGTCTTTAGCGCTTAATGTAATGAAACCGTTATTATGTGACAATGCAGAGATGACAATTAAGTGCGAATGTTTGGCTCATTTCATGGAGAATGGCAACAATTTACATTGTGCTGCTGCCCACTGATTCACTCTAAGACATTGTACAAAGGAGTATTTCCCATTGCTGAGAATTGAGCATTCTAGGAATGGGGAGACACAACTGTGCATCATCATCATCATTTGCTTTTAGAGCACCATCATGTAACTAAGAAAGGAAGGCATTGGCCCAGGCTGGCAACAACATTGATAACAGCAGCCTTAGTAAAGCTGCCAAACAAGTGATGCATCACTAATGGTCAACACCATTGAAATAAACCAAGTCTCGGACCATGTGCAGGTGCCTGTTGTCTAAATGTAATGAGAACCCATTGAGGAATTTTCTTTTGTGAGTGGAACCCAAGTTAATTGTAGGAGTTCATGAGTAGGTCGCGCTTCTCCAGCAGAGTAGTGGCAGCGAGGTCAACGGATTTCTGACCCTAGAGGTCATAGATTCTCATGGGTCAGGGAGACTGGAAGATGTTCTATTTCTCTGAGGGTTCCAGGATGATAATGGACATCAAATGGTAAAACTAGCTTGTGAATGCCAGGAGATTGGAAAAGAGATCCCAGGGTCCACAAGAAACAGCTGGTAATGGTAGATATCTCTAATAATAGTTGCACTTCTAGAGCGCTTTTTCCCCGGGGGTCACAGAGCGCTGCATAGAGCTGTGGAGAGAACGGCATGTCAGCAACAACAACAACGACATGAACGGTAAATCCAACAAAAATTTTTCTTATTTTTTGTTACAAATCTGAGCTGTGGAAACAACAGCATGTCACCAAACAACAACATCTCAGCAGCAAACGAAGGCAAAAATAAGTGTTCCCGAGCAGGCGCATGTCAGCAGCGAGCCATCATCCCAACACGATAACATTGAACCGCATCATGAGTTCTGGTCAGAAGACTTGAAAGCCTTACAGAACATGAGTCTTGAGACGAGATTTGAAGATGCTCAGGGACTCAGCTGATAGAATCTCCAATGGAGGGGAGCTCCAGAGTGTGGGAGCAGTGCGCAAGAAGGCTCTGTCACCCATGGAATTTAGGTGCAATCTGCGCCTATGCTGCAAACCCGTATTGGAGGATCAAAGTTGTCGTGTTGAAGAGGGTGCCTAAAGGAGGTCACGTATGTATGGCAGAGCAGCGCCAGTGAGAGACTGATAGGTGAGAAGGAATATCTTGAATTCGATCCTATATTTAACTGGTAGCCAGTGGAGAGATACCAGTACTGGGGATATGTGATCATGGATGGTTGTTCGAGTGAGGAATCTAGCAGCCACATTCTGCACACGTTGGAGACGATTGATCAAGTAGGCAGGAATGCCAGGGAGTAGTGCATTGCAATAATCGATTCGCGAAGAGATGAAGATGTGTATTAGCTTCTCGGCATCGGAGAGTGACAGGATGCTGCGCAGTCTAGCTATATTTCTGAGATGGAAATAGGCTATCTTCGTCACCTTGTTGATATGCGTCTCGAAGCTGAGTGATGAATTAAGTCACTCCTAGACTCTGGGCTGCCTTAGCAACTTCAATGGTCTGGTCGTTATGTATCAATTGTAGAGGTTCAGCCTTGGACAATTGGTGCGGGATTCCGACAAGCAAAACTCTTGGTTTGTCGCAATTTAGTGTTAGGAAATTTTAATTGAGCCAGGCCTTCACAGTTGACAGTGAGGATGACATGCAAAGACCAGACGCATTGATGGATGGCTTTGCGTAGATATAGATTGGATGTCATCAGCATAGCAATGGGAGCTGAGATTGAGGCTGTGCAGGATATGGCCAAGTGGTTGTATGTAGATGCTGAAGAGGGCTGGGCCGAGTACTGAACACTGAGGAACTCCAGACAAAACAGGATGGATCTTTTAGTTACGTCCTCCGAGACTGATGAACTGCTTCCGGTTGGAGAGGTTGGAGCTCGGCTAATGCAGAGCACAGCCAGAAACTCCTATACCCTCCAATTGCTCTAGTAAGGTAGGGTGGTCATCGGTATCAAAGACAGCACTCAGGTCCAGGAGGAAAAGAATACTCGGCAAGCCTTCATCAGCAGCGACGAGTAGGTCATTCACTACTTTGACCAGAGCAGTTTCAGTACTATGGCTGAATCTGAATCCAGATTGGAAGACATAGAGGAGGTCATTGTTGAGGATGTATTTCTGGAGTTGCACGACTACTGCACATTCAAGGACCTTAGAAAGGAATGGCAAATTTGAGATGGGGCGATAATTATGGATGTTGCAATCGAGGCGAGGTTTTTTTTAAGCAGAGGGGTAACTATGACACATTTGAATAGTGGGGGAACGATACCAAAGTGAAGTGAGTTATTAAACAGATTTGTGACGAAAGTGTCAAGGATTTTGAAATTTGCCCAGATGAGTTTGGATGGAAGGGGACCAGGGAGCAGTTTGTAGGCCGAGATCTGGTAACTAATGAAGAGACAACGAATTCCGTTAACTCGGAAAATTCCAGGAGTTTTGAGGTCAAGTTAGGGGAAGAAACATTTGTTGAGGTATTGGTTGGTGGTTGAGACTGGATAGAGATACGGTTGGCTTCGGTTTTGTCTAATAAAAACTGAATCAACTTATCCACCTGATCTCTATTAATAAAGAGAGGTGAGGGTGAGTGACTGATAGGATGAAGAAGCCCATTAATGGTTGAAATAGGATATTGGGCTTGTCACAGATATCAGCCAGAATGATGGAATAGTGGTTGGTACGGGCACAATTAAGTGCTTTCCGGTAGCGATTGAGCTGGTCCTTAAATATTTGAGTGCAAGCGGCGAGGCCAGATTTTCTCCAAGTCCGTTCGGCCTTGCGTGCATTCGCCTTGAGGTCCCGGAGTTCAGCAGTATACCAGGGGAACGATTTTCCACCTGAGACATAGTGTGATTTTAATGGGGCCAAATCATCCAGTATGCTTGATATCAGGCTGTTGTAGGTTTCTACTGTCACATCAGAGGCAGCGTGAGCCGAGGCAGAGAGATGAACTGTTGATTGCCGCAGTGAATATGTCCGGAGTGAGGGCGTTAAGGTTTCGGAATTTAATTGGGCACATTGTGATGGGATGGGGAAGCGTTACCTAAAAATCAAACCATGCAGTGAAATTATCAGATAGATCAGTATCATTGTAGGACAGGTTGGTTACAAATATATACCCCTTGAGTAAACCAAGTCCAGAGTATGGCCACATCTGTGAGTGGCAGAGGTCATGTGTTGAATGGAAACAAATGAGTTCAGAATGGCTGTCAGAGAGGGGGGGCTCTATAGAGAGTCAATATGGATGTGAAATCGCCAAGTATCAGTATCCTGTCAAAACTAGAGCACCACTTAGAAATCTGCTCAGTTCATTGACAAAAGAAGTGGAGGCTCCAGGCGGACGGTAGAGCATCGCCAACTTCACAGGTTGAGCCGACTTCCAATCCTGAGACATATGCTCGAATGAATGGAAGGTCGGCGATGGAATCGCTTGGCAGAGAACTGCAAGGATGCCACTGCGGACATGGGAACGAGCCTTCTGATAAAGTGTAAAGTCCCGCGGTTGAGCCTGACTCAACGTAATTAAGTCTAATGAATGCCTACCTCCACATTACACATTCTCTTTGGAATTTCCTTAGGTTTAACCAAGGGAAGGCAGTTTATCTTAGAAGTGTGACTAGGAGCTAACATTGCCACTGCATTGTCTATGGAGGTCCGTTAATTGCGTTATTTTATTTTTTAATATTGTGTGATTGAGTAAAAGTTCTATTTCTGAATTGACTCTTTAGTGACATTTGCAGGAAATACTTGCAGTATACGTGCCAGACAATTAATTTTACTAAAAAAAAGTAACACTTCCACTATATCTAAAAATAACACGTTTTCAACCAATATTAAATAACTACTATATAATACACTCGTAGTATGAGAGTGTGGGTAGAATGATGTCCATGGTTGCTATGCGACTTTAAAAAATGTTTTTTTTTTAAACCATTAGCGCTTTCCATCCTTGTGATGCAGTGGCTCCGCGTTGTTAAAATACCACCACAGAGTCTTTTTGGAGCAATAAATGCTGTTTCCCATTAACAAAGTACATTATACACCTACCCACATGTATTACTCGATGTAGAGGAAATAGGAGAAATAAAGGTACAATGCTGAACCGAGCGCTCTGTCTGGAGTCATCGATTGTGTGCAGCCAGCATATAGACAGACCCTCCCTGTGATGAGATGGCTCCCATATCGGTTTGACATTTACAGTTGACTGCAATGCAGCTCTGTTAGCACATTGGTACTAGGAAGGACATCAAATAATGTAAACTTGGAATCGCAGCAGCTTCATTTCAGTTAGCAACAATCACTAACGAGTACATTTTCCAGCATTGGTTTCATCAATTTCACCATTTGTGATTCGTTTTTTAGGGAGAGTTTAGATTTTTTTTTACATATTAAACCAGGCACTAGGATGTAGAATATGTTGAGCTAATGACATGGCATAGGTGGGACCAGAATTCGACACCCACCCCAAATATTAACCTAGGACCGCGTCTTTGGAGCCCACTCTGTCAATGTTCCAACCAGAAATATAATTGCGGGACTTGGAGTGCTGCCGTTGAGGCTTGCGTCTGTGTGTGCACTTGCAATTCCCCGTGTGTGACGGCTGCCTCTCCTGTTGCTCCCGTTCAACCATCACGGTGAGCAGATGCTAGACGGGCAGAACATTTACAACGGCTGCTGCACGCTGCGCGTGGGCTTCTCGCGCCTCACCAACCTCAACGTCAAGTACAATAACGAGAAGAGCCGCGACCTCACGCGGCCAGACCTGCCGGCCGGCGAGGGCCAGGGCCCGTTCCCACCCATGCGCACACAGGGCAAGGAGACCTCCCTGCTCGGTATGTGTCGCCCCCCACATTGTCCGTTACGCCGTGGCATTTTGTTGTTATTATATTGGCGTTAACAGTGGCCCATGACTGCCTAGGCCAATCTCTGAAACTGTACACTATACACCTTTGCAAACGTAAGCAACATGCCCTCATGCTGTCGGAGCTGTGGTTGTCTTCGCTTCCTACTTCGTGACGCACGCTGCTATTGCACCACGGTGTTTGTTTCTCTCAAGCACCGCCTGACTGCGACGATGCAATGAGCACCAAGCCGAGAGAACAGCCTACAGCTGATTTATGAGATCCTCTGCAACGTCACAAGACATGACCAGCCAACAGGAACACGAAAACAATTTCAAATGACACCCCAACTGCTGCATTATATATAGATTATCAATTGCCATCCACACTTATGACAACAATTGGAATATACTATTACACGTGGACTAGAAAGAGGGATTCACAATGAGCTTGAGAGGTCCAGGTGATATACAAGGTTCACTGACCTGACCTCAAGGTTAATGGATTAAAGGCATCGCCATCACACCTGCATAATCACAGGCTCGGGAACTCTAGTCGGCCACTATTGTGTCTCATCTGCTGCGCTTTAACCCCAACTACCGGCTGTGCATGTAGTCACGTTCCCACCATAATTAGCACCACCGGGGTTCACTGTGGTCTCATCATTAAACTAATCTTTATAATGGTTGCTAAACGTAAAAACATTCGCCAGCCTTTTACAGCACTCTGAAGGTTATTGAAGCAGTCCTTCACGTACCTCCCAGGCTTGTGTGAGCTCAACGATGCCATTATGTGTATTCTCCTTTGTTCGCTTTGCACCGGAGCATAACAATCATCACTGTTGCTCAGCATCTGGCGAATTATTGTTGAAGTAACATTTAGCTCTCTGATACGTTTTCATGTTGTACTACGTGTTGTTTGCACACACGGTGCAACATGAAGAACACATCAGTGATTCGTACCACACAATCACCACAGCCCGGGATAATGTTACGTTTTGTGGTTGATAACCAATCTCAAAGCAAAAACGTATTTGCTGACAAGCTGCACCAAATTACCTAGAGAGCAGTGACTGACTCAGGTCTGTTTCTAAAGTAACAATAAGATCAATCACCCTTATGGACCTTCTGCAGCAAATTATATAGGCAGGGTTTTAAAATCGAAGTTAAAATAATACAGAGAAATACTTGTCTCAACAGTGCATAGGCTAATGGACCAAGCTCATTTATTTTTTTGTTGGTAAAACAGACCCTTATTAAATGTATGTGTTGTGTGTAATCCACAAGCCACCGAGACAGTGCTTCATAAACATTTTATCTAATGTCTTGTGAAGTTATGAATGGAGCAAGGATGAATGTGATCGTGACACTGATACCTGCTCGAGAGAAGATATTTATCCAGGATAGATTCACCGAGTGGGGTTGTACATAGCATATTTTTCACGAGGGGTTCTGTTTTAGGACGTTACATGAATTCCATAGACAAGAACATGGTTAAATGTGAGAAGCTGGAGACCCCAGAGAAAGCCCACTCATTCCAGGGGCTTCCTTACAATGCCACTCTTACAATTGGAAAGCCCTGGTGCTCACCCATTTAAGCACTACACCAGCTCAAACCTGTTCAGCTTGAGACCTGATGAGTTAATTTGCATTTGACACGATTTGGTCATAGACATCATGCCTGCCTCTTGTGGTGAAATTCACACGTTTTGTTTTTTTACCTGACTCAGAGCATAGTAATCATGAGCAAGCGCACCAAAGTGACCGGCTCATCACCACCCTAGTGACGGCGCCGCGTGCACCCGCCACTCTTGCAGAGCAACGATTGCAGCCCAAGCGTGCGCAAGTGCCTGGGAACGGCTCCGCACCGGGGTCGCAGGCGCGAGCGGCTGCAGCCCGTAGTGAGCCAACACCTCTAGAATGTCAATTACTCGGCCGGTGACGCCAATCGACATGCTTTGTGCACACTGCATAATCACAGCCCCAGGATTAATGCCTCCGTGGCGTCGGAACTGCAAGCCAGTTTATGTGGATTCCATTCAATACGCGGCGCGATTTTTATAGGTAACGTGACTGAGTGGAGCGGAGGTGCTGCCGGTGCGCCGATGCCAGCTGCACGCTTGCTCGTCACGCGTTGGGCTCCCTAGCTCCTTCCTACGATTCCCTAGTGGGCGCTAAGTGGGTTTGAACCAGCGTAGTGCTTGGATGGGTGACCAGCCTAGACAAACCGTTTGTAATTTGTGGCTGGGGGACAGCATTGGGCAATCGAGGGTGGTGGAGCAAATCCATTGCCTTGTTGAATGTCTGTTCTCCCACGTCTATGCTGCCAGTCTTCAACCTGCAGTGAGCAGCGTGGTGAAGTATGATCAGAACAAACCACCTGTACAAGTGTGTGGAAGCCCTTTTGCAGAAGTGGATTGACACTGATTAGACTTGTACATTACAAGAGTTGTGTTTTTTAATGATGGACTCTAACCCTGGACTGTTTCCCCAGCTGTATATCCAATGAAACTCATGCAACCCCTTCCTTCGCAGTGCAGCTGCTTAAGACAAAATATGTCAAACGTCTTAAGTAATCGCTCAAATTGTGTGATCTTCTGGTGAAACATTTTACAGACGTACACGTTAACAAATTATCGATATCAACAATGCAGAGCCTATATGAGGCAGAATGAAATTATCAGTGTTTCTAGTCCGATTGTCCAAGCAATCGATCATTTCATTACAGGACAATAATTGAGATGGGAGAGTTATATAATGTGAGAGATGGCATGGTCCTAGCGTTGTGACTTGTCGTGAAGCAGGAGCAGGCTTCACATGGACTATTCTCTCAGCACGGAGCACCGCGACATCGTGCTGTGTCTCGGTTGTGAGGCTTTAGATACGGTACGAGTAAACCATTGGCGTGGTTTGACTTTCTTCTGACCTCTGAGAAGAGTGGCCGTGGTTGGGCAGGACACATCGCAAGAAGGGCCAGTGGCCAATGAGCACTACTAGTGGCCAATTGACAGCCAACCGAAAGACATTGCCTTGGAGAATGACCTCAACAAGATGAAGGATTGAGATCGGTTCATATGCAGGAGCTGGATGGCTTGTTGCATCCATTTCAAAATGAGAGATGGTGATAGCTTGAGAAGGACTTTATCTAGCGGTAGATAGATCATGGCTGATGATGATAATTCTAATAGTTATGCCATTTAAGCTGAAATAATTTTCCATCAGTTTTGAGCATCATGTCCACAAGGCTCCAGTGCTCAATTTTAATAAGAATTTAAAGCATGTTCCAGCATTAGAGAACTAGTCACCTTATCATTCCCGGGGAGCTATACGGTGGAATAGCTACCATTCTGGCAGAAAATAGCCTTGGTCAGCATCCACGCCGAGCCAGGAAAGCGTTTTCTCAACGCAAAAAGTAGCATCCAATTCAGCTGCTCGGTGAAACTCACAAGTGGATAATGCAGAGATTCAACAAGGCTGTGGAAGGGCATATCATCCGCACAATTCGTGACCCACTTTTTGGCCATGTGAAGAAGAGGATTCTGCCTGCACGGTCGTTTACAGCTTAACATGTATAGCTTGGCAGCAGGATATCTGGGTATTGTAGCCGTGCAGTGGTAAATGTCCCTTCTGTGTTTCTCCGCAGGTAACCCAGCCCTCATTCACGGAGGCTTCCCCAACATGCCTCAGTCTGCAGGTCCGTTCCCCCTGCTTGTGTCCCACATGCTTCTCCGTCAGCTGAAATGGTAGCTGGACGTGCACACTGCTTGCATGGCAGTAGTTTGCGATCGCTGCCCGTGTTCAGTGTGTTGAGGGCAGAGATGTCCGTGATGGTCTCGGGTTTGTCTGTTAGAATCACGTCATTCTCGTTCAGATATTTACCATTCAGGCTTTAACACCTCTTATGTGTCTTCCTTTAGAATAAAAAGTGGTATATACTATGACATATTTGCAGGCTATAGGCTCTGTCAGCCGCTCATACCAGTTATTTCTCATTCCAGTTATTTTGTAGTCTGCACATTTACTTGCTTTTACATTACAGTCACCTGTTATGATGAAGTGACAGATCATAGCCAGTCACCCTGATCGTCTAGAGAGCTGTGATACCCAGCATGTTAGCCGTTGAGTAGTGATTGTAAGTGGATTTTCACACCTCAACCACTGTGGTGGTAATTGCACGGTACGTAGGCCACTCGTTTACGGTCGACGCACCTTCACTGTTTCAGCAAAACCCCGTAACCTGGATCTGGCCCTAATAATACCCTGTCATTCCATAAGAACTGAAGCCCTGCTGAAATATATTTCCTTGTTGAACGCTTACCGGCTGTAGATAAAATATCCGTTACCTCTCAATCACACTGGCTCCTTTTTTGAGTAATTTTAATGCCTAAACAATGATTTGTTCTGAATCCCATTGTTTTAAATTGAATTTGTCAAAGGCAGTCAGAGCATTATGTGTAATCCATTTTTTTGTTTGTGCTTATTATGTAAGTAGTTTTAATGAATCTCTAGCATGATTAATTGAGAACGATACGCCGCATTGCTCTTCTCGTCTTCGTTTGTCAGTCAAGTCAAGTATCTCCGTGCTCAAATATTGGTGGAACATTTGTGCCATGGATGCCAATGGGAATCGCTCTAAAGTCCACATTCTCTTATTGGGGCCAATCTGTCCGTAAGGCAACCACTCTTTACCTTCCAAAAGGTCATACTCATTTTACTGACCCAGGATAACGATACATTCATTGGTGATGATTCGTTGGCGGCGGCGGTGCCCAAGCATGATTGAAAATAAAAAAAACTCAACACTCATCAACAATACTGCTTTTATGATGGTGTTGTTGATTGTTGAGTTTTTCAAGATGTATACTAGGTTAAGGCAATGCCTGCGTGGAATTGCGGTTGCAGACTTCCTGCGAGTCCCTCATGCCACCTGACTGGACGTATGCGCTCCGTGTGTTGTGTTTAATGTCTAGTACATGCACGTACACTGTGTTACCAGCAGTGAGGGACATATGCGCTCCGTGTGTTGTGTTTAATGTCCAGTGCATGCACATACGCCATGTGCTACCAGCGGTGACAAAACGCTTCGCCTGTACCCTGCACCGTGCACCGTCCTTCCTACCTTGATTTGGAGGTGGCGTCGAGCAAGGGCTTTAACCCTTTCAACACTGATTCAATATCTCTGTCCTGTCGCGTGCAGATCTAAACCCGAGGCATACTCAGAACTACTTCCCCCATTCTCCAGGTTGGTACGGCGGACGAGTCTGTTGTGCCGCTGTTTGTCTAACTCTATCGGAGCACCATCGTGTTGAGACAAATCCTCGCCATCATTACAGTGGAGCGCGTGTGGTTCATCCGTGTACGCGTCTTAATATTAAAACATTTAAAGGGAAATAGTGCATGGAGCGAGAGGTTCTACAAACCCATAAATAATATGACCGGTGTGTATGTATATAGTATGGGTGGTACGGTGCATCGAGTCGGCGATTTGTGTTTTCGATCTCACAATGTGTGCATAGAATTATGATATCAAAAATAATGTTGGGTAAATGTGTGTATGTTTAGTCTGTTTATTTTACATGACCTCTAGCCCTTAGATACTGCTGCACTCACCAAAGGTGCTAAAAATGTATTGGTTACTAAGCAATATCCTGACTGAATCGTGACTGTTCGTTGACTTGAGAGGTGTGACGCCACAGCTTTGACTCTGGGCTTGTGATGGCTTACAGCGGCAACACCACGGCGAGGATCAGCACCCACTCCGCGATAGATCAGCCAGCGAGCACAGATGAGCAGAGACTTCTTGATTTTCGATGCTTTATTCAACCAGCAGTGCACGGTCGGAGCAGCGGCACTCAACGAGCTTCTACATCGTGACGCTGCCTCCTCCTTCCAATTCCCCCAGGAGACTCTCCGCCCCTCCAACCCCCCCGCTCCTTACATCCCCGCGGCCCCCTCCAGAAACTTCTAACCGACGTCACCCCTCTATAGTAAAAGTCCCCCCGCAGACCGTACTGTCCGTCCCCCACGTGGCGTTGGTCCCCCATCCACAGTAAAAGTCCCCGCAGTCCGTGCTACCCGTCCCCCCACGTGGCTTTTGTCCCCCCTATCCAGTAAATGCCCCCCCCAAACCCTGCGGCACCGCCACGTCAAGACCCCCCATTCACAGCGCACAAACCACTGCGCCACCACTCTCCACACAGCCACAGTGTTCTAAATGTTGCACCACCGCACTCTCTCCCGGTCCGGCACACATCATCGTACTCGCTCTCTCACATAGTGCACTACCCGCTGCACCACCGCTCTCCACACACACACACAAACACATCGGCAGCGTGTCAATCGCTGTGCCACCACCCCCACACACACAGCATGCCAACCGCTGCGCCACCGCTCCTCACGGCTACTGCGCTACCCGCTGCGCCACGGCTCCCCGCGGCTACTGCGCTACCCACTGTGCCACCGCTCCCCGCGGCTACTACACTACCTCCTGCGCCACTGCTCCCCTGCAGCTACTGCGCTAACCACTGCGCCACCGCTCCCCCGCGGCTATTGTGCTACACGCTGCGCCACTGCTCCCCTGCGGCTACTGCGCTAACCGCTGCGCCACCGCGCCCCCGCGGCTACTGCGCTAACCGCTGCGCCACCGCTCCCCCGCGGCTACTGCGCTACCCGCTGCGCCACCGCTCCCCCGCGGCTACTGCGCTAAACGCTGCGCCACCGCTCCCGGAGTTTGACATGGCCGGGGCACTCCAGCCCCCCCCCCACACAACACACACCCCCCTCTCCAGCAAACACGACAGTACACACAACAACGCCTTACTCAAACCAGTGGGGCACTTGGGACAACACACACTGAGGGATAACACACACTCAGGGACAACACACAGCACACCCGCCGCAGCCCCGATAGCTACCACGCAGCTCTCGCCTTCGCCGTCACCTCCCTCCGGGGTTTGACGAGCCGGGAACCCCCAAGGGCCCCCCCCGGCTCCAGCGCCGACAAGTCGCCACCGCAACGGCAGCCCCCCATCGCAGACGGCTTACAGCGGCCTCCGGCACCACACGCACCCCGCGCACGCGTGCGGCCTGCTGAGCAGCGCCAGGCCGAGCCCGCCACAGCTTCGACTCCTCCCGCCTTCGCTGCACTCCGAGCCGTGCCACCACTCTCCTGCGACTCTCCCCCGTGGCTCTCTCCGGCCGCCACCGCTGGACTCCCGCGACCCTCCTCGCCTCCGCTGCACTCCGCCGCCGCCGCCACTCTCCTGCGACTCTCCCCCGCGGCTCCCTCTCGCCGCCGCCGCCCCTCCCTCCGGCCCGCGCCGCTCGTTCCACTGCTGGCTTGCTGGCATCCTCACTCGCTGGCTCCGCCGCTAGACTCCTCGCCGCTCTCCCCCGCCGCCACTTGCCGCAGTCTCCGACGTGAGTCCGCATCCTTCTAACACCAACTGTGACGCCACATCTTCGACTCCGGGCTTGTGACGGCTTACAGCGGCATCACCACGGCGAGGATCAGCATTCACTCCGCGATAGATCAGCCAGCGACCACGGATGAACAGAGACTTCTTGATTTTCGATGCTTTATTCAAACCAGCAGTGCACGACCGGAGCAGCGGCACACAACGAACTCCTACATCGTGACGCTGCCTCCTCCTTCCAATTCCCCCAGGAGACTCTCTGCCCCTCCGACCCCCTGCTCCTTATATCCCCACGACCCCTTCTAGCAAGTTCTAACCGACGTCACTCCTCTAGAGTAAAAGTCCCCCCGCAGGCTGTGCTCTCCGTCCCCCACGTGGCGTTGGTCCCCCATCTACAGTAAAAGTCCCCGCAGTCCGTGCTACCCGTCCCCCCACATGGCTTTTGTCCCCCCTCTCCAGTAAAAGCCCCCCCCATTCCTTAACTCTGCTGAGGCATCCGGATTGTTACAATCTTGTTTTAAAACATTGGGTTGCCATTTCAGACTTTGTTTTTTGTTCACTTATATATTTGACAAAACTGAGAGAGAGAGAGAAATAGGTATAGACGAACGTATCTGATTATTGTATTGGGAGCCGGTAATACAGCAAAAAGCTTCCACTGTGCACACCCCACCATCTCAGTGTGGCTGCGTGGCAGTACTGTGCATGTAGCTGTGTCACAGCACCACCAGCTGCTCTCGCTCGGTACTGAAAGCCGACAGGCGAGCGTGGATTTTCGGCTGCTGTCTACTGATGTAGGTTTGTCACAAGAAACGCCTGCTTATGCTTCCAATGTGAGATGCGAAACGTGACGGCGATAAAAGGAACTCTCGACGTGGCAATCTATAGAGAGCAGTTCTCTTACAGTTGCTGTGTTGGCTAAAATCATCGTGAAGCATACGTCAGCAGGCGCACAGAGTACGCAACCTGCAGAGATTGACGCTTGTTGCAGAAATCTGCGTGTGGAATCCTGCAGGCCACCGTGATAATTATTGCGGATGTATTAACGGTAATACTACAAGCCATCTGTTTCAGAGCATGTTAAAGAGATCCCCTGATGTCATTCAAAATGAGCAAGTCGTTGTGTGCCAGTGTCATGGTCCGGATTTGCCATCTTGCAATATTGACAGGTCAGGAACTGAGTCAACATTTACTGGCGGTAACTTTTGCAGTGTATTGAGCTGAGATGCTGTGCGGTGAAACGCTGTAAGCCTCCCCGGCGTGTAGGAGGGCAACGCTAATCAAACAGCAATTATTATATTATTATTGCTAGGCTTGTGTTTGGCTGCTGCAGACACAGCAACCCTGGGCTCCTGTTAGGGTGGCCGTTCCCTCGTCTCCTCTGATGAGCTGTTGTGCAGGCTAATGTTGGGGAGGTTGAGGACGTCAGGACTGGGTGAACAATGTAGAATCATGCATGTCAATAACAATAATGACTGCACTTCTAGAGCGCTTTTCACCCGAGAGTCACAAAGTGCTGCACAGAGCTGTGGAGAAAACGGTATATCAGTAACAACAACGACATATGAACAGCAAATCAACAACAGTAAAAAAAACCTCAATAACACACTTAAAAAATTCACATATCTGTTTGCCACTTGTTCCTTTGAAGGCGAACATGAACTCTAGGCCACGCTGTGTCCAACAACATTTCACAGTTTCAGTCAATCCCCATTAGCTTGCCAAGGACTGTTCTGCTTCAATAAAGCCCTTAATCGTCTATCCGTAGACATCCCATTTACCAACATCAGTCTGGTAAACCATGTGAGGGGAATAAAGGAACCCATGCTGCTTGACAGAATTTTTCGCTGCAGGGGCTACAGAGCGAACACCTTGCCCTGCACAACAGAAGTGTATTAGTTATTAGGGGGTGTGTTGCCCACCAACTCAGTGGCCCATAATCTAACCTCATGCTCCCTATCTAGTCCATAAACTAGCATGTGTAAGAATCGATGTTGCCCTATCAGTATGTGTTGTGTTCCGTGGTCTAATGATTAGCGCACTGGAAGTACAATAGAGAGTTCGCCTATTGGATTCGGGAGTGACTCAGCCCATCATCCCTTTGTGGGTTGATAAATCTAGTACTTTGTGGGGGGTGTTACTGGCTCAAGACTGTAAACAGGAGATGAGTGCCAATGCCTCAATGTTCATTTGAGCAGAAAATCACTTTAACTTGTGACCTCTTACTGCCCTTGCAACTTTGGGGAGCACCCACCCTTGGTTCAAAAAGATTGGTAAATTCCACTCGTAGTTGGCTAGAAGCCAGCAGCTAGGTTTTTAAGTACATTTTGAACATCATGTATTTTTTATGCAGCATTGCTTGAGGCATGTAAAAAAATTAAAAGTAATGCAGCCGTGAAATGGGTGGTTAGAAAATAGCCTCCCAGGTGGTAATGCCTGTCATCCATTAAGGCATGAAAATGGGAATTCACACAGTCTGACAATTACTCAAATAGAACATGTATAACGCAATCATCGCTGCCTCTAGCAAAACCTGGCCGAACCCTCCTGAGAAAGAGTCATGATCTTCAGTGAGGCTTCGTTTGACTAAGCCATAATAGTAATATCTACACCTACACTGGACCCTGAGTGAGGTTTTGGACCATACATGTTTAAAAAAAAATAAAAACATGCATTAGTTTGGCCAGGCATGCACCCTGTCCGTTCCAGTCCTTTGCTTCCACTGGGTGAGTGTGTTTAATCAACACGGCATTCACGTTGCACCGCAACCGATCCGGTACGATGCTCTCGCAAATACAGTCTGCCGGCGCGTTTGTGCGTGCGTTAACACATTGAGAAAACGTGCACGTTCGCAGATGATGCACACGTGGTTACAGAGGGCGATGGTTTTCATGGAAACGGCGCACAAATGATTTTCTTTCCTTTTCACTCTTCTTAGCGTGGGGAGTCGTTCGCCTTTAATCATCGTGTCGATGGAAAACCCATGGTCACCTTGTTCCGTGCCGGCAAGCTGGGGTGCCGAGCCAGCCGGCTTAACAGAGGCCCCCCCTTGAATTTATACTGCAATGTTGTGGATCCCGTCGTTACTCATTACGTGCGAGCCCCGGGCCGTGCAAGCGCAGGATGTGCTCAGATCACGCGGGGGTGGCTACTTCCCTGCCACGGGAGATGCGCGATGGGATTAACGTCTCCTCTGCCCTCACTGCATCATTGCATTCTGGTCACACACTCAATTTCGATCGTCAAACACCACGTTGTGGGGGACGAGGGGGGGTGCTTGTTACACCGCCCCAATCTCTTCAGCTCGCCAAGCTGCACTTGTCTCGGCTGTCCACCTGACTAATTTTCACTCACCTGCTAATACTGTTATGATTTTGTTTTCAATGCCAGTGATGCGTTGCTGTCACACGTCCCGATTAATCAGGGGTCGTGACGACACTCGCGTCGCGGGTACACATATGTCGCACACGCTCCGGCGACGTCGCTCGCTGCGTGTTAATGGGCGCAGGAGGCGAGCGTGCATTGATCATAAACACTCCCAGGTCACCCCGAGTATGGTACTCAGCTCTTAATCATCGGTGGATGCACGGCAGGGCTGCTGGTGGGACACCCTTGGGACACCCTCACCAGGCTCGAATTTGATGTTGCACCACAGTGCAAGTCGGCCCAGGATAAATCTTGCAATGTGTTTAGTCATACTGTGTTATCAGCGGTGCGTAAGTATAAACAACGAAAATTCAGCATATTCCTCTTTGATACTAACATCAAATGAAAACAACCTGATTAGCAGTGTTTTGGGCAATCGGCCTTTTTCATAGCAGAATGCAGTTCAAATGGAGAGTTTCCAATTTTACTGTTAAATAAAATCTGCAGAAATGCATCGTGGCGGCACATGTTGTTTGGCATTGGAGTCATGTTTGGCTCAGTGTGCTTAAATAATTTGCTAATGAAAAGGCTGCCAGCATGTGGAGTTCTCCAAGTTTTGTTGAAGAAGCAGAACATTAAGGAGGCAAAAGGCTTTGGGGCCAAGTCTCCAGAATCTTCTTGTAAAGCCAGCATGTCGAAACGTTTTGAAAGTACACTCGAGGTTAAAGAGCTGAAAGGAAAGGGTGCGTGGGACACAGAATCACATTACAGCCACACAAGGTAACCCTGTCATGCTTCACTCACCACACAAACTACTTTCACTGGCATATATTGCTGTGGGGAGAATCAAATACGAGACCACTTTGGGTCAGGTAGTGAATTGACTTGCGCTGCATTTTGGAAACGTGCCGCAGCAAGTGTTGCCAGTACAGGTCACACAGGGACGTGTGCTCTCTTTTAACACGAAAACACGCGATGCGGTTCACAATCCCGGCGAGCGAAGCGAGGGCTGCTTCTCCCAATCGGGGAAGCACGGCCGCGTGAAGCAGCCGAGAATGGTTTTGTCTCACGTTGGCCACGCGTCGCCCTTACGGTGCTGCGGCGTCGCAGCATGACCGTGTAATGGCGTGACCGTGATGGCTTGGCAGTGCGATGAAGTGACGTCTCGACGACGTGACAAGCACGGCGTGACAGCACGACGGAGTGATGGAGCGACATTGTGACAGTATGACGGAGTGACGGTGTGATGGCATGACAGTGTCATGGAGTGATGGGTGCTTTTAAAATCAAGAGGCGTTGAAAAGTTTACAGCACATGTTCAAATCTGACTAATGAAAGCAAACCCATCGGTGTGGAAATGAGACGCAATTGGTGATAGTCAAGGATGTTGACGGTGACTGATGTTTTAAATTAGCCTTACCCTCAATTATACCGTGTTGTTTTGCAAAATTACATTTTTATTAATATATCAGTCAGATTATATTGAATTTTAATTGGTCATGCATTTCGTTTTTAATGCAAATGAGTCGCTAGGGAGTTTGCCAGCTCTTGAATAATTGCTCGACCCTTTCTGAAATATCTTGGCAGGTAATTAAGGCTTCTTGTGTGATAATATTATTCTTTTAAAAATGATCTTAATGCTGCACCTTTCATCGTGGAAACAAATATAACTTCGCCGATCCTGCATACATATTCAATCACTGGTCATGTGCACACCTCCTATGTGCAGTTATCAGATTTATTGTGTTATAAAAATAATAATTTTTTAGGGCCTCTCTAACACTAGACATGTGGTCGAGCATAATCAGTGTCGTGCTATTAATACTGCTCTGATGTTGTTGTTGACATGCCGTTCTCTCTACAGCTCCGATTTGTAACAAAAAAAACCATTATCGTTGATTTGTTATTCATGTGTCTTTGTTGTTGCTGACATGCCGTTCTCTCCACAGCTGTATGCAGAGCTGTGTGACCCTCAAGTAAAAAGTGCTCTAGAAGTGCAATTATTATTATTTTAATAAGATTTCTGTATTGCAGCATAAAATTGACAAAAGATACGACACCAGCGCTGGTGAGAATGGTCTCTGGAACTGCAAGGAAATGAGAGAACACCTCAAAGTATCCCAGTTGTGGTTGCTTCAGTAAAAATATGCAGGTGCATCAGTGTTTTGCAATTCATGTGCGGAGCGGTAGTGAAGATGTTGGCGCACTGCGCTGCAAACTTGGTGGCCCAAATTCTATTCCTACTCACAGCCAACACAAGTGATGATAATCTAAACCAGTCCTGGGCCTCCCATAGTTCGGATTTGTCTTCATTAAAAACATTTTGTGTTATGTAAATATCGACATTGGGTAAACAAAAATGACCTTGTTTGCTGCTGGGCACCCACTCCCAAGTGTGCCATGCAGGCCTTCATTAGTGTTCACAAACAGAACTTTCCCGAACAGCCTGTCAAGGCAAGAGGAGGCGTCTTTGTATAATATCACTGACGTGTGATTGTGTGTGTGTATCCACATGGGTCTGCGCCTGTAGGCTTGCCGAGCGGCATTGGCGGGAGGCTGCCCAGCGGCCTCCATGGCGGCATGGGCTCGTTCGGCTTCCCGGGGATGATGGGGCCGCGCCTGGGCCTACCTCCGCCCACGCCACCTAGAGGAGGCGGCGGCGCCGGCGGCGGTGGCGGCATGCCAGGCCTCCCTGCCAACTCCCCAGTTCTGCTGGCGAGCAACCTCAATGCCGAGGTCCCGCCGCTTCTCTCGTGACCCCCCCCACCCCTCCGAGTGGCGTATCCATGACGGGACCCATGCCATGGGGGCACGCACAGGCAGCATGAGGGAGTCGGAGTTTACACATGCAGAGCAGTATACTTCTGACTTGGCACCTACGCATTTTTTCTGAGCAACATACCAAAGTAACCCGTTCTCGCAGTTTATTTTCTCCCCATCTTGGATACGCCACTGTTCCCCTTTTTTTCTTGGGTAGACTCTGACCACCCGTGGGGTTCGTGTTCTCAGCAGGTGGCTCTGCCCAGTGGTTAACGGTGAAACGGAGGCGGCAACGCAGAGCCGCGTTGCTCTGCCGCGGGAGTTTGGCTGGTCAGCTGTGATCAGGGGATTAAGGAAATACGTACGTTAATGACATGTTGAACTCCATTCATATGTTGGTGGTAGCTGCCTACAACCACCAAAAATCGAGAGATTTTATTGCGATTCAAGAGAAGCTATTAGCTAGGAACTATAGACTCTCATCAGCTGCTCATCACTTGACTAATGTGCATGTAATCACTGCCGCGTTCTAAATTCTCTACTAAAGCCTTATGTTTTATCTTGCCGTTCAGTAATGTTGGCGCACCAAATAAAAATGCCAACAATTTTGCCTCATTGGCAATTTGTCAGTGGCTCGTTTTTAGGATCAAGAATTAATATGGTCAAATAGTTTTAGGGCATATTGCATCAAGGGAATGACCCCTCCTATCCTGCAATAGCTGCTGCTATCTGCACATTGGCCTGATAAAGGTCAATCAATATCATCACCCGTTCAATCTAATACAGGGTCACAGGGGGCCAGAGTCTTTCCCGGCAGACCCATGGCGCACGGTGGGGCTATACCCCGAATGTAACGACAGTACATAGCAGAGCACTTTTTGTTGGGGCAATTTACTCAGCAAGCCAATTAACCGAGGCAGTAGTGTGTCCTTGGGCAGTGGGAGGAAACCGGAGCACACGGCGAAAACCCACGCGGTCACACAGAAAGGTTCCCGAGCCGGGGAACCAAACCCCCAGTCTGATTGCTTTGATAAAGGTGACATTGCAAAAGTATTACTCGTTAATTGGCCAATGATACCTGAATGCATCAGAGTGCACAGATCTTTGGGCGAATTTGTCACCGGCTCCTCCACGCGTAGCGGCCGCTACCATTCCACTCATTTGTGGTTCCTCCTCGCGGCTCCTCAAACTCTCTTAAAGAGAGAGCAACGCTGTGTTTTGGGGTCTTTTATTTTGATTTGCACACTAGAAACCTGCCGACTCGAGTTCAATTCCAGACCATGGCTAACACCAATAGCGAATGATTTCAGAACAGGTTCTGCCCTTCTCACCCTACCGTTTGCCAACCCGCAATGACCAGCATGGTGGATTACGGTCCAAAAAACCCTCTGTAACAAAGCTTGTTGGAGATGTGCTGCAGACTGCAAGGTACTGTGGGGTTTATTCCCTTGATGCCCTCTGGTATGTTTAACTTCGTCCCAAGCAGCTGCACACGTGCTTCGCAGATGACTTAGATTCTTGGCTGCTGGAGAGGATATTCTTGTGGTTGTATTAACATATTTTTTCTTTAAACGTAATCTTTATTGGTTTGTAAAAACAGGCACGGATAACTTGTCAGTCCTGGCAGTGTCACCGTTAAACTCATCTCATCTCATTATCTGAAACCACTTAATCCTGTATAGGGTCACGGTGAGCCGGAGCCTATCCCGCAAACACAGGGCGTAAGGCAGGAATACACCCGACGACGGGACGCCAGTCCATCGCCGGGCATTGCAGGACAATTTTAGTCTGCGAGCCAATCAACCTATCCAGGAGCATGCTTTTGGACTGTGGGAGGAAACCGGAGTACCCGGCGAAAACCCACGCGGATACGGGGAGAGCATGCAAACTCCACACAGAAAGGCACCCGAGCCGAGAGATTCGAACCCGGGACCTTCTTGCTGTGAGGCGTCAGCGCTAACCACTGGGCCACCGCGCCTCCCCACCGTTAAACTTTGTAGGCGAACCCTCTGGAGCGTTTGCTTATCGGAGGAGTTGTTTGACACTGAACATTAGGGGGTGAAGTTGGCTTTGCTGCTTATTATTAATGAGCTCTTGTTCCCGTATGTGGGGGCGCTGCATGTGAGGAGAGGGTTTTGATTTTACAGCAATGTCGTGCTCTTGCGTTCCTGTTATAATGGTTCATATGTTGATATTAACACCCTAATGAAGCTTCGACAGCATTTAATTTTGTTTCAATGCAACTCTTTTTGTTTACCATAACAAGCTGAAGGTGCAGTGAATGTTTAGAGTAAACTCACGAGTTTGTCAGCATATTCACGCGAAGCAGTGTTTCAGTGCTCAGAGCATTGTCTATGAACAAGGGTGGAATTGGGTGGGAACGCACGGCAACCTATTTGGCTTTCATGGTCTGATAGTGGGATTTTTTTTTAGATCTCGGAATTGCAGGAAATGCATTCTGATAAATGCAACATGCTCTAGGGGAGGATA
>JAZEWT010000019.1:9724661-9735955 GCA_036362905.1 Mordacia mordax | reverse complement strand
CTCCCGCCGTCCCTCCCTCCCCGTACCCAAACCTGCCATTCTGTGGACACGACTATGGCTTGCGTGTGGCGCGCTCTGCCCGTCTCTATCTTGCCGACTCGACCGCCTCCTCCTCCTCTCTCTAGGCGGTTACGCCGCAAAGGCTCTTTAATCTGTTCGGTATGTCCTTGCCCCTACGTGCCCTGCATCCAACCTCACTTGGAGGTACACTCATCCTTTAACGCCTTCACCACGCCTCATGCAACTTTTTTTTGCTTAATCCGCTAGTAAAATGAACAAAAGTATAGTGCACAACAAAAGCAGGTCTGATCTACAATAGCTTATCAAGTCTTGTAAACATGCAGGTAGATTTATTTTAAAAATGACAGGAGAGAATTCGACGCTTTTGCAGGAGGAATGTATAAGTCCCGTGGTGCTGCATTGCTGGCACCTACCAAAATATCCTGAAAGCACGGGCACAATTCCTCTATGGAATTCCACGTGTTCTAGTTTTGCATGTGGCACGAAATCTTGTGCCAAGAGAAAGGGCTTGCATTTAATTGCCTGCAACTTGTGAACCCAGATGACTCTGATGGATATATTATTATTATTAAGGTCATTGTTACAGCAGAAAATGCCCAATGAGCTTGCAAGCTCTGGCTGCGGGATTCCTGCGATACAACAATCGTTCGGATGGATGTATGGATTATCTTTAAGTTCACAGCGGCAGTTTTAAGTTCAGTTATCAACCGAGTGGTCTGCAGGACTGTGAGGGAATCTTATAAACATAAAAGGTACCTCAATGACTGCGTGAGAACCGGCAATGCGCCACATTATCCGAGACAATTTTGTGCACAGTTCTCAAGATCCCCACTGGAGGCTGGGAAAGGGTCTCCTCGAAATTCCGATTTGTTGACATCAGCGTGAAATAGGTGCCACTTAAAGAAAACGCTTGAAAATGACCAATTCCTTGAAGAGTGTGGTGCATGAGGTGTGTACTCTGCCGTGTTGGTGAAGGAGTTAAAGGTTTCCCGGTGTTAATCTGTTCATCGCCAATGCATTCATTGTGCTGTTTACGTACCAGCATGTTTGATTAACAGCATGAGTTATAACGGATTTGTGTTTTACCTCGTTTGTGTTTATATTCATAAAATTACAGTCGACCATTTACATTAATTTCAATTCTTGTGTGACCCAGTTGCACTTTAAATTACCAAGCTAATAAGATGATTTTACTCAAGCCGAGAAGTTGTAATAATGCTACCAGATACTGTGTAAGTTTGCTGAACGTTATGTTTTTTTATTGTATGTGAAAGGTAAGTCTTTGAAGTGCTTTTTTTTTAAATCGGTGACCTCAGTGTTTTGCAGTGGAAATATCCTAGTAGAGCAATGGGTTGACCAGACATGAAATGCACATTTCCTTCTTCAAATATCACCCTTTGTAAGTGCTTAGACTATATTGATAATGTTGGATTATAATTGCTGCCCATAGCTGTTCTTTCGGGATAGCCATGTGGAGCTTAGTTTCCCCCATTCGAGAATGATGGACATGCTGGCTGGATCCCTGCGGGAGCCATGTGGGGTCTCCACGCACCTGTAGAATGAGCAAGCCACCACACGGTGGCCGCACTCCTGGGTGACATGAGTACCACCCACAGACCATCACCATTAGCAGAGTTAGGAGGCGAAACAGGGTGGCTTCGCAAGCAGTGTTCACCCACCAGTAAATACGGTAGGCAAGACCATAGACTGGCAGTCAGCTAAGTGAATGTGGTTTCCTCTCACCGCCCTGAATACACCTATTCATGGTATTAATGGCAATGTCACTTTATCACTAACTCGGAGTTATCTCAATTTAAGCCAAATAGTTTGTAATTCTGTTCTGGAAATTGTGTTGGCATGCCACATCCATCACACCTTTATTTGTCCGAACCCTTTAGTAGCTTTACATGAATATTCTGAGAAAAGTGTGTAATATTGTGGACAGGTGTACAAGTTACACCGATCCACAATCCATTATTTTTGTGATAGTGCCTTACGCCAATCACCGCTGCTGCAAGCCAGCTTAGCGGCGAATGTCGAGTGAGGAATTAAGCCGCGTCTATTCACACACGTCTGACATCGCACATGCGGCGTTCTCTCATGTATCATAAAGTGCTGTTGACTTGCAATGTGTATTTGCAGTACGGCCTTAAATCGGTGTTCTGAACAAATATGTGGCTATCTTTATCTCTAGGGCCACTGCTACCGGTTCCCGTGATATGATTGAACCGTGGTATGAATAATCCGCTGGTGTAGATGTAAATGGCGGTGTTTGTCATGGTACGTGGTGCTGCGAAAGCCCTCAATACCAGCGCCATTATGAAAGAAAGATTCCATGAAAAAACTCAGCAACCTTGGGAAGATGCAACAAGTTAAATTTCTGTAGGATGTAGGCCAGATGTTCTCGCTGTAAGCCGACATGTAGTGGCATCACTATAAGCACGCAGATCGGAGCGGGAGGGATGCGTGCTGGAGGCGAGGAGGCCGCGGCGGCTGCCCATGTATTGCTGACGAGGTGCATGCGTGGCGCGTGCAGGCATGTTTGGCGATGTGCTGCGCGTGAAGATCCTCTACAACAGGAAGGACACAGCGCTCATCCAGATGGCCGACTCCAACCAAGCGCAGATCGGTGAGGCGACCGCTGTGGCCCACGCCCCACTCGGAATCTGCTTGGGTCTCGGTCATCTGATATTGACCCCCAAGGGCCTTCTCTCCATTCACACCTAGCATTCCGGTGACCTGCTACTCCCAAGTAGTCAATGTCGCCTGGCAGGTGTTGCACAGCTGGCGATGGTGGCAGACCGCGAAGGGAGACAAAGGAATCTAGCCGATTGATAGGCACTGGGGAAGATGTGAGCGAGATGAGGTTACTTGAAGATAAAACAATGAGTCGATGTGACACCCGTCCACGCTGCAGATGATGGTGTCTGTGGTTTCGTTGGTATCAAGTGGACGGGGTGGGGGGGGGACCATGAGGTGGTCGTTGCGAGGTTCGACGATGTGGTTGGCGTCAAGGGATAATGCGGAGTCGAGAGCGATGCGTGAGCGCGGATGTACGGTCGACGCTTGCAGAGCGGATTCATGTAAATCGTTTCGTTTCGCTAAATGAGCTCCGAGTGCATTTTGCGCAAAAGCCGCGTGAGTTTTGCGGGGCCGCAGGCAAGCTGACGGAAGACATCGACGGTAACACGTGTGCGGACGAAACGCGGAGAGTTCCGGGGCGTGACTTCATACGTCTCTTATCCGCGGCGCGCACCGTGCGAAAGTGAGAGCAACGTGACGTCTCGCGGGGCACCGCCGATGCCGCTGTCCTGTGCTTACTGCTCTGGGCAGTGTTACCGCGATGCTTATGCTCTGGTAAACTATGTGTTCGGTCTGACCTCACGTGGATATTTAAAGCTGTTTGATGTTTCTGAACAAAAGTATTGCTTTATATTGTAATAGCACATTTCCACTTTTATACTCAATTTTAAAATTACCAGTTTTCTAATTGAAGCCTAAATGTAAGCTATTCAGTTGTTAATTACTTACGTGGCATAATTTGCAATGCTTGCACTAGATTATACGAGTAGTTATAAAGGACTTGTGTTTTTCTGCAGGTGTGGGGCCTTGTGAGCCATTTGCTGAGGAAGAAAGTTACGTTTGAAAAATGCTTGTTGGGCAGCACAGCGACGACACTGGTCCTCACTTTTGCCTTGAATCTCCAGGGCATAATTTTCAAGGCACGGTTCAGAGCGTAACATTTTCTTTAAAGAGCCTATTTGACCAAAGGTCAAGATTAACGAGGGAGTGGCCGCCAGTGAGCAGCACGTGCCGAGTAAACGGCGCGTGCGTAGGCGCCGAGTGCACCGTGACATCGTGACGGGGTGGCGGATTGATCATTAAGATGTCGATGAAACGAAGTGCGACGGGCAGAGCTCAATTTCGGCACATCACAGGCACATCACATGTAGGCCACGGCATTCATCATCGGCAGTGTGGAGGCGTGGCGATGCGCGCACCGCGTGCGTGTGCAACGTGTTCACGGGAGGCCCCCCTGCGGAGGCGGGAAGCCCCCTGGGACCGGGCGGCCTGCGGTAGAACTTCACAGGCTCTGCGATTCCTCTGTTACCTTCACTTCTGTTGCTTTCAAAGGAGAAACTGATTTTACAGCAGTAACTCATTTTAAGTGGTGTATTGTTTCCCCCTTCATCCTGGAAGCAAAGTCAGCCTGGAAAGTCAATACAGCTCTATTATGTCACCTCGAGCCAGAAGTTTGTTTTTGATAATACTCCAAATAATATACAATTTTTATAGTGCTAAAATAGGGGAAGCCGTTGCTATGGTGCTGAAGGCATGCTTTTGGTTTCAGCGAATTGTTGCACTGCTGTCAAAGTTGTCGTTGCTCTTTTCCCTGTTATATTTCAAAATTCTTACAGCTACAGTAATAGGCTGAACTGTATAAAAACCCACGTTTAACCTTAACCTTGCGTGCAATCATTGGTGTCTGGGTTGAGTCAATGAATGACACCTAAGCTATCCCAGTTAAATCATGAGTGCCCCAAACATGGACTCACACCCACGGTTCCTGGCAGCGCTCGCATGGTGCGTGTGGGACTTGGTTTCCATCTCCATGGATCAGCCGACTTGTTTCTACTGACGCCCTTAACGCATGCGCTACCGTGGAAGAGCAATAACCGCCCGTCTTTCCTGCTGCCCCCTCCCGCAGCCATGAGCCACCTGAACGGGCAGCGCATGTACAGCAAGCAGATGCGTGTGACGAGCTCGCGCTTCCAGACGGTGCAGCTTCCGCGCGACGGCTCGGATTCCCTGACACGCGACTTCTCCGACTCGCCGCTGCACCGCTTCCGCCGCATGGGCCCCAAGAATTTTCACCACATCTTCCCCCCGTCCATCACCCTGCACCTCTCCAACATCCCGTAAGATCGCTCGCCGCACCGCCCCGGTCACCGTGCGTCACTACACGGCGGCGGTGGCTGACGCCGCCTTGTACGTGCGAGGAGGCTCGTTACCGCGCTCGTTCGTCCGAGCGATCGTGGATCGTGCTTTGGGTCACGCTGCGGGTCGCACGACGCAATGTGTGATGTTCCGCTTGACGTGCTGGGAGCTTCTTCGCGATCTGAAGTCAGGCGGAAAGTCGTGCGTGGCAGGATAAAGCGTGTAGGCAAATGTCGATGAATAGTAATGTACCCTCTAGGGCTGCCTCTAGTGCACCTTTAGCTTGTAACTGTTACACCGGGGCTTTGGCCACCATACTGTTTGTTGTGCACAAACATTCTACTGGAACCCCCTGGCAATTCCTGACATTACTGATAATTGTTATTGAAAATGGAAATCGGTGTATACCAATTAATGTTTCACCCCCTCGTTGAGTTTGCTGCTGCGCACGTGCGATGTAGCACGTGCGATGTGGCACGTATGGCTAAGAGCACACGGTGCGGCTCATGCAGTGCGGCGCATGCGGTGTGTCGTTCAGAGCATATGGTGCGGCGCGTGCGGTGTGGCACATGTGCGGCGATTCGCCTTCCAGTGCAGCCCCTGTAGTGCGACGGGCGCTGTGAAACTCAGCATAAGCCTAAGCAGTGAGACACTTCCCTCCCAGTGTTACTCAGACTCTGACATCATGTGAAAAGCCTGTGGCCTGAGATAAGAGCACTTCTTAAGAAAATCAAACTAATCTGCTTCTCGGGTTCCCGCACACGGCCGCCTGGGTACATGCTGTTTCTCTGGCGAAGGGAATCCATCACAGGGATTAGAATCTCGCACACAGCAATGATTATTTTGGCCGAGAGTTCAATACACTCTTACACATGTTACTATTGCGCTTGTTTACCAGAAGAAAACTTCATTAGTCTCAAGACTATTTCAGAAGGATCCTGCGAGTTTTTCCCATACAGTGTGATGTTGCTGTGCATAAGCTCACCTGAATAATATTTATTGGTATCTTTTTCGCATCAAGATATGTAGACAATATAGCACCAATTCGAAGGCTTTCATGACCAATGTTATTGATTGAGTCCATTTTTTTGGGTTAGATCCATAAAAAATATTTGTCGTAAACCCTCCCACCATCTGACAAGAGCCAATTAGTAAAGTATGTCAACTTAAACAAAACGTGCCAATTTTTCACTGCCTTAGTACACCGGTGTGTTGGAGAGCAAACTCACAACATTTATAAATGAAATACGACGTTCGCAGATAATTGCAATCAGCATCATCAGGCGACCCGTACCGACTGGAGACGAGTTCGCTTCAAAATAAAGAGTAACCGTTTCGATCTCGTTATATGGAGAGGCTGTGATAGCATCACAGAACGAGCGAGTGCACGCAGGAATCCAATGGGGAGTGTGGTAACAACAGTTACTCTTTATTCTGAAGCGAACTCCCATTACACCAGTAGGGTGTGGCCTATTGTGTCTTCCTGGGAGAGCCAACAGAAGGCCAGTATTCGAATGGACTCGCACGTGATTTTGTACTTCTCTCTTGCTTCATTGCCCTCGTCGGTATGTCTCGTATTTTTTGCCTGCTTGTGATTGAGCATTTGCTGTTCACAATATGGCTGACATTGACTGCCTGTCTGTCGAATGGCAACGGACATTAACTACCTGTGAACCTCTCATTCTTGCAGATCCTCCGTGACAGAGGATGATCTGAAGACCCTTTTTGAAAGCAATGGCTGCGTAGTGAAGGCATTCAAGTTCTTTGCGTGAGTGTTTTACATCATTGTTAGTATTATCTATTACCAGGATATACAATCACCAGTGGTATTTACTCATGTATTTTTGTAGGTTAGCTTTAAATTCATATTGGCATTAAAGAACGTTTCATTAATGGCATACAGACCGCTAGCAGTGGCTGCTGTCTGTTTACAGCTTAGGGTGGGATAGTTTTTTATAACAAGAAACGAAGGGGGCCCAACACAGACCCCTTGGGAGTCCCCAGTGAGATTGGCTATTATCAACTGCTTCTGTGGGCCAGAGAAGCACCAGTTAATCCACGACACAACACACACGCACGAGCCATAACAAACTGTCATTACACGACAGCGAATGGCACCACAGTAGTTTAGATATTTTCGGAATCAGTTGCAGAATACATTTGCAGTAGATTGTGTTTTAAAGACGTTAAAAAGCACCATGTGAGATGGCGGATGCTGCACAATAATGTTCATTATGTAGCAAAGGCTAAACCGTTATCGCTGGCACACTGGGAACAGCAGGCGGAAGGAAAATTGAATGAAACATTGGCGTCGTTAATGCCACGTATCCATTCATCAGGGATGGTTAAACGCTCTTCGTGTTAATTAAATCAATTGGTAGTTTAAAATCGGCCCGACAGGGATTTAAGTCATTCTGGCATGGGTCTGGTACATACGGATTACTCCCACATAGAGAGTAGCTTCTGTGTCAGTTATGGTCGTGTTGGCCACATCAGAGGAAAGATCAGCACAAGACTTGGTGGCCGTCGAACATGGCTGCCAGACCCCAAGGTGTTTATTGAATATGGCGGTAAAACCTCACTAGCGGAACCTCTCTTCAACAGACTTTGGAAACACTATGGATGATATCCGCTACTGTGTCAGTTATGGTCGTGTTGGCCACATCAGAGGAAAGATCAGCACAAGACGTGGTGGCTGTCGAACATGGCTGCCAGACCCCAAGGTGTTTATTGAATATGGCGGTAAAACCTCACTAGCGGAACCTCTCTTCAACAGACTTTGGAAACACTATGGATGATATCCGCTACTTCTGAGACAGCGGTCTGCATTGAAAATATTGTGAAATAGATATTTTTTTATTTTAGTGCTTTTATTGCTGCTATTATATATGTATTACTCCGTTTGAAGGTGTTCATGAGATATGTAGGTTGTTACAAGATATAGTCAATACTCTGTAAATATGAGCATATAAACATTCTGGATTTTATAGACTTCCAGGCACCCTTTCTCCTCTATTGGTTAACTCGAAGTTTTACTGTAACATAACTATGTTAGCCTGCAAGTATTGCGTTATGCTGCCTCCTACTCACCTGTGGGTGTGCTGATGATGCCACCTCACCTGGCAATCGCCTGATGATGCTGCTCGCATCTATTAGCGAAACATCATTTCTCGCCTATGTGTGTGGGTCACTGTAGCACACGGGGTGCTGGAGCAGTGCACGCTGGCACGTTTGTTCACATAACTCTGGCTATTGGGTGGAGGAGGAAGATGCACTGCAGAATGTAGGCTTTGTCAATTGGCAATCAATTAGAGTTGTAATCAACAAAACACCAGCAGCAGTCGTTTTCTTGCCATTATAAAAGTTGAGTGAATCCAGTATTTGAGGGCTCGGCCAGTAACACTAGAGATGGTGTGTCCAGGCTGCAGAGCGACGCGTGTCTGACGCTCCGTATGACTGTGGTGGTGCTGTTGACCGGCGACAGGACCGACCACAAGATGGCCCTCATCCAGATGGAATCACTTGAGGAGGCGATTCAGTCACTGGCCGAGTTGCACAACCACGAGCTGGAGAAGAACCGCCTGCTGCGTGTCTCGTTCTCCAAGTCGGTGATTTGAGCGCGGTGATGGCGTGACAACGGGGCGCCCCAGGCACCGCCGCTCGGGCCCCAGAGCCCCGCGCTGCCCGGCAACCGGCGGTCAGATCCCCCTCGCTTGTTCCAGTGTCCATTCCTCTCCCCTATCTACCCACAGCTCCAATCTCTCTTTCTATGTTAAAGTGTATTCGAACGTTGAATGTGCACCTGTTTTTTCAGCCGTTACATCTCACTTGAGACCAGACACAGACCAGCTTTATTTGCAAATAAAATATACACCCGTTGAACCGTGCACTGCTGCTGCACTCCTTGATAACGCAGGAAACACCGTAGGCACGGAAGCATTTGACAGGACCTTCCCATTAGTTTTGAGCTTTACTAACACCAGTAGCTGGATCTGGACGTCGTCTTGCTCACATATCATTGGCACTGGGCGGTGCAAGCCCGCTAACCAGGGACAGCGGACACATTGCACTGAGAGGTTGCCAAGGGTGGGCGTGCGGCTCCGTAAGGGCTCTACCGTGGCTGTGGAACCATGTGTTTTCCCCTCACCACCGCACGGGGAGACGCGGAGCGCTAATGCCGGTAACTTCAGTAATCGGTGCCTTAGAACGCAAGTTTCTCACGATTGGCATATTTTTCAATTACCTGCTAATCCCTGCAGCCTCCACACCCTAATGCCAAACTGCTTCGACATCATTGCCTTAACATGGCCATTAACTTCTTTAATGGTGCCGCATTGGTGGGTTCCACTATCATCATTATCATGGTCTCTTCTTGCGTGTGAGCAGTTTAGTGAGGAGTGAAGTACGACATCAGGTCCCGCCGTCAGATACTGCAAGGTTGATCATCCTCGTTATTGCTGCGATCACCGAAGGGAGTGATGCGTTGTGGGCAGCAGTGCCACGGGGTGGTTGTTCGTGACTGCGTCGCAGCGGTGCAGCCGCGGCACCACGGCCGGCGCTGTGGAGCCGTTTTGCAATTTTACTTTTTGCCACGTGAATCTTAAAACCTCATAACATCGCATTTTGGTAATAACCATGAGTTATTTGTACGCGTTTGAAGGTCGCAGTTGCTTAATGTCACAAGTCAGTACACTAATACGGTGCACATGCCATGATCTTAAGCGTTAGGAGCGTCTGTTTTATGGAAGTGTGTTAATGTCATTGATATTGCAGCATAACAGTAATGCCATTGAGGTTTTAGCTCGCATGCAGCTGTGTGAATATTTAGCTTAAGGTGGATGCTAAGGATCTTGTGTTTAGTAGAGACGAGAGCTCGTGACGAATCTATTTACCTATGGGGACACGGGGAGAGTGAGGCTGGACGATTCCACGTGCCATCGCGTGTTACCACTCGGCGTATTTGCGTCGCACAGTGTGTCGCTTGCGACAGTGTCCGACGCTTCGCTGTACATGCCCAGGATTTTACATCATCGTGGCCAGCAACCTGCCGTACTACCCGAAAGCACATTAGAGAGCTGTGCGGCACAACCGCGAAAAACCCAGGCTGTCATGGCACAGATCAGACAGATTGTCCTGGAGCCAAAACCATTGGATTCACGATAGCAACCATCACTGTCATCTGCTCGCACCCCTCTAGAGAAGCTGGCTCTTGTAGCCCACGGTGGTGAAACGGTGCACTGATGGCAATGACCATGCTGTGACATCAGTCGCGTGCCATCACGAGGGGCTGCTGCCCTGCTAGCGTATTGACATCCACGCGAATGGCAAAGTGAACTCTTCCAAATGTAGGTGACCTATCTTGAAATCTAAGGGGCGTTTGACACCTAACCTGCTATGTCTGGATGCCTGGTGCCAACGATCACGGTGTGTAAGGACTGCCAGACGTTATAACGCTGCGTGCGAATGCCTCCCAGTGTGCAGCGGCATAGCGCATGCAGAGAGCCATCTTCGTATTGCAAGAAACATGATTATTTTGGACGCCTACTTTGAAGGGATTTTTTGCAAATTGCAATTGTGATGTAGTGGTTATTATTGAGAATGTGACAGTTGTAAGTTATAGGTTTGCCACCTGACCGGATTTCTCTCAGACCGTTGGGGAATTAACATGTCTTGTCCGGTCCTCGTTCTGCATGGAACTTTATCGCGGTCATTGCACATTTACGATGGACTGTAGCTGACCTAAAAATGCGTATCCAGGATCGGTGGACGAGATGGCAGGCCCCATTCTAGCACGGCTACGGAGCAGGCAAGGGCTGCGCTGACTCACATGCCTCCGTGTGTGCCAACGTGTGCTCTCACTGCAACTGCTGAAGGAACCTTCTCAGGGCCGCAGAGGTGTCCGAATATGGCAGACTTCATAGAGTGAAGGCACGGCTTTTTGTACTGATGTCGGTTTTCACAGCGTGATGTATGAGAATCACTGTTCATAGCTGTTCTTTGGGAATAGTTGTGTCAAGTGTTCCATTTCTGCCCTCTGCGACGTTTCGCCTCCCGCACTGCAGAAACACCCGATGATACCTCCAACGTGGGAGGTGGAACGTCGCAAAGGACAGCAGGAACACTCAACACGGCTATCCCGAAGTAACAGCTGTGGCGAACATTTCTTGCACAGCTGTTGCAATCTTCCCCAGATCACCCCTCGCTGCTGTTCAATAATCCAAGCATGCATTTAAATGAGTCTCCATCCATCCATCCATCTTCTTCCGCTTATCCGGTGCCGGGTCGCGGGGGCAGCAGTCTAAGCAGCGATGCCCAAACTTCCCTCACCCCAGACA
>JAZEWT010000019.1:9684644-9723735 GCA_036362905.1 Mordacia mordax | reverse complement strand
AAGTATTCCTTCCACCGTCCGACAATATCCCCAGTTGAGGTCAACAGCTCCCCACTAGCACTGTAAACAGTGTTTGCAAAGAACTGCTTCCCCTTTCTGAGGGGCCGGACGGTTTGCCAGAATCTCAAGTACTTGGGTATCTTAAGGCAACATTTCAGTTGTAAAGATCACTTACCCCGTGTTATTGAAATGAAAATTCCCATTTACATAAACGCACACAGAACGTGTCCCTTTACAATAACTGATGTACACGGCAATTGCACCAACGTTTTTAGAGCACGTTTCTAACAGCACCACTAAACACGTGTAATTTACGCATCGCTACCATTGACACTTTGTTGAACGATTGCTGCAGTGCTGGCGGAATTGTTTCGTGTCAGTTCTGTAAGGTGTCTTGTATCCTTTACCAGCTACAGGAGGCTTACTAAATTGAGTTGTTAACATAGTTGTGAACTGCACTGATGCAGGTTTTTACAACTGGATGTATGACAATTGCTCTCCATAGCTGGTGGTATCGTCAGGCGTTTCAAAAATGCCAACACAAGGGGAAACCCCATAAAAGAGAAAGAACACTCGACATGGCTATTCTGAAATAAGAGATATTGTTGTGAAGTAATCGACATATGATGTACAACACACTCGAACTGCTGTTGCTACCGTATTCTGTGGATTATAAGACACTCTTGAAAGTAACGTTGCGTTGGCCACTTCAGACATTTGTTTTGTAACAGAAATTTCTAGTCGAGAGGTTGCAATATCGCTGGGTACTTTCTGCTTTATTAAGGAACATCTCAGACGCTCTTAAAAGCTGTACCCGATCTCAGCAATGTACAAATACGGTCAGAATCACGGTCACCTCCACATAAGACGTAGTTTCCAAATTTTGTTTTAAAATTCATGAAGAAAAACCCTGTTTCGAGTGAGAATAGGGCAGGAATGAACTATTAACGTGGAAACGCCCTTGTCGCGCGCGCGACATGCTCTGCTTGTTAATTGAACATCGTTCAGTTTAGATTGCTGTGCTTTTAAATTCCCAGGACAAACTCTAATTTGATCTAATTTTTACAGCTATTGGAACACTGTAGTTGTATGGAGAACTTGTTAGCTGATGTACGGTATCTGCATGATAATTGGCCAACAGCTGCAAAAACCCTGAATCTCGTGCTAAGATTGTCCCTGCGGTAACAGCGCGCAGCAGTCGCGTCCGTATCACTTCGTCTGACGTTTAGTTTCGCAGTTACATTTTTATTTTTCGATTCAAGAGCTTTTGCAATTATGACACCGGCCTCAATGTTTGTATTTTGTGATAAGCCAGTTTGTGGGTTTGTGTAATGTCAGATTTTAAAATGTACTCGTAAACAATTGCAAACTTTGAAATCTCTGCTGTGTAGATTTAGAAACTGTGACTTGTAGCTCATTGACTCCATGCTGTTCGACAAGGCTCCGATAGTGATCGTTTTTTTTCTCCATTTCTAAATAAACATTATTAAAATTGCAGTTTGGCTTGTTTTAGTCTTAAATTTAAATGTTCATCTCATTTTTGTTTGTTGATAGTGCTTTTAAAACCTCTACACTGCGTTGTCCTAAGAATGGTTGAAGTGACAATAATCCTATTGTTTCCTCTACAACCACGAGGGCACCACCACACCCACACTGACGCATCCCTTGCAATCACTGGCTACAGCAATATATTAATTGCTGAGTCAGATCAATAAAACCTGAAGGTAGTGACTGAAGGTAATTATGGTAGGTTGAACTAGGATTTAATAGACCTTTTATAAATCTGCAAAAGCAATTGAACGTTAATCAGGCCACACCGAGCTGCATACTTATCACACGAGTAATTCACGAGGAACGCGATGAGACAGCAGCAGGCAAGTTTATTTATAAATGACAGAGGGTTGAGCAAACAAATACAATGACGAACCGCACCACCACAGAGACGTCACTCGGTCCTCCTTTACCTAACTTCTACAATATGTCGGCCGTGCCACCGGTTCTCACGGCCCAGTCCCTCGTGATGACACCGATTAGGGTTTTTTCACGTTTTACCCACAGCACATTTTCCGTGGCTTGGTCGAAGGCAATGCGGTGAGATGTCGCTTTGTCTGCAGCGTTAACGTGGACACTGCGACTGGACTGAGTGAGACGGTAAGATGCAACGTGTGGAATTGGAGAAGCCTGCAGGGAGAGAGAGCTGCATAGACCATTGAAGAATCATCTCTCATCTCTCTCATCTGAAACCGCTTAATCCTATATACTATATAGGGTCACGGTGAGCCGGAGCCTATCCCGGAAACACAGGGCGTAAGGCAGGAATACACCCGACGACGGGACGCCAGTCCATCGCCGGGCATTACGGGACAATTTTAGTCTGCGAGCCAATCAACCTATCCAGGAGCATGCTTTTGGACTGTGGGAGGAAACCGGAGTACCCGGCGAAAACCCACGCGGACACGGGGAGAGCATGCAAACTCCACACAGAAAGGCACCCGAGCCGAGAGATTCGAACCCGGGACCTTCTTGCTGTGAGGCGTCAGCGCTAACCACTGGGCCACCGCACCACCCCCATTGAAGAATCCCTGACTGTTAACAAATGAAAACGAGGGTGGAAGTGTCATGCTCAGAAGAACTGGACTGAGAATTGACGACGCCTCCGTAGGAGGTGAAACGTCACGAGGAGAAGCACTCGATACGACCACGGAGAACCCTGACAACCTACATCACAAGAACTGGGTGACTTAATTGACGAAAGGACACGTCGATGACGAAGGCCGATACAGACGCACTGACGGGATAAGAACGACAGGATCGGTAAGCGGGAGGAGAGGCATTTGTGGGGAAGAAGAATGGGTGGGGGCAGAGAAAAGAGAATATGGCAACCGAGGATCAGTTCTTAAAACACGGCACCATCGGAGAGTGACTGAGAAACTCGTGCCCACGCTGGCACCGGCCTGGTGACTGGGCAGAGAACCTCCAGACAGCATTCAGATTGAGGTATTCTTCCATTGCTAATGCGTCAAGTGCAAGGTGACCTTGATCACGCTGGCCGACAGCAGCACTCATTGGTTACGCTTACACAACAAATCGCACACAAGTTAAGTTGAACCGCATTTTAATGTCACGAGACAGTGTTATAATTCAATCTCTTGAATATCATTGCCACTTAATTAGATGACGTTATTTAAAGAAGCAGGTTTTATGGTTTAATTTTTTTTACATCTGTTGCATATTTTCGTGAAATCAGTTAATTACGCCATAATTCAATAGGAAATACATAGAAAAATGGAGTTTGGAAAATTGATGAAATGTAAAAGACCAAAAGTATATACACATATGCTACATTTCTGGGTTAAATGCATCTGTGGCATTAGCAGAGCGATACAACCTTTGCCTTAAGCACAGCACAAAGAACGATCCACAAGCAGTTTAAAGATATGGAACATGCATACCAAAGTGCATACAGGTCTCAACACAAACGTGTAATGTGAACATTGTGGGCCTCATGCCACGCAAATTCACTGTCGAAGTGAGGGCACAGACGACTCTGAGGCACAAGGAAACTGCAGAGACGGGCAGGGGAAGATGTCCGTGAGGTCAGCCGGTGCAACATTTGCCAGAAACTGTGTCCCATCTATTGCTATCGGCCAATGAATGAGTGGGTTTTTTTAGTGGCTACACCCCTTAGGGGCAGCAGAAGCAAACTCGACACCAGCGCGCCACGTGGCGGGCCATGGCACGCACGCTGATACGGAGTTTGGAATTTAGACGTTTGTGGAAGCGTCGGGCTCTGCTGCCTTGGGGAATGTGTCCCGGAACACTCTGGCTTCCGCCAGTTTTTCCCCGTTTCAGATGGAGTGGTATTGAAAACAGCTTAGCCTTTCGAACAGTACTTGAACTGCCCAGGAGCTGCGTGCGGCTGAAAAGCCGCGGCGGGTTGGCCACCGCTGGTGCATACACGTGTCATATACCTAGCTATGCCATATACATGTGAAACGACCCGTATACATGCACAGCTACACCCGTGTGTACTTGTGCGGCACAGAGTTCTTCTCATCGTGAAATATAAAAGACCACATACTGCCACATGTCACAATGTAATGATAAATGTCACTTAAGGTCAGGGTATTCTCCGCGATGTGCGCGTACTGCTGGCAAGCACGTTGGACACGAGATGGCACTGCGAAGATCACGGCGCGTTCTCCACCAACCAGTGCAGGCTTCAGTAACCAGCACTGGGCTGTCAATAATCAAAATGCATACAGGAGAAATTGTTTATATCTCTTCACATTGTCACATTGAAGGGATTGGATTTCCTGTGCCACCAGTAGCAGGGTGTCTATGGTCCCAGTGCATCACGCAGCTGGGCCAGTAGTGATAAGCCAACCCCACCTGTGCTGCCATCAACCCAACTACAACCACACGCACGAGAAGCAACGCCACGGTTTCTGCTCATAAATGAACATTCGTGAGATACTTTTCTCTGCATGCACAGTTATTAACATCAACCGCTACCATATCTAAACGATAACGGGCTTTTCACAGTTGCACCGTCGAGCCGTCCCGCGTGCTTTCAGCTCGTACCGCGTGCCGTGCCGCAGTCCAACGTTCTGCTCCGTTTGCCGGAAGCTTGCTGGGGAACTGACCCTGAAGAAGCACCCAGCACGTGCAGTGAAAGTTGGACATCGTGCCGAATACAGAGCACGAGCTGAGAGACCAAAAACTGAGATGTCAATCAACACGATGCTTCTTCAGCTCAGACCAATTTCGACCTTTTTCAGATATATTATCCATAGGGTGAAAACTCCAGTCACCGAACGGAAATCTGGGGCGACGATTTCATTCCAGAGCGTGGTAGCTCTACAAATCGGCACACGACAAGAATATCCATCACACCCTTCATCGTCTATGGTTTCTCTTTTATCAACAGAAACATCTTTAGTATTCAACATTTGTTTGCAAGCTAGATAACAGTAAATAAGTCCATAGTTATACTTTGTACGATTAAGATGCAAATTTGCAGTGTGGACAATGTCTGCTAAAAGTCGGTAGCCACCTGTAGTGGTTCACAAGCCTTGCAATGCAACTGGCGGCCAAAGTTGAATGCTGAGCCAGGGCTAACATCAGTGATGAGCAATGTCTAAATGTGTCCTAAGCCACTCTTTTGTCCACCAGCATGGTGCAATATGATCCAACAACCCCCGTGACTAGAGATTGAGGAGGCCTTCATCCAGGAGTATGGGGATCTAACAACAGACAGCAAGGTCAGCGCTATCGGCTGATTACGGCCACTGTGGAGCAGAGGTGATGGCATTGGGGGGTAGCGCATTGTAAACACGTAAACGTGGTGCCGGATAAAAGCCTGGAGTTGACTGAATTTGAGATGCGGATACGTTACTGCTATAAATAAAATGGCGATTTGAATGTTGTGATTTACGTTTTGGATCGCGTGCCTACAGCCAGGTGGTGTGCTGTAGGTTTCTTCCACGTGCATTCAGGTCATAGCGCGCATCGCTTAGCGACATGTCAGGGGTTTGCCTCCACATGCCGGGACCTTCTTCAAGAGATACCGGCAGGTGCAACGAACCGTGGGACACCGTGCCAACACCACGCAACGTAACGCACACATGCGGCGCGACGCACACCCGGCAGCCATGATACAGCACAACAGCGGAACCGCCGTGTAGTGCCATAGTCCACGTGGGCGGCAAATAGAGACCAACCCTGCTTTCAATCCTCCAGGGTGCATAAAACGAATACCTCCTTTTGTGCAAGTCCACACTAACTTACAATGGACACTGGGATCCTCCCCCACCATAGGAATGTGGAATTTCCATTAGTGTCTCAGGTCTATGCATAGAAGATGAGCGGCAGCAATGCACCCTCAGCCTCCATAATGCAGCAGATCACAGCATCAACTTGTCTCGTACTTTACAAATGTGAGAATTAAAAAATGCACACGGCCCAACTAAAGATAACGCTGCATCGTCAGTCACGTTCAGGTTATGCTAGGTAAATAACAATTATGTAATTAGTTTGAGAGTTTTTAAAAATCTATCACTGATCTAAACTTATATTGTTTCAAATTGTTTGAGGATTAACCATAAATCATGCTTCATCAGAGGTTTCTCATTCTGTAAAGCGACCCCTTATAATATTCCCAGCCACATTCCCAAACTTGCCAACTTATTTTGAAGACTGTTAAGTTGCTCCACACAACATAATTCAGTATAGTACATGGAAATCAGGATCCCGTTGTCAAAGAATGATAGTGTGGCCATCCATGGTAGTTATTATAAAATTTAATACAATTATCAGTGAATTACAGGTTTTGCTGCACACATTTAGAAATGCAGAGCATTACACTTTAAGTATATATTTTTACTATGTGTTCACATTATCGTATCTAATTATTATCTCTAAGCACAAGTAAGCTTGTGCCTGTATTAAATTGTCTACTGTGAATTTATGGGAATTTCACAAAGTCCTTGCTAAACCCAATAATCCATAGTGAACCCGAAAATGTGTGGTTCTATCGATGATTCACCGTCACAAGGAGTCCGCCGACAGTAATACAAACTGCAGCCAACGCGAGAGCTTCTCAACCCCTTGTATCACTGACGGACCACACACTTCCACAGCTCCTTGACACGCATAACGCTACCTCCTCACAGGGAGAGACCTCCGCCCGCCGCCGTCCGTCCACGAGCTGGCGGTACAGCGCCGGCCACGGTCTAGGTTTGGTGCCGCGCGGCAGGACGCAGACTCATTCCCGAGGAAGGCGGCAAGGCGCTACGTCCGAATCGGCGCGCCACACCGAGCACCCGGCGCCGTAGCCCGTGCCAGACGATCGGCCGAGGCGCGTGACACAGAGGAGTGCGGGTTCCGCAGCTCGAGACGCCGTAGCTTTAAACAGATTCTACGGAGTCGCAGGCAACGAGGCTCAATACGGCGCCCGGCAATGAGGCCGGCGGGGCCTGTGCGAGCGCGGGCAGAGGGCGTAAGCACAAGGGGGCGTTTGTACGGCTCGAGGAACGGGTGTGCGCATCACACGAGGTCGGAAACATTTCGTAAAACCGTCGTTTTATTCACATTCATATATACCACTTAAAATGCAGTCGGATCAAGTCGCGTCTTAAAAAAGAAATGCATTAGAAATAAAGACAACTGTCAAAGTGCCAGTTTGTTGAATGTGTATACTACTTTATATACAGGCAGTGTATATACGATGCATATATGCCGTGCATACATTGTTTACACATCATATACAAACATGCACACACAACATACATACACCTATATACTGTACAGCACATTATATCCAAGTCATCACGTCGACGTTATTGCATTTTATTGCATTATGGAGGCATCTCATAAAACAGCCGCACCGCCCTAGCCAGATGTGCGCATTACAGTCGGTGCCGCCGTTTCGGAAGCCCCCGGAGAAGACCCCGACACTCGAGGGAGACAGCAGCACTGCGTCGCCTCGGAGACGAGATTGCCAGCGGCGCTGGCTTCCATCACAGAGGTCACAGCGACGCAACCCTCACCCTGCGCTTTCCTCAAAACGCAATTCCCCGTTTTGGATTTCAACAATTAATCATAATAGTAGAAATAAAATCTTTCATTTGGTATTCACGCGTTGGGTCTCGTAGCACGGTGCCATCATGTCTACGGTCGGCTTACGGTAATGCGTGACGCTGCTGCAGTGTTCATCCCAAATGAGTAATTCGTGGGTATTTTTTCCTAATTTCGATGGTGACCTCTTTCTTCAAAAATGAAGAAAGTTACAATTGGAAAATTGACATTTAAGCCTCGATTTTAGAAGACCACAGCGACTTACTGGATCTTATAAGCCTTCACACAGCAGCAAAGCAGCATCCACGTTACGACATTGTCTTCCTCGAATTTTTTTGCTTCTCAGCATCTGCAATGACATTATTTTTACGCCATAACTTTCTTTCATTATCCGCAAGGTCCTCTGCACGTGGCTTGAAAAAAGGTAACGGCTGCACCTGTCTCATCTGCATCAAAAACTAAAACCAACCGACCAATGACACGCGTGGACTACGCGGCAGCAGTGCCTCCCCCCAACGTGTAAAGCAGCCGGGCGTCACACCCTTGGTGGTCGTCGTCGCCACCGCCGCCGCGAGGACGACCGCCAAGTGATTCGTAGTCGCACGTTTGCCGCCGTCGCGCAGGGTTCCCACGAATCACTCCCGCAGCGCGTCACTCGCTCATTGGCTCGTTGCTACAAATGCTCGACCGCTCGACCGCTCGACAGAACACGCCCACCATCGGCAAAAGAAACTAACCGGGGGGGGGAAGAAGCTTCAAAATGAAGCCGGGCTCGTCTTCACCGATGATGGCCGGTGGGGGCGAGGCGTTAGGACTGCGTCGTCTCGAGGCCCACGAGGGCCACGCCGGGGCGAGGGCAGCTCGCGTTTCACTGCGCGCCAGTAGGCGCGGCCTTACTGCGACTTCCCGTTGGTGACCGGCCGCCCCCGGCCCCGTACGAACAGCACCTTGTAGCAGCCACGAGCGATCTTGTACATCCACATGACGTTCATGACGTCGAGGCACACGCTCGAGAGCACCCACGACACCTGCGGGCCCTGGCCAAGGCGCGTGAACGCGTCGGTGCCTACGGTGCCCAGCATGCGGCTGTAGTACGGCGGCATCACCACGATGCGCACCACGAAGAAGACCACGGCCATGAGCACGCCGTTCACCACGTACGGCCTGCCCGCCTTGGGGTAGCTCAGCGCCTCGAAAAACCACCTGCGGTGCACGCGCGCGAACCCAGCACCAGGAGGACGCACGAGTGAGCGTGAGCATGAGCGAGCGCGAGTTGACGCGAGTTGGCGTGAGCGCTCAGCACGCCATTTGCGCCTTCCCCCAAATAAGAACGCCCACGGCACCCACGCCGGATTTTGTGGCCACACCGCCCGCCTCTCACGTAATTTGCGATCGTGCCGCACGACGCTTGGCACGATGTCCGACGTTTCGTAGTCTGATGTTATGCCACATGTTGGGAGATGATTGCGGAGGTCTTTCACTCCTCGCTTGGGTAAAGTTGGATTAGCCACCCAACACAAGAATATATTTTTAAAGCCTTTGCTAAGCCACCCACACGAGACGGCCGAGGTGTTTATAACGGAGTGCTGGCATGCCAGCATTGATCCACAGAGTTCTACAACAAATAACAAGCTGCCCCCATCGCATGAAATAATAAAAGTAATTTCGACTCCTTCGGCCGCAATCTGTCTCTTTAAATGAATCAACACGACACATGCACCATAGAGGCAACATCTGTAATCAATTTCTCTTGGCAGAATGTCACATCCACCCACAGTGAAAGATAAGCATATGAGAACATAGTTATTTTGATGTTTAAAAGTTATCCATAGGGGGAACAGAACGGCTTGTAAAACTTTTCCCACTCATTAACTCGCATAATTTATCTAACAGAAACATTATTCTGGGACGACACGCTGGGATGAAAACACCTGGTACGCAGGTCATCTAGCGCCGGTAGCAGCAGAATATTTTTTGAAACTAACTCATGCAGCGCTACTTCTGGATGAGAACCGTATAGATCAATCGCACCTTCAGATGATTAATCGAGCCACAGGGAGGAGCTGAGTTGCCAAACGAAGCAAACCTTGACACAAGAACCAATTCATTTGGGAATATTTTCTACAAATCTATTGTAACCGTGCCAGTCACATCGTGGCACCAGCCAGAGACTCCATTTGGAAAGCTCGTACGTACCAAAGGCCATGCTCGTCTGAGAGCAGCTGTAGGCAGATTTGACATGGGATGTTTCCCAAATAAAACTCCATTAAGTGACCATTATAATTGGAACTGTGAAGTCGGCAATCTCCCACACACTTTGCTACGACACTGCCCAATGCCCATTTAAACGATCGTTCACAGAACAAGAACGTTCAATACACGGCTGAGGATGATAACCTCGACAACACTGGATCCAGAAACTAAAGACATGGAGAGCAGCGTCGCCCCTCCCCCCCAACGCTGGCCCCGGAGGGCAGCGTGTGTGCGCAACCCGAGTGACCCTCACATCGGCGCGAGCTGCGTTTGCACTTTAGCCATGCGAACTGCATAATTTATTATTATTTATCGCCTAACTTCAACAGTAAATATTTAGAGACATGTAAAGTTATGTAAGCCGCAGTCAGCCGTATTTAATCATGAGCTTGCCTCTGTTAGCTGCTGCATAGAGATTGCGATGTGAACGGAGATCTTAACGCATTCCCACGTAGTCGCTGGAGCAGCAGAGGCCTTTTAAAACGGCAGTCATTATGAACATTTACGAGCAAGTAACTGCTTATCAATAATTCTGCGGGTCTGATACATCTGCCACGGCTGATCACAGGACACAGTGCGAGTTCATGACCAATAGAGCATAACAAGCTATTTAACTGGTTTCCCACATGCATGTTGAATATTTATGCTTCTAATTTATCTAGTTTTACTTATTTCCATTATATTACACACCCTTTTATTTAATGCACTCTAGAATGCTGTTATATTTAACACCGGTGTGTATTTGACTAATAGACAAAAAGCCTAATCCACACTCGAGGAGAGATTTTAATAAATTAGTATTACCAGAGTCCAGCTTCCAGATGTTTCACTATAAACTGCATTGTGAACAGTGGGAGCCTGGCAGGGCAAGATTCAGATAAATGCTGTTCACCCAGGTGGGTGCTCAAGAGACCAAACAGTTTTATTTGCCGGTGACTCGGGGCATCAGTCTGCCAGTAGGAAGGCGATAATTGCTCTGTATAATCTTAACTTTGTAACCTGCCGCTAATTTTCGAATTTAATTATGTAGCAGCCACCCGCCATAAAGGTCCAAGATTAATTTGTGAAGCAATCGAGATTCACAAGAGAGAAAAGACTATGAACCGCAAACAAGAAATGAGACTAAAGCTCAGCCAAACCCGGAGGCCAGTCATTGAAGTTAGCAGTGCATAGATATAGAGCTCTGAAATGCAGACATCAGAGGGGAATTACCAAGTGTTTGAGAACTAGAAATTCTTTCATGAGATACAAACCAGGAGATGTATCACAGGCGGAACAGGATGGGGTTAATGTGATTCAGGGGTGTGAGCAAGACAATGAAACCCTTTCAAGTGGATCCCGACCATCGTCCATTGATCCTGGAATGCAGCAACTCTATAGAGGAGACTTGACACATGCATAGTACCTATATATAAATAGGAGTCACACACACGACACACGCACACTGCGCCTGAGGATGACTCTAATGTGCGAGGCAAAACGTCGTGAGTTGGAGAGAGGAAGCAATCGACGCAGCTGTCCCGAGACAGATTTTCGAAGCAATCATCAATTTTCGAATTTGTCAAATTTGGACCCAGACGGCAGCGCAGAATGTCCGACTCTTGCAAACGACGTCAGGGGATAGCGAGCGTCTGCCGAGGCACAGACCTCGTGATCCATCACGGTCCGTACACCCATAGAGTTAGGGCGGCCGCCGGATTCGAACCGCGAACCTCTGCACCAAGCGGCGATTGCGCCACCGTGGGGCCTGGCGCGTGTGGGGGAGAGGCGGCCGAGGGGACAGCAGCGCGGGACTCACCGCTGGTTCACGAACGGAGTGGACAACTCGGCGAGCTGTCTGAAATTGGCGAAGTATGGCAGCACTCCGCGATCCTGCAACGCAGCGGTGCGAGCAGCAGCGTGAGCTCTCGTCTCGGGCAGCGTCGCGGAAATTCATCGTAAGAAGTTTGCAATATTTATTCTGCATTAAACCACCACGATAATGTAGTAAAGTTTATTTATTGCTTCTCATTATTCAGCGATACGCATGAGAAACAGTCAACGATTGCTGTGTACGTAAACACGATTCTTAATAATAACAAACTTTCAGCAGTGTCACTGAATCGCCAGTCCACATGTCTAACCAATAGTTATTCATCAACCACTCTAAAAAAATATCATTCTAAACTTACCTGAAAAAAATGAGTTTACCGATTAAAAGAAAAGACTTGAGAGGTTTCTAAGCATGTGATATGTCACGTTGATCATTGCCAACTAAAAGTGGCCATCGAAAAGACAAAAATGATGCCTGTATATCGAGTTAAAGAGCACAAACACCACGGATGACACGACAGACACGATGCTGAATCCACTTCACCGTTACATATGACTTGGCACATGAGCTGGATACATTTTGAGAATTTAAAAGATCTGTTGTGAGACAACCGCTTGCCAGAGTATATGAGAAAGAATGCTCCCTACTATGCAAAGACAGGACATCTGAATAGTTCATCAGAAATTTTGATAAGAAATATCTTTTGGGAGTTACACACAGGACGACGCAGCGTTGTGTGATATTTGTTACTGGATTCTTCATCGTAACACAGCACTGATGACGTGATTGGAGTTCATTACAAACATACAAAAACGTACTGCCCGGTGTGAGAACATAACTGTACACTCACCAAGACGTAGTAGTAGGCGTAGAGGGCAGACAGATGGTGCATTATGAAGAACTTGTCTCCAATTTCATTCCAGTTGCACACAATCAGCAGGAAATCTGCAGACAACACAGCATTGCTTTGTGTACACATCACGACGCAGGAGCTCATCACCGCAAGGACAAAAATGAATCAACATGTGGTGGGCGAAAGTTGTGGACTGGCGTCCCATCGTGGGTGTATCCCTGCCTTGCACCCTGTGTCTGCCGGGATAGGCTCCGGCTCACCGCGACCCTGTACAGGACTAAGCGGGTACTGACAATGAGATGAGATGACAGATGTGGTGGGCGAGCTTCGTGAAGTCGCTCAAAGCGGTTCCACAAAAACGTCACTGCCCAACGATGGTGTCGAGTTGTGTGTGTTCCCGAACGCCGCCATTCTCAACCGGTGAGCCGTGACCCATCAGTGGCCGTGAGCGCCACCTAGTGATCCTTAAAGACCAGACCCAGGGGAGTCAAGTGGGCCTTGAGGTGCAAAGATATGGTTGAGCACCCCTGCTCTAATGAAGCGACAACAATGGCAGGGACGGAACGCCTTTCTCTGTGCCGCCGGTCCCGGTGGAGCCACAAGTGACGCCGCGTGCGTCGACGTCTTCTACTTCACGACTGCGCGGCTGCCCCGAGCTACGCATCTCACCTGAGAACAGGTAGCCCGTCGTGATGGCAATGTTTAGCTGCACTATTCTTGGGTCTCCCCTAGACGGAAAAAAAAGTTGGAGGGGGAAGGGGCAGAAATGTATTTTATTAAACAGCAAATATAGACTTTACTGTTTCAAGACATGTATTCAGAAGGATGGGTTGTTTGGTCGATACCATTCATTTGTATTTTATACGTGGGAAGAACCAAGTAGAGGGGGGAACCATCACATATTAGGATTCCACACAGACTGATTCAATAATTCCATCTCAGAGTCCAATGGGTATGGGAGCTTCACAAATCCCTGTGATCCACCAACCCTCGCCTCAAAACTTGCAGACAGCAAGCGGGCTCCGTAATACACGTGTAAGAAAATCACCACAATTAGAATGCACGTGGGGTATGAACCATCTTCAACCTCTGGTGGCTGGGGACTCACTGTGCACAGCTCACACAATGACCACAGTGAGGTCCACCTGGCAGCACTCTGCCATCTCACCATTCGAACGTGAACGGTCCATTACATATCCCTACATAGTAGGAATTATAACAGTCACCAACACAGTGGTGCACACACTGCACTGACCCATTGATTGTGTCCAATATAATGTAGATATATTTTAGCGTATTGACCACATCTCTCATGACTGCACAGAAACACTTGGTCCTTCCTTTATTTGTTTAACAATTATTTTTATTTATTTGATGTCCTTAATTGATTTATAGTCATCATTTTACTTAAATAATCTATTCTAATGTTGTTGTTAACATGCCGTTTTCTCCATAGCTCTGTGCAGCGCTTTGTGACCCTCCCGTGAAAGGTACTATATCAATGCAAATATTATTATTACTGTGAGCCCAGAAACCTGACCTTGACTCCAGATTGTGGCAAACATCGGTGATCAGTGGCCAATGATACCAGAACTTACTGACGTTAAATAAACATAAAACGATAAAATCAATTATCTCGAGCTTGGTCAGTGAAACGCCGCTTGTTTGAACTTTGAAAATGTTTGACCATTAAACTTGGGCTGATAAGAAACAGCCAGTGAAATTGACTTATTATCAAAAGTTTCAGGGACTTTCTGCAACTCAGCCCTCTGCCATTATAGTCGATCACAGTTTTAAAATAATTTCGTTCTCTAAAATCCCCACACCTTAACCTCCCCATTGCAGCCAAGGGATTAAATCTAAAATACCTCTCTATTATCACTAACATTGATCATCTACAGCTCGTAGTCAAGTCGCCGCTAGAGAGGGGCCACTCCACACACCACCGGCCACGGCAGTGATGGACCCTGTTTCATCCGCGGGGATCAATGTGGGTGGGAGAATGGGTCAAGGAGAGATTGAGATACAACTAGCCACTGATGTCGGCCATGGCAGGCATTCGCTCCCACACCACGGGGTTCACAGCGGAGTGCGTGAACCACTATACCACTAGCCCAACCCCCGTTTTTCACAGCATGCAATTGATTTTTTTGTTAAATCTACCCTTGATTTTTCTTTAGATAAATACGCTTATCAGATTTGATTATCGTGTATTAATATTTGCTTATTCCTATTATAGCCCAAAATATAAACTCTGTTGTATCTGTGACAAATATGCATAATCTTCATATTTGAAACTGCAGTACAGCAAATGTCACAGTGAGACAAGTACATTGTAAACGTCAGCATATCATTCTACATGTCAGTTGAAATGTACATTCAAACTGTGCTCTCTGCATCACGCAATGAGAGGAGACTCTTTTCTGAACTCCCTCGCGGAGCAGCACGGTCGTCGCCTAGAGAAGCCACGTAGACTGTGATTTCCTACATCACTTCCAAGTTCCCATCACACCGCCGACATTACGGTAATCTACACTCCCTGTTAGGGAGACACCGCTACTGCTTATGGTCACTGCACTTTGGTGTCTGGGCCAACACGATCAGCTCCCTACGGCTGAAGCCCCATTTAATCGTGCACAGCTAAAAACCGGATTTGAATCCGAGTTCTTGTCGGAGCTTGCCGAATGCTCTAGCCCCAAAACCAAAACTCGCTTCCGAATTCTCTGACCGAGCAGCATCAAAATGTATTCACCAACACAAGTATACCTCTTGTGTATTAATATACAAACTACGGCGGCGGCGGCAGCAGCAACTCGTGCGTTACACTCGCCTTACTTTCCTTTTCGATGCTACCTCAATGCCAGTTTGTGGCGCTTGGATCAAAGCTTCTTTAAATAAAATTGCACAGAATGAGAAACCTTTAGCAAGTTTTATAGAAATCATCAGCTTCCGTGGCTAAAAGCGATCGGCGGATGTGCAACGACATGCTTCAAACGTGTACGATGTTTAGTTGTGTTTACTCTGCGGTACTCAGATTCATTGCTGAGCATATTTTAAAAGGGTACATTAACTTTGCTTACTAAACAGGGCAGCAACAAGCTTTACAGAGAGCTATAACATTTAAAATAATACTCGTTTTTACCTTACATACAGCACACGCTGCAAGAATAACTGTACCACCTTCTTGAATCAGGCTTGTACAATGCCAGCAACAGAGAGTTTAGACATGTCAAATGAATGGAGTCTAACTCTGATGTGTATTTTATTCTGTGTGAATCCAGTTATTTGTGAGGGCCCGATGAGTCACCATTATTCCTGCCACATGTAAACCCTAAGGATTAACAAACAACATTGACGACAGATACAAATTAAATCCGCACAGATTCACATTGGGGTCAGACGATGTGTGCAGGCTAACACCATGATTAAAATGCTAATTAACGTGAGTGGGCCTGGGCAAAACATGTCGCTGGAAGGGATGCCAGCCGATCTCTGCTGCTGTTAACCAACTGCACGTTTGAGCACTTGCGACTTTGTGTAAACCTCTGAGCCCAGTGGGAGTGAAGGGCATCTATGTGCCGCCACAGGGCCAGAGAGCATTGTAGACTCACCACACCGGGTCCTTATTCACAGCACCGTCGAACCACAGTATGTAGAGGCAGAAGAGGCCAACTATCAAGGCGTGTAAAGTTGAGACCGTCCTGCACGCCACACACACGAGCGCACAGGTCACACGGTCTCGCGAGCAGCTCATTCGCGATCGGCAGAATATAAACTTCACAGTGATGCTAGCGCGTGGGTTTTTCGCGAGGCGGCGTATGCCGATGATTTCGTTTGCCCCGGGTTACCGCGGGCACCGTCTCGAGTACCCGCACGTGCACGACACACACCTGGAATGCCACTCGATCTGTTTGGCCGAAGTGAGGGTGACGATGGCCGGGCAGAAGAAGCGAGACAGCGGAGGGCTGACCCAGCGAAAGAGTGCCTGGAAGGTGATGAAGCTGATGAAGATGACACCGAAGCAGAACTTAGTGTAGCTCTCCATGGCGAACGTCCTGGCCGGGGGAGGGGGGGGTAGGTACCGGCAACGATGGCACACACATCAACACGGCTGCACAATAATAATAATAATTGCATTTATACAGCGCTTTTCACCCGAGGGTCATAAAGCACCATGCCAGTGTTTTGTTACGGTGGAATTATCGTCCGTTAAATCTGGTTGTTTATGACAATTTTATGTACATAAAAATAACCAAATCTTTTTACAATCTATATATTATGAACACAATTAGAGTAATACATCTAATAGCAGGAATTAAAACACTAACATTAAAATATTATTTCCATTGTTTCCACTGCAATCTATTGTGTGGGAAGCAGCGACAGCGTCGGTTGCTTCAGAACTCCATTGAAGAGATGTTCTGCTAAATCGAGGTTTTATCAAACGGGGAAAATGGGAGATGTTTTTGGGTGATATGCGAGGTTTGCTGCAGCTGCTGTAACATACGGCTTAATTCGGACTCTTATGGTGAGACACCGAATGCCTAAACTGGTTGAAAATTTGTTGCGATATATTCATCCCGCTGAAATTATGTACAATTGGAAAGCCATACGGCTGATGGGAGGTGTGAAAAATGTTTTTTTTTTGTAAGTGGATGGACACATGTGTGGATGAGGTGTATTGTCTGGTCGTTTATTTTGTTATTTGCATGCTACACCATAACGATGATGCTAGTGGTTGTTTTGCATCGTGACACGGTGGTGCCACGGTGGCGCCAAAGGAAAAGACATTTGTAAACACAAGAAACTAGCTGTGTCTAAACGAGTATGCGAGCCCAACTATACATGGCACCTACAAACCCTTTGGTGAATCTTCAATGAAGCAAAATGCTATCAGCCGTGCAGTAACCATATGAAATTAAATAAAGTGTTCTTGGAATATGTCACATGACAGTTAAAGTGTTGTAAACCCACCTCCACGTGAAATAAACACATCGGTGCATTGTAGAAAACCCACATTTACAATGGAGGACGTAATCACATTCTAGTTTGTTTTTCTTCCCCCAAACGGAGTAATTTTAGGTGCCAAGGCACCTAAAGATTGTGGTGGAATTCCTGTCATTAAGCAGCAAAGGCAACTGTACATGTGAACAGCACACAAACGTGAGCCCAGTCTGCGACCCCATTCACCTTACCACCACACAATGCCACCCCACTCACCCCACTCACCATCCCACTCACCCCAACATCCCAACATCCCACTCACCCCACTCACCCCACTCACCCCATCACCGTCTCACACTACTACCCTCACGCCTGCCACGCAAACCTAGATCTTCATGAAGAGGGGGCACGCATCATGAATGGCAGCATTGTCTGACCTCGGCCTGACTCCACCACGGTCATAATAGCCACTGCGATTCCCACAACCAAAGTGCAGAAGATAAATAAACCCCAGGATCTGTGGAAACCATATGCATGCCTGCTGCGGCAACTCTCTGCCCCTATTTTTCGGCTGCAATTACCTTAATCTGTATAGGAACTTTAGCAGCGCTCCTCCATCGGCACATGGTACAAAAATCAGCCTCGCTGCGCTGCAGTAGCGGTGGGCGAGCTGCAGGGCAGCCAAGCTGATGAGACGCCCCCAACCAATTCAACTCAAATGTGACTGCTATCGCTATCCAGACAACTATGACTATAAACGCCAGCAGCAGCAGTTTGTTTGACAGGCTTATGATGACACGAGCCCTCTACATAACGTGTTCATTTAAGTTGCGTCCTGAAAGCTTTAGTTTTAATATCAACTCAGATGACTTCATAAGCTGGCATGGTAAATTTTGTATTGTCACTATTCTAACATTGATTTAACCAGGTGAGCCTCACCAAGTCTTTGCCAATAGACATGTTGTATAATATAATAAATCTAATGAATCGTGTGGTAGCATCACGACAAAGTAGAAGACATTTGTACGTTAGTCGATGAGCATTTCTCCTCCAACACAGATACAAGCTCATGTTGCTAATATTTTAATTCATTTAAATACAACGCACAGATTATAATGCACCGCACCAAGTGCACGATTTTAAAGCTTTCGTGCACAAATGTTCAGACTATTAAACAGGAGATGTGTGGATTTAAAGCCGGAGCTGGAAAAAAATCGGAAGAATGTTTCCACGTGCTTGGCCGTATCAATGTGTGTTTGTAATTCACCGCATTCTAAGTAAGCCCTAAATCCATATTAAAGTAAATCTCATTGGCCGAGTGTTGTTTTGCGCAAAGCGACAGCACTGTCCTTTATGTAGCTAATTCTACCACGTGCGTATTTACAGTTTGAGCGAACTAAGTCGCTACACGGGAATCCGCTTAAATCTGCGGAAATTACCATGGAATTCAAATGCAATGTTGCACACGGTGCTGAGCAGCACTCTAACTGGGTGACTCAGCCATCGTTGTTGTTGGCGTGCCTTTCTCTGAGTAGCTCTTCTGTGCAGTGCTTTGTGACCCTCGGGTGAAAAACGCTCTATAAATGCAATTATTATTATCACGCTGACCTCAGTGGTGTCATTTATGCAGCATTGAAAGCCTTAAAAAAAACTCGTGACTTTTTCAGGAGGGCCCTGAATTGGGACATGTGGCTAATTCTATGAGAGAGTGTTATTACTTTGTGGGAGGAAACCGGATTACCAGGAAACATTCCGCACGTATGACAAAGAACACTTGAAGGTACACAAGGAGAGGTTCACGAATCCATTTGTTGCACTGCCATCTGCTGGCCACTTTCAATGGAAGGAATGTAACAAAGATACTCTGCAACACTCGTATCCAATACCAACAAAGTTCAGAGTGAAACGACAGTGATTTATTTTTACCAGTGCCTCCGTATCGCCTGCGCGCTTTCCACGTCGTGTTTGTAAGCGGAGGAGTGCTTGATGCCGATCTGCGGAGAGTTTGTTGTCGAGGCCGCAGTCGCTCGAACCTCCGCGAAGCCCGGACCCAACGTCTGCCCCACTGCCGGGCCACGCGTGGAACATTCCCACGGTTGAATTGGTAAACGTCATCTCTCAATTTCACCATTATACGCTGCGTTTTTATGAAATATATATTGCGTTAAATTACGGAACACTTAAACAGCCTGACGTAATCCTTACTGACGTTATACCTTGTTAAACTAGATTTTTTTTCTTAACAACCAACTGACTTGCTACTGTGGATGGCAGTGAGAGAGGGGATGATGTTGGGGGGGGCGGTGATGCAGTCTCATGTCTCATCAACCGCGGGAGCCCAGAGCCCGACCGTGAAATGCAACTGGGCTCTCCCTGGGGCTGACGGATTCTGGTTCCCCAGGGCTGAGGGAATCCAAACGGTTACGTAGCTACGTGCTTATATATCTTCACTCTGCCTGTTAAAGAGGCGAATAGATTCAACGTGCTACATTACCATCGTAAAAACACACACACGCGGGTAATACGGTACGAATGCAGCTGATGAAACATGATCCCTGCGGATGTTCAAACCGTATGGCTCGCAGTGTTGCTTTATCCAAGAAAGGCTTATATAAAAAACAACGTATCGATTACCATGCAACCTACACACGAACCAGTGGCAAGGACATTAACAATGCTTTGTACGTGCCTTTGGTGACATGAAAGCAGAATCATTCCAATCAGATCTAAAATATTAGAGCAAAAGATTATAAAAAATACTGCATCTGCTGTCATGCACATGAATATCATTCATTGGAAGAAAAAAAACGAATACCCAGCATGTAACACCGCTTTGATATTTAATTACAAAAGGTACCTTACAAAATCACGATTATTATTATCCTGAGATTTGAAGTGCATAAAAAAGTCATGGAGAGATGGTACGTGCTTGGAATTACAATGAGAGACAGGAGCACATGGATTGGAGAACGTGTAGGTAAATTACATCACTCAAACCGTAATTATACATCGCCGCGAGAAAGTCCCCCCCCAAGCATAACGACGTTATTGGCAGTGCAGGAACGCGTCCGTGAAGATGTCCATTCATCAGAACGTGGAGAAGTTAAATGAACTCGTCTCAACGCAAGGTAGGATTGGCAACCTGGGACGACATCCATCCAGCAGTGGACCATGCCCGACGATGAAGACAGCGGTAGTTATTCATCGGCTTAACGTAGATGGCAGTGCATCAAATACGCCATTCAAGGCACCTTGGACTCAAGACGGATTACGTGGTTAAACCCTGAGACTACGCAACCACAACCGCAAATCTAGCGCAAAGTTCTCTGTTCTGGGAGGATGGACACGCTGTGTGCACTTTGAGAGTTGCGTTTATCAGGCTCTGGTTGTGATGCTGTCATCTATTATACAGACGTGTAAACATAGCACGTGTGGTGATTGCTGACGTGGCAACTAAGGATCACAGTGCTGGATTACATTCACAGGGCTAACGAAGCAGTCATTACCAGCTGCTATGTTGTGCTTTCCCACCGCATGCCACAGCGTCCCAGTTGTAGTGCGCCACTGTCTGAGTGAGCCAGCGTGCCACAATGTGTGAGCATGCCAGAATGCCAGTGTACCACGGTGAGCCACAGTGCCGCTGTGGCTCACCGCACCACATCGCAGTGACTGTATATGGGCCTGCAGACTAACAGGTTAAATTGAATATCTTTACCGGTTATCAGATATTAGTCAGATGGGCTCATATTTTAGATTCTGCACTGTGCTATGATCTAGACGCCCTGCGTTCGATTCCCAGGCCACGGTCAACATTACCACCGAGTGACATTAACTGGTCCCGAGCCCTCATCAAAGCATGCTGTTCCCACCACGTGTCTCGCTACGAAGTAATTGTAACGCAGTTTCCTCCTGGTCAACAACAGTGACAAGAGCAAACTACCACTACAGATTCATGCAGTGGCCCACGGTACCAGAGATTATCGCTTCCGTGACGAAGGACAACGGAGGCATAACAGCAGTGCCATCCGCAAGGCACCGGCGGCGTGCGTCGTACCTGGACCTCAGTGCCTGGAGGAAGACTCGCAGGGCTACGAGTCGTGAGCCGGCTCATATTTACGCCAACAACCCAGTCACGTTCACTGACCTCGCGGGATGCACACCGCTCCCCCTCAGCGCCGCGCAGCAGAGCATTTCTAACGATTAAGTTTAATTACAAAAAAATAACGAGCGCACGTGCATGAATAACTGCAGCTGTAATTGATGAATTATTGATGAAATTCATTTTCTGGGTCAGGTCACGCAAAAATCACGTCGTTCAGCCCTGCTCCACCCGACACGGCCAATTCGTAAGGTTTGTCGCGTGAACAGAACATGCCAATCGTTCACGATCTCAGCACACCCGGTGTGCGAGAGCGCAAACCCACAGCATTTACATTGAAATACGACGTTTCACTGATAATTACAACCAGCATCGTCAAACCTGGGCGAGCAGTATGTGTTCGTAATTGATTGTGCGGATGTGAGCATGCACTTTGTAAAGTGACGGGGTGAAAAGTACCCAATTCATCCGCCCAGGGTCAGTGAATCGACTACAATTTTATGGACAAATCAAGAAGTCGCTTCGAAAAGCTGCTCTCTCGGGACAGCCGCGTCGATGGCTCTCTCTCCTCTCCTCGCGACGTTTCGCATCACACGTTGGAGGCATCCTCAGGCGAAGTGTTCGTGCGCGGCTTCTATTGTCTCCTTATATGTGTGGGTGTGATGCGTGTGTTCTTTGTTGTGTGAGTCCGCTTCTAAAGTCACCTTGACACTAATTTCCATATCCTGATGTCCTGCAGTCCTACTTCAGGACTGCAGGACATCAGAGAGGGATCGTCTAATTGTGTGAGGGGCATCTTTTCATGAGATGGAAATTAGGGGACTAGCCACAGACAAAGCAGGGAGGGGGAAAATCACAGTTCCGGGGGTGGGAATAGGATATGGAAATTAGTGTCAAGGTGACTTTATAAGCGGACTCACACAACAAAGAACACACGCAGACACTTTAGCTCCATGCCAATGAACTTAAACACATTTAAATACTCTGCTCTCATCATTACAGGTAATCCACTACTGGATTAAGGCCTCCCCCAAACTGCTTCCATCTATTATGATTCTATCCCGTAATAAACCAACCGGTGTCTACACACGAGCCAATTTCATTGCTCCATCTCCTCGGCAGACACCTCTCTGATTCATTCTCTAAGTAGTCTCGCCTGCTGTCCATTGTCCCTCACAGCCACGACGAGTCTTGTCCAAGCCTGCTGACTTCTTTTGACCGTATGCATGTCACTAACCTGTGTACGTTCTCTAATCTGTATTTCTCTTTCTGTGTGTCGATGTAATTCCGAGCTGTGTACAAGCGTGGAGGCAGGCACACAGCTCTCACACTCAACAGCGACAAGTGGAGCTCATTCAAGTTCGAAAGCCAAATCAGTTTTTAACACCAGCCAGTGATATTCTGGCTCAAATGAGCATTCAGGCGGTGCTCCTCTGTTAACAGCCCTAAGCTAATGGTGGAAATTCCACATTCCTATAACAGGAGCGGTATACCCATACGACATTCACCGCTTACCTCCAAACACAGTGGTGCTCGTTTTATGGATCTCGGGGTGGATAACGGGGGAAATCAACCACCATCCAGGATTTAAACTTGTGACCTTCCGATTGTGATGCTGCTCGCCCCACCGCTGAGCCACTTAACAGCATAGGGGAAGAACATAAAACCTAAACTTGCCGGGGCATTGATCACTGACGGAACCGTCGTGCAGGCGGCAACGTGGCCCAGTGGGTAGCGCTGTCGCCTCACTGCATGAAGGTCCCGGGTTCGAATCTCGGCTGGGGTGCCTTTCTGTGTGACGTTTGCATGTTCTACCCGTGCCCGCGTGGGTTTTCGCCGGGCGCTCCGGTTTCCTCCCACGGTCCAAAAAATATGCTGCTGCATAGGTAAATTGGCTTGCAGACTAAATTGCCCGCAGTGCCCGGTGATGGACTTGCGTACCATCGTGGGTATATCCCTGCCTTATGCCCTGTGTCTTCTGGGATAGGCTCCGGCTCACCGCGACCCTGTACAAGACGAGGCAGTTTCTGACAATGAAATGAAGGGAACCGTCGTGCCAAACAAGTGCAGTCACGAGCCATCATCGTGCCAACATGACACACAGACACGTGAAACTGTAGAGCGGCACAAAGGCAACATGTGCTATTGATACAGTATGCACACATGGATTCCGCGTAGTATATTAATATTACATGCAATTTGATGGAAATAAATTCAAAAACGAACGCGTTACATAACGCAGGCTCACTGAGCCCCCAAAGCACGCATTGAAAGCACGCAGTGTAAGCTATTGCCTGCAATTGCTGTGACGATATTGTAAGTGGCGTAATGGCCTTGTTATTTTGGAAAAGTAAGCGTGGTTTTTGGAATTGCCTCTAATGATATCCATCACGAATGCTGCACGGTGCAATTTATAACCATGACACACATCCTGTACGCAAACCGGTATTCTTATTTTAAAACAAATGGAGAAATGAAGCGTAGCTTGTTATTTATCGATGCAAGTGTCAGGTGGAACCTGTAAGGCTGCAGTGCGCATTATTACACCATAAGAGCTCTGCGGGCGTCCCCTCTGTAATGAAGGAGATGTCTCCACGTGTTCTCGCGAGCCAACGCGACACTGCTGTGTGTGCCCAGACGTCCCATCGGCCCAGGTCGGGATAGAAACGAGCGCTTCGTTAGTGCGCTCACAGTGCCTTGCTGCCACGGGTGGAATTAATTTAATCTCATTGCCAGAAACCGCTGAGTCCTGTACAGGGTCGCGGTGAGCCGGAGCCTATCCCGGCACACACAGGGCGCAAGACAGGGATACACCGACGATGGGACGCCAATCCATCACCGGGCGCTGCGGGCAATTTTGTCTGCAAGCCAATTAACCTATGCAGCAGCATGTTTTTTGGATTGTGGGAGGCAATCGGAGTGCCCGGCGAAAACCCACGCGGACACGGGCAGAACATGCAAACTCCACACAGAAAGGCACCCGAGCCGAGATTAGAACCAGAGACGTTCTTGCTGTGAGGCGACAGCGCTAGCCACTGGGCCACTGTGCTGCTCACGGGTGGAATTGTAAAACAAAAATCCACTCTAGGAATGCACATGGTTCCGTGTCCCCTTTAGAATTTATGACAAAACACATTTCTTGCATTTCTTGTGAAATGTAAAATAACCATCCAAATGTATGACCATGAAAGCGTAATACGATCCCCCTGATAGTCACTCTGGGAATGGCAATCCCATATGTTACCACTCCCATTGCATCTCTACTCACTGAAAGTTCTTCTTAGCCAATGCTTGGACGCAAGAGTTCACTCAACACCCATATGCCCTCAAAGGAATTTAGAATTAGCTACCGTTATGCAATCATCACGATAGTAAAATTGTAAAGCCAAACCATGCACTGCACTGAAAGCATAATTCGAAAGCGTTAAAGACAACTGGAACGAGGAGTTGATTAAATTAAATAAACCTTACAAATTACAATTTTTGTCGTCTATTATTCTGGCTTCTTTAAAAATATTAGCAACCCCCATGTCCTGTGAAGGCGAGAAAGCCCCTACAACCCACACTGAGCGTGACACGGCTACTCACGACACCATCACCTCCAGTCTAGCTGCACATGCGAACAGACGGAAGACTTTTTTCCTCACTGTATTCGTCTCATGTGATTGGTTGCTCTACAAAAAACATGGGGCAAATACAAAGCAAATACAATTAAAGCTCAACAAAGACCTGAACAAATATTCGGAGCAGGACCAACTGTCAGGAGTCCTGGGACAATGAGGCTCTCCTGGGTGAACTAAGGACAATTATGATGACATACACCACCAATCTCATCTCATCTCATTATCTGAAACCGCTTAATCCTATATAGGGTCACGGTGAGCCGGAGCCTATCCCGGAAACACAGGGCGTAAGGCAGGAATACACCCGACGACGGGACGCCAGTCCATCGCCGGGCATTGCGGGACAATTTTAGTCTGCGAGCCAATCAACCTATCCAGGAGCATGCTTTTGGACTGTGGGAGGAAACCGGAGTACCCGGCGAAAACCCACGCGGACACGGGGAGAGCATGCAAACTCCACACAGAAAGGCACCCGAGCCGAGAGATTCGAACCCGGGACCTTCTTGCTGTGAGGCGTCAGCGCTAACCATTGGGCCACCGCGCCGCCCACACCACCAATCCTCTTAGAGAAATCCACTTAATCATCAGGAATGAATCCATTAACTATTTAAATCCTGCAATTAGGTCGATGAGAAATTCACGGAATATACGAAAATCCTGGGGATATCCTCTGGACAAAGATACCACCCACGGGCAACATTAAACGTTTAGCGTTGGTTTCATCCCATTCAACCATTTCAACCGCTTTTTACACGTCAAGCGTTCTCTCATACATCGAGCCGTGAAAACTTAAACCGTTCAATACCTGCTTTACCCTGCAGAAGGTCATGGAGATCCAGAGCCTATCCAGCCTTAACAGAATGATGATGATGAACTGCATTGCCTCAGCAACCTGAGTAAAAGCAGCGACGTAATCAACCACGTGTGTTGGCTCTTATTACGTGTTGGATGAGTACTCCCTTCATCGCGTCGGCTCGTTCCCCATACGACCGCGGCGGCGCTCGACCCAACAAGGGCGGCACTTACCCGTAATATGTTAATAAGGTGCGCGGAGAGGAGACTCGTGGGCTCAAGGGAGAACTCGCTTGAGTCATATTTTATTCATCCGAGAGGGCAGCAGCACACACTGATGACACGAGGTGCACTGTATTTTAATCTGCTTCCGCACGACTGATTTAGCACTGCTATTTAATAGATATAGGAAGAAAAATACCGCCCTAGCACAGCATGAAAGTAGGAACAAGTCGACACCTTAAAAGACACTCAATCAACCCTGGAGGCAATTGGTAATGGTAAAGGTGCAGCCCTGTAATCGCTCGCACCATTGCTGGAAAGAGGGCCTGCAGTGGGAGCAAGTACTTTAGAGAGGGCCCAGAGAGGCCACTGAGAGCTACTATAAGGAAGTGAGTCTCAACCGGTGGTCTGTTGCAGAAGATATTCATTTTTCACAACACCTGATGTTTTACTAAATGGGGGACAGTGGCCCGTGGGTCTACGAAGCTTGAGCATCAATGCTCTGGAGGGTACTTTGGCGTACCCTTCCACAATGATGGGTAGTCTTGGAAGAGGGAGGAATAACCAACATCTATAACCCTGCTACATGCCACCTATCACGGTGAGTCCACAATACCGCACAGGGCAATCAAATCGAACTCTTCATCATGACATCTTCTTCACTAGTCCAGCGTGATAACCATTAGCACACTGGACGATGGAGTAAACTCAGCGGTCTTAAAATGTGGGAGGCACGCAGCCAAAAACGTGTCTGCTTTATGGCGTCCTGGATGTGCTGTACCGGGAGGGCACGGACATACGACCCGAGCCGCGCGTAAGCTTCAGCCCAAAGTCGCTCCCAGCCACAGTGCGGCCACTGGACCATGCTCGTGAACATATGCGGCAGAGATAACGTAACGCCGTAAACCAGGGGTCAGGAATAGCGCTCAGAGCGGTTCCCTAGCAGGAGCACCAAACGGCACGCTCCAGCGCCCAGGCTGCCAAGCCACCAACGGCTGATAGATTGCCCTAGGAAGCGTTCACTGCTCGGCTTGCTCTGCATCGAGTCCCCACCACGGTATTAAGATGAATCCTCGGTCACGGAGCAGATGATCCTCTACGCCCCTGCCTGAAGATGAGCGTGACGGGATCAAGTCCCACAGTAAAAATAATGTTTCATTTTCATACGGCACCTTCCCAATGCAGATTGGATCGCACAACAGTGCAGAATTTGCAACGCGAGAAGCATTCGCGTATAACCTTGCGATGGGGAAACCACAAACCAGTAGGAAAGGCAGCCAGGACAGCCACGATCAATTTACCCTATGTCAGGATGTATTTCTAACTCCATCATTGGAGAGATTCACGAGCGTGATCCGCTCACCATCGCGCCTCCAGCGTTGGGTTACAGACCACGTGCGGAACCACTCTGGCGCTCGGCATGACGGCTGCAGCGAGCAGCCTCGTGCTCAGATCACGGTGGGGGAGATGACGTCTCTGTTGTGATCTCCTCTTCCCTCACGCATAATCCATCACAATGTATCCCTATGCATAATGTGGCAATTGGGGCGCCATTCCATATTCTTAGTCTTGCTATTGGCTGGTCCTGTCGCGTGACCACTCTAAAGAGGATAGCTGTAGGATGTTCTCTTGGCTCAGAGCTGATCGCATCATTGCTATCATAGTGTTCATGACAAACAAATCTGGCCGAGGTGACCTAAGGTCACCGAAAAGGCCAGCATTTTTAACACTAATAGCAGTATACAACACATCACCATTCCTCCCCTATTTACATTCCTAATAAAATTTAAATAAACATTCTTGGCGGGTATATTTATACAAATGTAAGGATGATGTTAGGGATGGCAACATCATGTGTCCTGTTATGAACATCCACAGCATCTTGCAGTTGAGTCTGGCTGCTCTACAATATACAAATCGCACCGTCATGGATTGTACATACTGAAAATATTAATAATATTTTACACTTCTAAAGTGGCTTTACCCTGAGGTGACAAGGCACTGTACTGAGTGCAAAATACACTGCAGGAAAGCAAAATGCGAAGGCTACTGTAATGCATCTAAAACATATATTTTTCAATATCGTACAGCAAAAAATAATCATATTGTTAAAATCGTTAGATATGCGAATTTTATTTTACTACTGTGTGCTTTGACGTTACAGTGGGGCAGAATGAGGAATTCGTGGATTGGATAACACAGATTAATGACAACAGTCAAACGGTGTTCAGCAGAACCAGTGGGTTGGGGCAAGATACGCCGGCGATGGTCAAGAGTAATAATTGAGTGGCAGCCAAGGCATGGAACGCGACAGAGTACACGCCCGCCAAGAAAATTTAACGGTGAAATTAGTTAATTTTCAGATACTATGTGGATTATCACATCGAAAAGCTGTAAGAGGTGGTGCTGGTTTGGGGTGGCCTTCATCAAACAGTGGATTGACCATGGCTGATGATGATCTGTGGCCGTATTGCACAAATGTAGGTCATTGTGGGCTTTGATGACTCCACCCTAACAGAATAATCACCTCGGGCATGCCCGTGTACAATTAACAACGATTCAGACCTGGGAAACTGGTTATTTACCTCGGTGCTTGTGGCGTCCAAGTACTACTGTGTAAATACTTATGCATACATGAATATATTTAACAGCGGATGGGGAGGTGAGCTGTGGGAGCATGAAGCTGCTCAACGACACAATATCACTCTCTGTATGAGCATGCAGACAAAGGGGCTGCTCCCTGCTCATGGCATTTAGCCCAGCATGGCCCATCCTGCCCGAGAGCACCGAGAGCAGTGATGTTTATGTAACGACCTGAAAACAGGGGCCTCGGTCGGGGCCTGTTGAGACTCGACTAATTTGAGGGTTTCCTGCCGCTTTGGGGTTGATTCTCACCATTTGTTCCCAATTGGCGGTGACGCAGTGATGTGTAAGACACGAAGCTGCCTAGGTTAATTGGATTGCCGAGTAAATTGCCCCCAGTGTCCTGCGATATACTGGCGTCACATCCGGGGTATAACCCCACCTTGCGCCCTCTGTCTGCTGGTATAGGCTCTGGCCCCCCGCAACCCTGTAGAGCAGTGGTTCTTAACCTTGTTGGAGGTACTGAACCCCACCAGTTTCATATGCGCGTTCACCGAACCCTTCTTTATTGGAAAAATAAAATGTGATCACCTGCAGCCAGTGATGGCCAAGCGGGGCGTGTCATCACGAATCATATGAGTGAGGTGTGTGTCTTGACCTCCACCGAACCCCTGAGACTGACTCACCGAACCCCTGGGGTTCGATCGAACCCAGGTTAAGAACCACTGCTGTAGAGGATTAAGCGGGTATTAATAATGATGAAGGTTCCAATTTGGTAACAGCGCACGCACAGGAAGCAGGGCTATTTGCCCTGGCGCTACCCCCCCCCGCAAGTGACCATGATTGGTCAAGGTTGGTTGGCCCAAGGTGGAGAATCGAGGGGCGAGGACGAGGAAAGCTATGTAAGATAACACAGACGGAAGCCTGGGTCGTCGCTGCAGCTGAGAGCCTTGCTGTGGATGAAGCCTAATGTGGATAAGAGCCGAAGTGTGATGGAACCAGCTGTGTTAATGAGTCCAAAAGGACCCGACTAACTATATTGCCGTTTATAGTTTATGGAGTTAAATAAATATAAGCATTCTCCAACACCACCGCAGAGTCATTACATTTACACCGCACAGTGTGGGGAAGTGTCGTGCATGAGGCTCAACTGGATGTGTAGTTTGCGCAAGCGAAAAGAAAACTAGAAAATTACAATAACGCGCGTGTGGTGTCAAGTTTACAACTGTTTACCATTTGCAGTCGCAAAGGGATAGCAGGCCCAGAGTGGATCACACACTGCAACAATAAACCGGATGACTGCAAGGACACGATGAATATGGAACTCATTACACAATACAGAATCTGACACAACTCTTCCAAAACGTATTTAAACATGGCTCATATTAGACGACTTAAGCACAGAGGTAACTTGGAACCAAAAACACAAATCCTAAAGTGAAACTGAGGTCCTAGCTGTCAACATGGGGCACTATCGCTGATACTATGATCCACACTCATCTTCAGACTCAATTGCTCCTGCTTACCTCGTGAACATTTGGCTGCACATATTAAACATACAAAATAGCCCAATTAACTTAGAACACTTACAATTGCAGTTGTTACATTGTTGTTATGTTCATTATTCACATTTTCCAGGCATGTGTACTTCGTCTTTCAGCTGATAACTCCCTTTTGTAATGTTCACTGTGACCCGCTTAAATATTCTCAATTTGCGTTTTGGGTTTAGCCTGCAACCATTCGATCAACTCAGGAAGAACAAACTTTATTCTTTCAACCGATCTGCAATGCTCTGGTAAACACGGCCGAATAACATTTGCATTTCTAAAGCACTTTTCACCCCAGGGTCAAGGAGTGTCAAACAAAAACGTCTGATAATACAGCCTAAGATTATGGTCACGTCTCAGATTAAGCATGTTAGTGGGGGTGCAATCCACAATATTCATCGGATAATTTGTAAGTAGAAGGTCAAACCAGCCACACTCTCTGTTCCAGCTCTTTGTTGTCCACTTCTAGGGCATCTTCTCACAAGGGACACATTTGTGACCTTCACGTCTGTGTTGGTTGCACACTGATGCCCGCAGCGCTTGCTCACTGGCAGTCCTGGCTCCTGCATTCCTAATGATGCCCCCCTGATGATGGCGTGTCGTGTTTTGCCCTGTTTATGCAGCTGCTTGATTAATTAATAAGTATACTTAATTAATTAATAAGTATACTTGATTAATTAATAAGTATACTTGAATTATGCACCACTGTGACTTGGTGTGGGTTATCTTACGTGTTCGAGTTTGCAGAGACAGCTTTTGAGTCAGTCAGTTATCTCTAAAAAGAAATTAAAAGAGTAACTTTATGTAATAATGTAGGTTTTCACGGCTCGATGCATGATGATTGCTTCAAAAAGCTGCTCTCTCGGGACAGCCGCGTCGATCGCTCCCTCTCCTCTCCTCGCGACGTTTCGCCTCACACATTAGAGGCATCCTCAGGCACAGTATGTGTGTGTAGTGCCTGTTGCTCCTTCATATATGTGGGTACTATATATGTGTCGAGTCATCTTTTGTTGTGTGGGGTCTACATCTGAATCACATTAACACTCATCTCCTTATCCTATTCACATCCCGGAACTGCGATAACCCCCTCCTGCTTTGTCTGTGGCTAGTCCCCTAATTTGCATCTCATGAAAGAACCTCTCACACACCTGGCGATCCCCCTCTGATGTCCACACCACATAGCTGTATATCTGTGCATTACTGACTTCAATAACTGGCCTCCAGGATTGGCTGAGCTTTATATTAATTTCTTCTTTTTGGTTCATGGTCCTTTTTGTCTTGTGAATCTCAATTGATTCACGAATTAATCTTGGATCTTTATGGCGGATGGCTGCTAGTATTCGTATTTTATCAAAATCTATTGTATGTTGTTTATCTACACTATGTGCTGCTGTTGCTGACTTATCCGTGTGCCGCAAACGTACTGCTGCCTCGTGTTCTCTTTTTCGTGTGGCTATTGTTCTTCCTGTTTGTCCGATGTATACTTCCTCACAGTTGCTGCAAGGGATGCAATATATGCCTTCTGTCTATAACGGTCGTCGGTCTTTAGGTGATTTGAGTACGTCTTGTATCTTCTGGTGGGTTGTGAAGACTGTTTTTATTTCTATATTTTTCCAGGTATTTGCTAATTTTGTCTGTGGTGCCTTTCACATATGGCAGGAAAGCGCGGGTCTTGATATCTTCCTCCTCATTTTCTTGCTGTTTCTGTCTACGTTCTCTTGTTATGGCACGTTGGATTTCTGTTTTTGTGTATCCATTGCTCGCTAGTGCTTGTTGTAGATGTTGTAGCTCGTCACTTAGATGTTGTTTGTCTGAAATTGTTTTTGACCGGTGGGCTAAGGTGTACAGTATCCCCCGTTTCTGTTTCGGGTGATGATGAGACTCCACGTGTAAATACCTGTCCGTATGTGGTGATCCCATACATCAAGAACTCAAGACACTTCATCGAAATGCTGATACAAATCACACTCAACGAAATGGACCTGCTCGTTAGTTTTGATGTGGTCTCCTTATTCACAAAAATACCCATCAAAGAAAACATCAAGATGATTGAAAAACAGTTTGACTGGAGGTTAGCAGAGCTGGCAAAGGTATACCTCATAACAACATATTTCAAGTTCGACGGGGAGTTTTACCAACAAAAAGAAGGTGCAGCAATGGGATCACCAGTCTCGCCCGCAGCAGCCAACCTGTATCTAAGCAGTTCTGAGGAGGAAGCCATAAACTCATATACACTAAAACCTACCCACTGGTATCGATACATTGATGACACATTCGTCATATGGCCACACGGAAGACAGACGCTGGAGGGATTCCTTGGTCACTTAAACTCCATACACCCGAACATCAAGTTCACCATGGAAATAGAAGAAAACGGCCAAATTCCATTCCCGGACGTACTGGTAAAGAGAAATGCAGAGGGGACGCTCAGCCACACTGTATAAAGGAAGACAACACATACGGACAGGTATTTACACGCGGAGTCTCACCATCACCCGAAAAAGAAACAGGGGATACTGCACACCTTAGCCCACCGGTCAAAAACAATTTCAGACAAACAACATCTAAGTGACGAGCTACAACATCTACAACAAGCACGAGCGAGCAATAGATACACAAAAACATAAATCCAACGTGCCATAACAAGAGAACGTAGACAGAAACAGCAAGAAAATGAGGAGGAAGATATCAAGACCCGCACTTTCCTGCCATATGTGAAAGGCACCACAGACAATATTAGCAAATACCTGGAAAAATATAAAAATAAAAACAGTCTTCACAACCCACCAGAAGATACAGGACGTACTCAAATCACCTAAAGACCGACTACCATTATAGACAGAAGGTGTATATTGCATCCCTTGCAGCAACTGTGAGGAAGTATACATCGGACAAACAGGAAGAACAATAGCCACAAGAAAAAGAGAACACGAGGCAGCAGTACGTTTGCGACACACGGAAAAATCAGCAACAGCAGCACATAGTGTAGATAAACAACATAGAATCGATTTTGATAAAATACGAATACTAGCAGCCATCCGCCATAAAGGTCCAAGGCAATTGAGATTCACAAGACAAAAAGAACAATGCAAACGAAAACAAGAAATGAATATAAAGCTCAGCCAATCCTGGAGGCCAGTTATTGAAGTCAGTAATGCACAGATATAGAGAGCTATTGCGTGTGGACATCAAAGGGGGATCGCCAGGTGTGTGAGAGGTTCTTTCATGAGATGCAAATTAGGGGGCTAGCCACAAAGCAGGAGGGGGTTATCGTAGTTCCGGGATGTGAATAGGATAAGGAGATTTGTGTTAATGTGATTCATATGTAGACCCCACACAACAAAAGATGACTCGACACATAGTACCCACATATATAAAGGAGAAACAGGCACTACACACACATACTGCACCTGAGGATGCCTCTAACGTGAGGCGAAACGTCGCGAGGAGAGGAGAAGGAGCGATCGACGCAGCTGTCCCGAGAGAGCAGCTTTTCGAAGCAATCATCAGAGTAACTTTATATTTTCTTAAATCTTGCAGAGTTTAGCTATATTCCCCAAGTAACGGATATTATATTGACGTGCGCGGCACGTGTAAGGTAATGAAATGCTTAATTCTTACCTTGGAAGCCCTAAAATTACAAACGACAATACATAAATCTGAGACGACACAGTGGCCCAGTGGGTAGCACTGTCGCCTCACAGCGAGAAGGTCCCGGGATCGAATCTTGGCTCGGGTGTCTTTCTGTGTGGAGTTTACATGTTCTCTCCATGCTCGCGTGGGTTTTCGCCGGGCACTCCGGTTTCCTCCCACGGTCCAAAAAACATGCTGCTGCGTAGGTTAATTGGCTTGCAGACTAAATTGTCTGCAATGCCCGGTGATGGACTAGCGTCCCATCGTGGGTATATCCCTGCCTTGCGCCCTGTGTCTGCCGGGATAGGCTCCGGCTCACCGCGACCCTGTACAGGACTTAGCGGATTCTGACAATGAGGTGGGCCACTGTGTTCCCTTCCAGTCTTGTTAGCGTAGCAGCATTTTTGGAGCATGCAAACTTTGAATCGCGCCACCCTTCTAAGTCTCAACAACACACATGCTTGCTAAACACATGCTGCTGGTTCACCAGATGTTGTTGGTAAGAAAGCTAAACTCTGTCGGAGCAATCGACTGTTATATGAACTCACTACACACTATTCTTGGCAATCATATGTAATACTCTTCATTTCGGTGAATTACAATTGTTTTAATAATACAGATCACTGCACGTACTGTCTAACCTAAATAGGTTTGATGATTTACATCCCCCACCCCCTCAGCATAACTGGACGATTTGTCATGATTTTGTTTATTTGTGCAATCCTGCATGTTGTTCTTTATTTTATGATCATGGTTAGGATTTAACCTTTGCACAATTTATTGCTACTAGTTCGTTTATTTACCCGTTGATTTGTGATGATTTGTAATTTGTTGTCTGGTTTGCTCCCTTCTTTATTTAGCATAACAGCAACATTTCCTTATAATTTCCAAACCCCATCATTACTGCCAGGCTCAGAGCGACAGGGAGCAACACGAGGAGTAGCAGTCACGACTGGGGGACCCTGGTTCGCAAGTCCGTTGAGGCACGGCAGCTCGCCTCACTTAATAACCACGTGCTTTGGGTATGTTTTGCCAAAACTACAATGCATTCCCAATTATGAACCAGAATATAACTGGCAATCAATAACTACTGTGACTGTATCAAAGCATCTGCCCAAATGAAATGTACAATTTACTCAAATTACATTTGTTTGTTCGCAGACCAATAGCTGTGCCTTGAAAATATATTGTTTTCCAAACAAAAAATAGCAATGCAGACATATGGCACATACACCACGTGCTTCTTTACTGCAGATAACTGATTTCACTCAGATCCACGGAGAACGAAGACTACATATCTCATCTCATCTCATTGTCAGAAACCACTTAGACCTGTACAGGATCGCGGTGAGCCGGAGCCTATCCCGGCAGACACAGGGCGCAAGGCAGGAATATACCCACGATGGGACGCCAGTCCATCACCGGGCACTGTGGGCAATTTAGTCTGCAAGCCAATTAACCTATGCAGCAGCATGTTTTTTGGACTTTGGGAGGAAACCGGAGTGCCCGGCGAAAACTGTACGCGGACACGTGGAGAACATGCAAACTCCACACAGAAAGGTACCCGAGCCGAGATTCGAACCCGAGACCTTCTTGCTGCGAGACGACAGCGCTATCCACTGGGCCACCGTGCCACCCAGGACTACATATGTTTGCACCCATTTCATGCAGAATAATTCACGAATCCAAATTAAATGTAGTAACGTGTGGGCGTGGGATGTGTGTATATGATGTACAGCTGTAACCAGAAGTAGGCCACAGAATTACCTAAACGAAATAATAACACTTGCATTTCTAGAGCGCTTTTCACCCGAGGGTCACAACGCGCTGCACAGAGCTGTGGAAATGTTCACAGCATAGCAGACGTAAGCTCAAGCACCACCAAGCCCACTGTTCAGTCGCATGGCAAATTGCATTGGTTTTCTGATCTCGACTTACAGGAGTCACAATACATAAAACAAGAATCGTATGTAAGAATGTTAACGACATCCCTGCAGCCACTAGGGGTGCTACCAATGACCGTGATGATGAACAATGATGAATGGATCCATCTTTACATGCAAGGAAATGAATGAGGAAGCGAGCCTATCGTCACACCAGTACTACACCAGTATTACACATATCATCATAGAATGCATGCCAGGTTTATCCAGATTCCTCAGGTCTAGCAGATGTTAATTGCGAATAGCAATCAATAATGCAAAGCATACGGATAGATATTTATACATTTCACAGCCTTTTGTCAATCCCCTGCTGGATAAAAGGAGCCCGGAAACGCTTCAGATATCACCACTGATGGTAGCTGCTATCTGTAACTTGTGGCGATGGATTTAGAACACAACGTGTAACCACTACGCACATACAGTGCATATCGTGTTAATATTAGCGATATCAAACGCCAGGCAGTCGCCGAATGACTGTGAGCCGCTGTGTTGAATGTAGTTCTGAGCTGTGCGGGCCTTCCAATCCGTATCTATACGGAAATTCCAATAATAATAATATTGTAATGATGTAGGTTTTCACGGCTCGATGCATGATGATTGCTTCGAAAAGCTGCTCTCTCGGGACAGCCGCGTCGATGGCTCCCTCTCCTCTCCTCGTGACGTTTCGCCTCACACGTTGGAGGCATCCTCAGGCGTAGTGTTCGCGGCTTCTATTGTCTCCTTATATGTGTGGGCGTGATGCGTGTGTTATTGAAGTCAGGAATGCAGGACATCAGAGAGGGATCGTATAATTGTGTGAGGGGCATCTTTTCATGAGATGTAAATTAGGGGACTAGCCACAGACAAAGCAGGGAGGGGGAAATCACAGTTCCGGGGGTGGGAATAGGATATGGAAATTAGTGTCAAGGTGACTTAGAAGCGGACTCACACAACAAAGAACACACGCATCACGCCCACACATATAAGGAGACAATAGAAGCCGCGAACACTACGCCTGAGGATGCCTCCAACGTGTGAGGCGAAACGTCGCGAGGAGAGGAGAGAGAGAGCCATCGACGCGGCTGTCCCGAGAGAGCAGCTTTTCGAAGCAATCATCAATAATAATATTTGCATTTCCAAACCGCCATTCACCCGAGGGTCACAAAGCGCTGCACAGATCTGTGGAGAGAACGGCATGTGCCCAGATCGCACCTCTCCGTTTGATGGGTAACAGAGCCATCTCGCGCACTGTTCCCAGACTCTGGAATGCCCTTCCATTATAGATTTGGTCATCTGAGTCCTTGGGCATCTTCAAATCTCGTCTCAAGATTCACTTGTTCTGTAAGGCGTTGAAGTCCTCTGGCTCGGACTGTTGATGTTGCTCATTGCTGTTGTGCTCGGATGATGGCTCGCTGTGGACATGTGCCTGCTCAGGACCATGTCTTCCTTCCTTCATTTTATTTGTTTTATTTGTTTAACAATCATTTTATCTGATGATTTCAAAAAGCTGCTCTGTCGGAACAGCCGCGTCAATCGCTCCCGCTCCCCCCACGGATGTATGTCGGAGTATTGCCAGGGAGAGCCTTGAAGGTGAGAAGGAGGATCTTGAATTCAATACTGTATTTAACCGGTAGCCAGTGGAGAGACGCCACCACGAGGGATACGTGATCACGGATCGGAGTGTATGTGAGGACTCTACCAGCCGCATTTTGCACATGTTGAAGAGCACTGAGAAGGTACGCAGGGATACCAGGACGTGGTGCATTGCAATAATCGATTCGTGAAAAGATAAAGATGTGGATTAGCTTCTTGGCATCGGAGGGTAACAGGATATTGCGCAGTCTGGATATATTTCTGAGACGGAAATAGGCTACCTTCGTCACCTTGTTCATATGCGTCTCGAAGCTGAGTGAGGAATCAAAAAATCTCTCCCAGACTGCACCACCAGAGCAACTTCGATGGTCATGTCGTCAAGCATCAAATGGATGTATTCAGCCTTGGACAATTGGTGTGGGATACCAACAAGTAAAACTCCTGTCTTGTCGGCATGTAATTTTAAGAAATTTGAATTGAGCCAGGACTTCACGGGTTAACAGGCAGGACGAGATGCAAATATCAGATGCATTGATGGGTGGCTTTACATGGATATAGATTTGGATGTCACCGGCATAGCAATGGTAGCTTAGATTAAGGCTACGCAGGATATGGCCAAGTGGTTTTATGTAGATACTGAAGAGAAATGGTCCAATTACTGAACCCTGAGGAACACGAGACAAAACAGAATGGATCGCCAAGTTACATCCTCCACGGCTGACGAACTCCTTCCGTTCGGAGACACAGGAACTCAGCCAGTGCAAGGCAGAGCCAGATCCCCTGATGCCCTCCAGTTGCTTCGGTAAGATCAGGTAATCAACAGGATCAAAGGCTGTGCTCAGGCCAAGGAATACAAGAATACTAGAAAAGTCTTTATTAGCAGCAACAAGGTCATTAACTACTTTGATTATAGCAGTTTCAGTACTATGGCCAGATCTGAACTTAGATTGGAAGAGATCGAGGAGGTCATTGTTGAGGATGTGTTTCTGGAGTTGCATGGCTACTTCATCCTCAAAGACTTTAAAAATGAATTGCAAATTGGAGATGGGTCAATAATGATCAGGGATGCTACAATCGAGGCCGTTTATTTTTAGCAGAGGGGTAACTGCAGCAATTATTATTATTATATTTGAATTTTGTGGGAATGATGCCAGAGCGAAGTGAGTTGTTCAAAAGAATTGTGACAAAGGTGGCAAGGGATTTAACGTTTGCCAAAATAAGCTTGAATTGGAAGGGGTTCAAGGTGCAGTTTGTAGGCCGAGATCTGGGAACTAATGGAAAAAAAAAACATATCTAATTTCATGATGTAGGTTTTCACGGCTCGATGCATGATGATCTCTGCTGCTCTCTCGGGACAGCCGCGTCGATGGCTCTCTCTCCTCTCCTCGCGACGTTTCGCCTCACACGTTGGAGGCATCCTCAGGCGTAGTGTTCGTGCGCGGCTTCTATTGTCTCTTTATATGTGTGGGCGTGATGCGTGTGTTCTTTGTTGTGTGAGTCCGCCTCTGAATCACCTTGACACTAATTTCCATATCCTATTCCCACCCCCGAAAACAAGTTCTTGTTTTTCGCATCATGAACCGAAAAACAAGAAATGCGTATAAAACTTAGCCAATCCTGGAGGCCAGTTATTGAA